>CP060315.1:0-529408 GCA_014826065.1 Anthracocystis panici-leucophaei | reverse complement strand
ACCCTAACCCTAACCCTAACCCTAACCCTAACCCTAACCCTAACCCTAACCCTAACCCTAACCCTAACCCTAACCCTAACCCTAACCCTAACCCTAACCCTAACCCTAACCCTAACCCTAACCCTAACCCTAACCCTAACCCTAACCCTAACCCTAACCCTAACCCTAACCCTAACCCTAACCCTAACCCTAAGTTGTACTCTCCTTGATTCCTCCACACCATGGATGTGCTGTGCCAACTAATCCTCAATCTCAGATCTCGGATTACGGATCTCGGATCACGAGATTAGAGGCTTGAAGTTTTCGGAATCTCGGTCACATCGGGCTGTCACATCGGGCTGTGAGGTCTGCATGGGTTCTGCATCTCTCGGCTAGCTCCTATCTCCCACCTCACCAACCCACCCACTCAATCGAGCTATGAATCTTGCCCTCCTCCGCCATACCTGATGCATCCCCTCCCCATCAGCAGATGTAGTTTCGACGCTTCCGCAACACGCATCTTCGAAGGTATTGCCAGCAACGACGACAGGCTTGAGTCCTCGATCAGAGGCTCTCAGAGAAAGCGATCATGCCCGAACACATCAAGCATCTCGACCAGCTCCTCTATGATTTCGTCAGCGATCCGGAGAACTCCCTCTTCTCGATCTTCTTTACAACGTTGTTCGATGAGAATAGGGACTACAGTCAGCGAGAGTCTGGCCTCGGGTTTCTCCTACAAACCAATGAATGGAAGAACTTAATCCAGAAGCTGAGAACAGCCGTTAAGTCCCTTCCCGCGTCCTTCGTAGACAGGGTCTACGATACCGAACAGCTGCCTACTGCAGGCACCGCTCAAGTCACGGAAAGGAGAATGCTACATATCAGCGTGTTGATGCAGCGTCTTAGAGAAGACAAGCTTACTATTAAAGACAAGAAGGACACACGCGATGTATGCAGGACTCTTAAGATGTTCTTGGAGTTGGCGTTCGACTCGCGCAGGCGTCCAGATGATGACCCTGATGCTCGTCAGTCTGTTCGCTTTTCCTTTGGTGCTGAATTTCAAGGTGAAGGTCTGACGCTCATTCGAGGACACATTGTGAGTCACAATGCATTGTTTGAAAATGCCCCTACTACATTAAGCATCGATCCCGAGCCCGAGCCCGAGCCCGACTCTGACCGGCACGACGAAACGACCATGACAGGTGAAAGCTCAATGGGGGCCGCCACGTCCAAACCGCGAGTCCTACGACCCAAGTTCTACAGCAAGGTGTTGCCCGTTATCCAGTCATCCGGGTTCGGCAAGACCCGCATCGGCGTCGAGCTTAGCACGATCGCGCCTGGCCTTCTGGTCTGTTTGCGCAAAAACAGCCCGTACGCATCCTTCCCACCGCAGGATGGCGCCGTCTACAACTACTTTGCAGGCACAAGCGACAGCATAGAACCCAGTAAGCTAGAGAAGGACACGGTGGAGAGCAACAAAACGCACCTCAGAATCATCTGCTGGCTTGCCGTCTACTGTCGATCCCTGGCCTATTATCTGGAAATGCTCAAGCGAACGTCCGGATGCTTTGCGGTCAGCAGCAGCAGCAGCGGTTCTGACAATTATCAGCATCTGCATGAAGGCCCGCTCTGTTGGAACGTGGTTGTCTACCGCCTTGCCGTCGCCATCTACGAAATCTCGAGCTTTCTACCCGGATTCAAGCTAAAGCGACCACAGCACTCTTGCCGGACGAGCCGGATTCAACACGGTCTTGACGTGTCCGGCTTGCAGTCCGGGATCAATCTGGGAGGCGACAGTCTTGGCAAGCTTCTGAACAAGACATTGCCGCCGCAGATTGGGACGCCTAGTTTCCGCCAGGATCTGCTAAAGTACATCAGTGATATGGCCGATGAATGGTATCTCGACCTTTGCGAGCAATACAAACACAGGCTCTCTGGAACCGGAAAGGTGCAACAACTGGTGCAAGATCTGCTCATTCCGCATCTCAATGCGCTGGAAGCAACTTCGACAAGTAAAGCTGGACATCGATACCCCGATCAAACGCAGTCGTTCTTCTTCCTCGTCCTTGACGAATGTGGCACCATCGCATCCACGTTACCGGCAATCCGACGCGTGTGGCACTACGCAGCCCCCAGATACTCGTGGATCTTGTTGGTGGACACCAACTCAGACCTTGCGCCACTCGCCGGCAGCGCTGCACGCGAAGGTTCGCGGCGCATGATGGAACCACCCTTTGCCCATCGCCTCAGTGAGCCGTTCTCCAGCATGCCCTTGGACGTCAACTTTACAAAGGATCACAGAGAACGCCTCTTTGGTCGAACATCACCTGGCTTCACACTCAGACAGCTCAATCTATCCCTCTGCAGTCTTGGTCGCCCTCTATGGAACGATCAGAACTACTCGCTGCAAGACAAAGATGAGGAGGGCTTCAAGGGCCTCTTGAAGCCCAGGACTATCCTCACCAAGCTTCTTTGCCCTGCGGATTGGAATTGGCCTCTCGTTGATCCGAGCCCGGATCTGTTTGAAGACGAGAATCAGAACCTCATAGCGCTCGCCTCTCAACGATTTCCGCTTGAGCTCAGCGGCAGCTCGGGTGTGGAACGATGGCACAAATTCGTCGGCTTACAGATCACCCAGCGACTTCGTTTCGTCGGTCGTATCTACTCGGACACCGACGCCATCGATACCAGCGTTCCGAGCGAACCTCCGCTCAGCGCGGCTGTGGCATGGCTCTTTCGCAATGGCCCCGCCAGCCGGATAGGTCCGAGATGGGGTATGGCTGTGAAAGCCATTGTTACGGCGAGAGCGAGCATCGGCTTAAACTTTGGCGCAGAGGGAGAGGAGGGATTCATGCTGATCAGCGCCATAGCAGCCGATGTTGCAGCAGGCATGCGTTACGAGAAGGAGCTTCCGCAAGAAGAGGGTGGAAATGATGAGGACGGCAGGGAACCAAGCTTCGAGGACGTCTACAAGGCAGTGATGGGTTTAGTGACGGTGAAAGAGTGGTTGGACGTTTTGATCGGATCCGATATCGAGGTTGTCACCCCTGTTCGTAGGACCAATCCTCTTCGACGAAGCCGCGCGGAGTTTGAACACGAGCATGCAGAACGCCTCAACCAAGATAGCAAGACGCTTGCAGCAGACGTTTCCACTCAGGGCCACCCGGCAATCGACGATTTTAAGCGGTGGTCGAGCCGCAGATGGATCAACTTCAAGCACGTTGTCTCGCTCGAGGAGTCGATTCAACACAACGAGGTCATCGACCAGACTCTTTTGCTCGAGCTTTGGCTACGTCATGCCGCCGCCCGAGGCGTTTCGAACCAAGAAGGCTGGGACCTGCTCATCCCAACGTACCAGACGGAAGACGAGGTGCCGCCGGATGGCGACGTAGGTATTGAGCTCAACCGACTCAGCTATGTGGCCGTGCAAGTCAAGAACCGGGCCAATAGACCCTCAGCTAACGAGCTCAAAGCACATATCGGTCCTCTTCTGTCGCTTGAAGCCTTCTCGTGCTTGGAACTGTTTGTCGATCTTCGGGGCAGGTCATGCGCCCACGCATACTCACTTCGCAAGTCTCGGCGACGCACTCAGCATCATCTTCTGATAACTGGTATGAACGAAAGTACTTTCCCTGTCATCAGCAAGCTCGGAGGCGCCGCGTCGAAGCAAGTCACGCTTCTCTTTGGATCGGCAGCCAGCTTGACGACGTTCGAATTCGATCAGCTCCTGGCCGACTACGTCAGAAGATTGGATGAGAGAAGTCAACGTGCATTTAATGAGGCCACCGTACGAGCTAGAAGGAGGTACGTACGAATGCAGACAATCGGCATTACGCAAGCAGAGACAGCAGCAGGCGGTGATGTGGTGAATGATGCTGGGGACGATGCCAAGAGCGAAATGGAGCTCGAATGATCAAGCCTGGGAGAAGCGACCAACATCAATGGTGTGTTTACTGTACAGTATTTTCATGCATCTCGTGCGAAAGGGCGAGAGCATCTGGGCGAGCGGAGCTTGCCTCCCACCTTCATATGCCTAGTTCATGTATGCCCCTTTCACCTATGCCTTGTTCTTGTATGCCTTGTTCATGTATATACATTTCTTCTTCTCTTCCATCATCTTTGTCTTTGTTGCTAGGCTGGTCACTGCCTAGCACATGAATTTTTTCTGCCAATGGATCTGTCAGCAGTTGTAGAACAGACTGATTCAGCCACCATAGCAGCTGCCAGAGCAGCTGTCATAGCAGCCCCTATCAAAGAGCAGATTGCAGACTCCTCTCCTCTCTTGGAGACACACTCCATAGTAGCACCAGCTGAGTGCCTCGTTGCTTGCCATACCTGCAAGCAGCCTCAGCCGGCTTTGCAATTTGTGCACCAGTGCTTCCCAAACAAGACAGTCACCAACTGCTTCTCCTGTCAATCTCTCATCACACCAAACCCAACACCACTCAGCTGTTGCCAAGCAACTTGAGCAGCACCATGTGCAGCTCCAGTGCCCACATGCTTACCAGCAGCTGCATGCCAACCATCAGGTGTCCTGCCAGCACTGATAGTGGGAGCTTTGCATCATCCAATTGCTGTTGCCACATATCACCCTGCTACCAATCTATCAGTTACAGCCACAGCAGCAGTGCAAACAGCACCAGATCAGGACATACCAGTCCAGCAAGCATCAGTTCAACATCAGGCACCAGCAGCAGCTGTCACACATGCCAACCTAGCTGAGCTTTGCCAGAGCTTGCAGGACAATCTTACTGACATGCTGCATGACCTGCTAGCAGTGCATTTTGCAAGGCCAGCCCCACCTACCAATTCACCAAGTCAATCAGCACCAGCTGTTGCCCCAGCGCCTCCTCCGGCAAGCCAGCTGGCAGTGCCGGTTGTACCAACATCTTTGACAAACCAGCCTCAAGTGTCTCAATGAGCCGGCAATTTGCAAAGGTGTTTCCAACCTTCTCCAGTTTCTGGTGGGTGTGGATTGTGTACATGCAACTTTGCACATCAGTATCTTCAGACAGAGGTCTCAGAATCACACTTGGAACATTTCTCCACCACATCTATGAGGTGGAACAGGTTTTTCCCTGGTCATGCATGGTTGACTACATCCTCACTGTTTGCATCAAGCAGTTTGGAAGGCCATCCTCTGCAGATTGGCTGAACACAGACTCCAATGCACACTTTGCAAGTTTCCAGGGCATCCAGGGCTGCACAATTTCATCTTCCTCAACCCAAGGCCAAAAGTGCCTAAGGGACAACAACCCTTGTCACAAATGGATCTGTCTCTTGTGGAACAATGGCAGGTGCATAGGAACCAACAAGTGCCCTTGTATCCATCTCCACCTCTGCAGCAAGTGCAATGCACCACACTAGTCCAAAACCTGTTCAGCTGTCATGGACTCAAGCTCAAGTGTCAAGAAGCAGGCTTAGCTTGCCTCATGGTGAGTTTTCTCTTTCTCACTCAGCCTTGCTGCAAGCTGTACAGCTGGACTAGTGGAACTAGTCTACCCTGGCTACCACAGTGCTTCTTCAAGCCCGGTGCCACCCCACTCTCCTCCTTCCTCCTGGTCCCACACAGCTTTGCTGCTTATGCAAAGTGACACCTCCTTTTGACCCCAGCTCTCTCCAATTGCAGCATCTACTCAGAAGCCCAAGATGGTCTCAGTAAACCCCATTTCCTCTTCTCTGCCTGCCCAAGACAGTGACCATTCACCCTGACACAGCCAAGCAGAAGCCTTTCAAGACACACAGCAGGCCCTTGCAGTTCCTCCAGCTGACCTTTGCCTGCATGCCCTTCTTGCTTGGCAGATTCAAATCCCACCTGCCTGTCCTAACACACGCATTCCAGAAGCTCTATTCAATCCAGATCAGGTACCAGCTTGCCACAGTTCCATGCAAGAGGCTCTATCAGCCTGGAGCCAGGTTCTTGTCATGTATCCTGAGCAGCATGTAGCCAAACAGCTTCTAGGCACTATCAAACATGGCATCTTGCTAGGTTACACAGGCCCATTACAGCAACAAGCACGCTTTGATAATGTCAAAAACCTTCCCATGGATCAAGCCAGCCATCAACATGTCAATGCAGAGATCCAAGCTTGTCTAGCAGAAGGCAGGCTTCAAGAGGTCAATCTGTATCAGTGCCAGCTGGTCTGTTTGCCAATCGGAACTGTACCAAAGCCTCAATCTACTAAACTTTGCATCATTCACCACCTCTCGCACCCAAGACATCCTCTTCCAGGCCAACTCCACACAGTCAATGATGGAATAGCACCCAGCTTCACACACATCAAGTATGCTAGTCTCTTGCCACTCATTGAGTATGTTTGAGACAATGTTGGTTGCCTGCTTTGGAAGAGTGACCTAGTTGATGCATTCTGACACATAGTTGTCAGCAATGGCAATGCACGGCTACTTGGTTTCAAGTTCAACAAACAATACTTCATGGAGACCAGCCTCACCTTTGGTGGACAAAGCTCTCCATGGCTTTTCAACCTCTTTGCCAAAATGGTCCACTGGCTTGTTGAAATGACAATGCCACACCTTGTGGACCACTATCTTGACAATTTCTTTGGAGCAGTTCCAGCACACAACAATCCAGGAGGACTGCTACACAGCCTAGCCCTTGCCTGCACAGCACTTGGTCTACAGCCATCCCCAGCAAAGACCTCAAGTGGCACCACAAAGCTTGAGATTCTAGGGATCAAGTTTAACATGGTGCAGCAAATGGTGGGCATCACAGCAGAGCATAGGGAACAGATCCTAGCAGCAATTGAGCATCTGTTGACATGCAGCTCAGCATTGCTCTTGGACTGGCAGTGCATCGCTGGTCTGCTTCAATTTGTATCACAAGTCATTCCTCATGCAAAGGCTTACCTACAATGGCTCTATGATGCTGTTCAATGGGCACACCTACATCCACAGCAGCAATGATGGCTACCTGGCCCTGCAGTGGCCAAACTTCATTGGTGGCACTCAACTCTGTCCAGCTGGTCTGGTCTCACACTGCTGCAACCATCACCACTAATCATCAAGCATATCTGGACCAATGCTTTCAAACAAGCATACAGCAGTCACTTGGGTGCCATGGAAAACCCAAGTGCAGTGTATTCCAAGGAGGTTGGCCACTGTCACAGATCAAAGGACATTCACTTCCTGGAAGCACTGGCAGTGTTGGATGCTCTGCACATCTTCAGCAAGATGTGGTCTGGTCCTTGCCTTGTGGTGATGCACATTGACAACACCAACATTGAACACAGCCTTTGATCAGGTCACTCAAGGGACCCTCTAACACAGATGCTTCTTTGGGCCATTTTTGAGTTGTGTTTCACACAGCAAATCACCTTACACCCACAATGTGTCATCTGTTGACAATCATCTTGTTGACCTCCTTTAATGTCACCAATTTTCAAACATAAAAACACAGTTTCCAAAGGCACATGCCTTGCTCTTCCCCCACCAGGTTGCAGAATCCAGCACACCAGCCCACTGCCTGACTTCGTCACAGTGTCAGGGTGCTCAGCAGCAGCAGCCAAGCTCATCTGGCACGGCCTTGCAGCATCAACCCATAGCCATGGCACAGAGTCAGTCACCTGTTATCAAACCTTCATCCTCTGCCATTTTGGACCCAACAGCCAAGCTCTTCCAGCCTCTGGTCTCCTCTTCATTGAATGGGTCACTGACATGGCCAGCATGCATTCCTACCACAGCATCAAACACAAGCTCCATGCACTGCAATCATGGCATGTGGATCTTGGATTTGATACAGGTGGTTTTGCCTGTGGTTGTCTGGAACAGGCAATCAGAGGTGTCAAGCATATCTACAGCCTCAAACAGTATGCCATTCTCATTCTCCCAGCCTCGAAGACTGATCCATTCAGGCTTGGCACACCATTGGTTGTGCCAAAAGTCGGTGGAATTGAGTGCCCATATGCACTGCTCAAAGCAATCTGTCCAGCACAGCACCCAGCAGCAGCCCCAATTTTTGCAATCAATGGCAGATTCCAGCCTTTTACCCACTTGTTCTTTCTCAGCATCCTATGGTTGTCCTTGGAGCAGCTTGGTTTCCAGCCAGCAGAGTATGCTGGTCACTCATTTTGGCAAGGCACAGCCACTTGGGCAGCCTCCACTGGTGTGGACAGCAGCACAATTCAACTGCTTGGGTGCTGGTCATCTGACTGTTATCAGCACTACATTGACTGCTTGGCACTGGAGTGGCACTCAATGGTTGCCTCTGCCCTCTACTCAGTCTGCGACAGCCCCCTCATTCCTACCAGTACCTCTTGGCAAGACCCTGTGCTCTGATGGCAGTCAGCTCACCAATGGCTCCCCTGTCCCTGCAGCAGCAAACACTCCCAGCTGTGCTGACGTCACTGCTATTGGTGGCAGGCAGGGAGCCTCATCGAGCTTGACGGCCTCGCAACAGGTCTTCAGCCGCAATCAATCATTTCCTCAACACAGCGAGTGACGCTTAGCCGGGATTGCAATACTTGCGTCGCGCATCGATGCGATCAAGGTAGAGTCTGGCAAGCCTGGTATTGAGGTCGATATGCTCATTAGATTTGTTGTCGAGATTGCCATTGCTGTAGTGAGCTCTTCTGGACATAATGAGACAGAGGACTATCAATCAGCCATTTGGAATGGAGGCGGGGAGTTAGCACCATTGGCAGTGCTTGATTGTCGCCTGCCAGTTCGCCAGCCGGCTGAGTGTCTTTTGTTTGACGGGCAAAAAAAAAATGCTGAGGAAGGGATGCATGCACGATCAAGGACCAAGAACCAGGGCTCGAGATGGATCGCGGAGACCGAGTGTTGCTGAGAGCGGAGAAGAGCAAGGTTGCGATGTTCGAGATCCAAACGAAAAGAATCTGGATGAGTTTGCTGAGCATGTTGAAGCCAATGGAGACGGCCTTTGGGGGCACTGTACCCAAGCTGAATGGGAAGGGAGTATAATAAGCTTTGACGACGGATCGATAATGTGATGGCATGCGATGGAATTCTAATGTGTTGCTGCTATGGTGAGAGCGTGAACCAGTGCATTGAGGCCATTGCGATTGGTTGGTCAAGCCTTGCGGGTGCGGGAGGCTGATGATGGAAGCGGCGAGGATGGATGGACGGATGGTGGTGGTGATGATGTGGACAGTAGAAAGACAATAAGCTGAAAGCTGAGTTTTCCAACTCGGTTTGGGCATTGTGCTCTCACTCTCCTTTGCAAGGATAAGGGGGAAATGCACAATGTGATACAGTGAGCCGAGCAAGAGTTCCAGTTGCTGCGTGATCAAACCGGACTTGCTCAACTGTTCCTGTCCAGAATCGCACAGCCGGCTGTGCAAAAATTAAGCTTTGGAAAAAGTCTCACAAAGAAATACAAGTAGAAAAATCTTTGCGTTGAGGCGTTTCAGCATTCTGGGCATAGCAACATTTCCGATTTATCGGCTGATACAGTAAGCCAAAAAGCTGCCAACTCATCAATCAGATCCAGCCCTTCTCCTAATCAACAAAGCCTAGATCAAAGAACAATACTCATTCACGCAAGTAAGACTCGTATATGTGGTCTGAGGAGCCAAAGTATCGTGTGTTGTGCATGTCGTGGACAAAGGCTGTGACCTGTGATTCTCACTTGTAGCACCGACGTGGGCAAGCCAAATGCCACGAGACAAGCTTCTCGTTGATAGCCATCACCACAACACTAGTTCGGACAACAGCTTCAACAAGCAATCGAGTGTACTGAATCCAAGTGCCAGTGCCAAAGAGGAGCTTGGCCGTGGCAGGTTGAATGTGGCCATTGATGAGCCTCGCACAATCACTCACTGTCCCCGCCGTTTTAGCCCAAGAGAAATAGTCCTTTACTCAGTCGAGACTGTTAAGCGTCTCTATCATTGTACATTGCAGCTTTCTAAATCGAACGGTTCGGATGCCAAGAGAGGGACACAAGTAGATCCAGGCAGCGTTGACAAGCATGACGGCATCACGTCAATCCCAGCTCATCGGCATACACCATTATGTCCTCAATTGGACGAACAACAAGCAGTGCTCATCTGTTTGCGGAGGTACAAGCAATGGGATAAGATTGTAGATGCTCGCCTCTTTAAATCCTGTCACCAAGGTCGATGCTCACGTAAAGACAGTTCAGGGCCTCATCAACTTTGTGCAAGAGCCGGTGAGTGCACAACATGGCCCAGCACTGGCAAGGCAAGTGAGGTTGGAGCGCGAGAATGCTTCACTTCAAGAGACCATCGCTGCATTACGTTGTTCTTCTTCAATCGCTAGCTCGAGTGGCAGAGTCAACCTCAACTTGCATCCAAGACAGCCCTCTATCACGGCGCAGCAGGCGTCACAAGCAAACACAGCAAACGGCATCCGGCTCTGTTAACTCCAATGTCAAAGCAGGTAAGCCAAGCAAGCACAGCTTACCTTCGAAGACTTTCAGCACCAGCATAGCTGCGTGTAATACCATCACAAACGAGGGCAAATTATTGCACATAACGACATCACTTCGCCTGTCAACCTCAGCTGCTGCAGCTGCATCATCCTCCACCTGCCGGTCTACAGCACCCTTCTTGTCAGAGGTAGACGAGGATGAAGAAGCTGCTAGCGACCAAGCAACTGGCAAGGAGAGCGGGTCAGGTAACAGTACAGTAGTTTTAGCAACAGTGGTGACAGGGACTTCAACCAAGGTGCTGACTTGGGACCGGCTTCAGATTGGTTTTCGGAGCATTCCGAGTACGAGGGCGATGAGCTTGACAGCAGCAAGGATATCATTGACCAAGAATCTCCAGCCGTACTAGACGGAATGCAAACTGATGACAAGCTAGAGCGTCATGATCACAGGAATGTCTCTGACAGTATGGAGATGCAAACTAGGCAACGCAAATCAAACTTCCCAGTCAAGTTGCCTGACAGAAGCTCAAGCACTCGAAGCAGCAACTGCGTGCAAGATCTTTTCACAGCTCTGAGTTGGCCATCTCAAGTTCCAAATGCAGCAGCCTGAAAAGGAGGCAGGCTGGATCTCAAACACAGGCAGATCAGAGGTGAATCAAGTCGAACATTGATCCCAGAAGGCCAGATCGGGAGGTGGCTACTGCTGTTGATGCTGGTCCAAGGAGGGCTCGAACACAAACCAGTGGACGTGAAGAATCAGGCAAGATGCGTAATTGCACTACGGCTTGACGACCTTACTTGGCTGTCTATCTATCTACATACCCCTATTGCTCTGTCTCGCTTGTACCCTTGTTTTTGTACAATGAGCAGTCGTTCCTGTCTCTTCTCGTGGATCATGCTGATTGCGCATGACTCAAGATCAGAAGCTCTGAGTGAGCTACACTCTTGGTGTGAGACAGTATCGGGAAGCCGAGAGCGAGAGGTAGCGTCCCTCGAGTAGTATCATCTGCCTTGACCTTTTCGCTGTCTCCGCCTTGTCAGTTTCCTTCCTTGCTTCGAATCCTCAATGATCAAGCTAACCAAGCATTTCAATGATTGCACGTGCGACGTCAACAACACATCAACATAACCTGATACACATCTGCACATCGATATTGACATCAGTACCCCTTCGAAAGAGATGCCACGGCAGGCGAATCCTAGTTTTGAGGCCGGTTTACCACAAGAATTGACTGACAAGGTCTTTCCCATTGACACAGTGGCGAAAGAAGCGCTCAAGACCTTTGCTGAAGAGAACGGCTTCACTGCTCAACAGTGAAATAGCTCCATGGGAACATTCTACTACTCTTACAAGCTCGGTTCTGCCAAGCATAGCAAGAAACTCTGCCCTTGGTCGGTGTCGATCAGATCCATTAATGGAGATGAAGGCAAGTGGCAGCTGCACAACCGACACTCTTTACATGATCATGCTCCTGATCCTGCTCAGCAACTGAAGTCGTCCAAAAGTCCTTGTGACAAGGGCTCAAGTTCTAACAGGAGCACTTCCATGTCACGTGTCCTCTGGGGTTGACGGACCTGGACCCTGAGGGCCATTTGGCAGGGCGGACATGTACGCACCCCGCTTTTGATGGAACATGGCCTAGGGCTAGGGCCTGGCTGACACATTGGACCCTACCCAGCCATGACAGCACCAGCTACAGCTCTGACCTTGCATAAACATCTAGAAAGAGTGTCAGGAGCTGCACATCAAGCGTCAAGTCCATCCCAACCACCTTGGTGCTCACCCAGATCAACACTTGTAGGCAGACCTTGGCATGGCCCTACCACCTCTCCAGCTCGATCAATGGCCCTGATACTTTGCAGACATACTATTTAGATCTCTCTGAACATGATAGAAGCATAGTCACGAGCCTCTGAGCAAGCTTTCATTCCATCCCACCCACCTACCTTCCACCCTGGTCAAGGCTTCCAACAGCCGGTTCTCTGCAACAGCCATTTAAACTTGAGTAGGGATCAGCCAACAAAATGATCTACAGGTCCTATTTGACTAGTACAGCACATAACCTAACCCTAACCCTTTGCTCAGTGAGCAGCGGAGGTGTCATGCAAATCAGAGGAAAAGGAACAAGACACATGTTTGAATTACAAAGGAGAAGCTACAGTACAGAGCAGTTCAAAGTCTCTTGGTGTTGGAGCAGTAGCGATAGTGCTTCTGCTTCTGAGCTGGGAGATGTATGTTGAGATGTTTGGCAATCTGGTGCATAACAGCCTTGGCCCAGCCACATAGATAGGCATGTGATAGTTGAGTGTGCAAGTATTGCAGATGGCATAAATCCTCCTTGAGAGTCTTGTTGCACTTTGACTTGCATGCCTTGTGTGCAGTGACATGCTTTTGCTGCAGAGCAGTGGTTGCAGGGGGCTGCTGGCACTGAGCAGGGTGCAAAAAAAACAGGAGAGAGTAGAGACATGGGCAGAAATGCAGGTGAAGTGTTGCAGTACATGATTGTGCTGGGATCAATAACTGGCATGAGTGATTGGTAGCAGAACAGTGGAGACTGAGGTGAGAGCAGCACTGGAGCAGAGGCTGAGGCAGGAGTGGTCTCTGGTGTGCAGCATGGTTGAGCAGATCAGTATTGAGTGGCTTGGTACCCCTTGATGATGTCAGAGACATCTGGTCCCTCTTCAGCAGACAGTCTGCACTGAGAGTGTGTGAGTGGCATGGCAGTTGCTGGTCTGGAGTGGTGTGGTGTGGTGTGGTGCTGATAGAGTTGCAGTACTGGTACAGTGTTACATAGAGGAGTGGAAGAGTTGAGTGCTGCCATGCTTCAAAGTGTGTGCTGGAGCAGTACACACAGTGCACTGACACATCCATTTCTTCTGATTTTCTTGCACTGAATTTCAAGAGACTTTTCCATGAGACTTTCTGCTCTGTCCATTCACACTGCCTGTCCATTCACACTGTGTGTTTGTTGCCACTGCTGAGTGTGAACACTGGCTGCAGACAGACATGTTGGATCTCTCTGAATTTCCTGCTGCCTGTCCACTGCCTAGCACAAACAATTTCATTCTGTTGCAGCACTGGACCAGTGTCCTTGATGCATCTCTTGCAGTGAAATTTCCAGGTGGGTGCTTGCCATTTGGCTGGACGGACTCGTCTGCTGTCCGCTCCAACGGACGCCACCTAGGGCTAGGCTTCTCCCAATGTGCGCGGCTTGGTGATCATCGTGATCATCTCATGCCTTGTGTCTGCAGCGTTTGGACAAACATGATCGGCATGTGCTCTGGTCGAAGCGATGGTCTTAGGGTCGCTGCTACTCCCTGTGATGGCCAAAGTTCCAATCTGGCCCCCGCTCCGAGATGTGGTATCGACTTCTACAGCGAACATTCGCTGTACATATAAGCTCAACACAAACGAGCTCAACATTAATCTTAACCTCCCTTACGGTTGTGGTGCTTGCTTGAACCAGGCCCCTACGGGTCTACCTACAGGCACCGTCTATGTCAAGACCAATGATCACTTCCTTCCGCCTGACCAAGTTGTTCGTCATTGGCTCGGGTCAGTGCATTGACTGGGGCCCGAACGACGTTCTTGCCGGAATCACTCAATCGGGAAATTGTATTCAACTCGCAGCACTCAATGGATCGGAGCAGTACGAGTGTTTTCCAAATGGATGCACTTATAAGGGTACCAACGGAAGAGTGGCTTCTTCTTCCCACAGCAAGATCTCGAAACGAGATGCATCGTGCGCTTCCTTCAGGCCTGATGGAGATGGTCGTCCCACCAATTCTTGTTTCATCAAAGTCCCGGACGTGGTTAACTGCAAACAGTCCGCAACACCTTGCGCAATCTCCGTTGCCGATGGCAAAAGTGTCAGCTACTCGAGCGAATTTTCAATCAACGGTGGAGACTCGGTCAAGGGAATCGATGTGGGTGCTACCTTCGGTGGCGGATACACTGAATCGTACTCCCAAACCAACACCTACAGCACTTCGGTGCCAGTGGGTCAGTGTGGATACCTTCAAAGCTGCAGTGGGGCCACGTTGTTCGATGGCACCTACACTGGATGCAGCGACGGAGTTGACAAGGCAGGAACAGCGCTCGTTGTTCGCGAAAACCCACAACAAGTTGCTCTCACTATCGTGTCGTGCTGATCGATGACTTTCGGGAACATCCCTATCAATCAAGCTGGAAAGTGGTATTGAAGGCCGCTTCGGCCTCATCCTAACTCGAGTAGCCTGGTAGTTGGAGAATGCATACACCTTTCTATATGGTCCCTTTCCACTTGCTGTCGATACGAAACGTAAGCTTGTCGAGGATCCCTTTGGTGATTGCTTTGTAAGTGACACATTTCGAACATCAAACACCCTGCTCACACGACAAGAACTGGCGCGTGTTTCACAGACTGTTCTGATCCCCTAGTTCGGAGTTCGTTCGGAGAGCAGCAGTAGTGGGAGAGCAGCATTAGTGAGCTAACTGTGCCTGTGAACGATTGCCATGAGACCGTGTGAGCTAAACACTTGAGCCAATGACTGAATGGTACATGCATCATAGCTGGTAGAGGGAGCTTCTCCAGCAATCGTATGCTTTCAAACACCATTGACCAGCTTCCCCCGGCAGCGCCTCCAACTAATTGAACATAGCATCGACGGCCTTGAACTCCAACCAGAGACCGGCAAAGGCGGAGGACGTATGCTCGTTATTGTGTGCTTCTCTGATGTGATCCAAACACAGAAAAGGTTGACACTCACGGAGAATCGAAGCAAGAAGGGCCCACGTGTGAGAGAGTCCCACTACACCTCACCTCACCTCACAAAAGACAGGCATGATGGTGACACTGAAGCAGACGTGGTGATTTTCAAGAAATGAGAGAGGGGCAGCGTTCTATTGCGACGTGCGAAACTAAAGTATGATACAAATGTGAACGAAAAAATGATGTGTGCTTCCTGTTTATGCGAGATGTTGATGCTGATGCTGATGACCCTGTCCAGCGACGGGCGCATCATTCGAGCTGATCTCAAGCAACTGAATCGACGAAGACGGCTCCACCCCGTCCGTCTCCTCATCTTGCTCTGGCGTCGTCCTCCACGATGACTTGTTATCCTGCACCTCTGCCGGGGTTTCCGTTGCGCTACCCGGTAACTTGCTATCCCCACAATTCCTCGGACTGCTAAGCAGCCCCTTCTCCCTATCCGCCTCACTCTCCTTGACATCAGCAGCAAACCTCTCATCCACCTCATCGTGCATTTCGATTTCCTTCATCAAGAAGCACAACCCCCAGCCTGCCACCGCAAACGGAATCAGCAAAAGCCATACATGACGCAGTGCCGAGTTGTACACCGATCGAACCGCAAAGCTTGCTTCCGGGGTCAAGTGGCGTAGAGCACCGAAATGCATCGAATACGGCGAAGAGATGTCTTCGATGTTGAACGGCAAGCTGCCGTTTGCGGCGAGCTGTTGGATGGTTTCGCTCTTGATGGATTTGTGGACGGAGGATTGAAAGACTGCTTCGGCCAACATGATGCCGAGAGTTTGACCGAAGGATGCGAAGAACAACTGCAGTGCTAGAGCTTTGCTAGCCATTTCGACGGCGACGGATGCGAGAACGGGGAATTGAGGAGCGACAAAGAGAATACCGCAGCCGATGGCGATGGGGATTTGAACGCAGATCCAGACAGCTGGGCCTGAGTTTACTCCGAGCAACAGCAAGAGCGGAACACCTAGGAGAGTGAACAGCCAACCGAGATGGTTATGCGGTACATAGCGTTGCATCCACTCGATACTAATCGCAAACCCGATAGCGGTGAACGCAACCGTGCAACTGAAGGGAAGCACCATCCAACCGGACATGATCGTTGACGAGAGTTTGACCGCCTGAAAGTACGTCGGAATGATGTAGATGATCGCCATCGTGATGACACCGTGCGCAAAGGATGTCAGATGAGCGCTTATACTCGTCCTATTCGACAGCAACGCTCGTGGCACCGTGGGGTGTTTGAACTTGAACAGCTCCAAGTAGAAGAATGCGCCCAGCAACACCACCGAGATGACCAACGGAACCATCACCGCTGCACTCAACCACGGGAACTTTGCGCCACCCCAAGTCAGCCCCAAACCCAGTCCAACCGTCGCAGCTATGAGCAGTGCGTTCCCCGTCCAATCCATCGTCTTCCACTTCGACCTAACGTCCGTTTGAGGCGACTTCATATTCATAAAACAGCTGATCATCAGTATCGCCACTACCGTGATGGGTATGTTGAGCCAGAACAACCATCTCCATCGATTTTTTCTTGCAAAGATTCCGCCGATCGGGGGTCCTACAGCGCTAGCACCGGCCCAAATCACACCCAAGATCCCTTCGTACGTTCCTCGCTGGCTAAGCGACACAAGATCAGCAACGACGATCTCGGCCAAAGAGATGATACCGCCGTCTCCTATGCCTTGCAGTGCTCGACCGACGATCATCATCTCGAGTGAGTGTGATGCGCCGCAGATGACTGATCCGAAGAGAAAGAAAAAGAGCGAAGTGAGGAGGATGGTCTTCCGTCCCCAGATCTCACACAAGCCACCGCACCAAGGTAAAATGGCCATACCGGCAATGGTGTATGCTGCGCCGATCCAGATGTAAGTTCCGCCTTCGCCACCACTGCTATTCGCAGCAGACGATGAAGAAGCAGTTGTGATGGAATTGTGACCGTGATGTTTGCCGAAATGTACAGCGTCGTTCTGCAGGTCTGCGACGATCGTTGGCAGTGCCGTTGAAACGGTTGTCAGGTCCAACGCCGATAAGAACGAAGATACGCATAACGCCGAGAATACCAGAAGGAAGTGTACTCTGGCCGTAAGCTTCGATTTTGTCCACGAGGTGGAAGTCGAGTCCATACTCGACCTTCCCTCTTCTTCCGTCATAACTGCAGGAACGATGTACGAAGACGATGCGAGGTAAGGAGTTGAGAACGAAGCTGTTGAAGGAGGGAGGTCGTATGATGGCGGTTCGCCGGCGGTGGAAGGGGAATATGATGCAGGAGCGTGCAGATGGGTGGTGCTCGGGTGTGCGTCTGTCATGGTTGACGTATTATATGTGGGCATCGGAGGGGAAGATGCCGAAAGTCGAGGCTCGAGTGCGTCAGTGGGTTGAGCGTGGGGGTGTATGCGTTTAAGCGTAAGGTTGACAGCTTGTGAGTCAGTTCGAACGTTGGGGTCAGGGAGTATAGAATAGGCGGTGATGATGTACCTCTCGTGTTTCGACTAATAGATGATGGTGTATCTCTCGTATGAGTGCGATCGAGGATCGTGAGTACCAAAGGCCGAAGGCCGAGTGGGTAGGTGTAGCGTACGACGTCGAGCTGGGCTTTGCCGCGTCAGAGCTGCTGGTTCGTAGATGAAAAGGAAGGATTGCTCGGTCGAAATCAATGGAAGAACGGTTTGCTTGCTTGGTAGATGTAGGATTTGATGCGATGAGATGCTTGGCAAGACAGTCGGAAGGTGAGATGTGTAGAAAGGGACGTTGCTGACTTTCCCAGAATGGCAACTTTGGCTTCGTTCCTTGTTGAAGGATTGATTGAAAGTCCAGGCTTCGAGTATGCGTCTAGTGTGGTACGCTGCTCTGTGTCGTATATGTCTTGGAGTGTGCTGAGTTCGGAACGAGGATAAGGCGGTGCAATGCTAGCCAGCTTGGCGATGATGCGGAGAAGGAGGAAAAAACCGATTGCCGGTCAAAGAGCGAGCGACACCCGAATCGAGAAAGGGAAGGAGCGAGAACCGCTGACGATCGTTTGGTTGAGGCGAGGTGAGGTGAGATGGGGTGGAGAAGGAGGTAAAGTGAGCTGATGTGCTAAGGGCTACAGACAAGGAGACTCATTACCCGGTTCGACGCTTCACGACGGTTACAGAGCGTCGTAGTCTTTGGGCGAGGGAGAGGGGAGCTTTCGGAGCGGTATTCCTTTCACTTTGGAGCGTCAAAAGTTGATGCTTTCCGTTTCGCCACAAGTCACAGTAGTACTCGCATCCCCATGGAGCAAAGGGGATTCACATTCAACTCCGTCCTCCTTCTTGGCATCGGTCTCGCCTTGAGCTGGATTGATCACACGATGGCTCTCACCTTCTGGAAGCTGCAATGCACAGATTGACACTGCCACACGCAGCTCTTGAACAAAAAGACGAACAGTGCTTATGAGACAAAGGCGCATCGGCGGGCAGGCAGGCGGGCAGGCAGGCGGGCAGACAGGCAGGCAGCGACAGTGGAAGTAGGGTAAAAGGCATGTATGTCGGCGAAGCGCAGCAGAAAGTATGTGATGCACGGAGAAACGGCGCCCCAAGACTGTCGAGGTGGAACGGGCAACGAACCAAGCTTAACGAACGAAGGGGGCTCAGGCGTAGGTACTGTGACCGGGAAGTGCATTACTGAAAGGACAGCCGAATCGAGCGTCAGTTCTGGAAGCCGTTTGTAAAGGGGGCGATCTCGCATGAATGAGAAATCCGAGCCAGCTGTTACTGGACACAATGAACATCACTTGCCGCTCAACTTGGCCCCCCACCGTTTCTCTACGCACAGAAACCGTCGGTTGGTTAAAAGGTTTCGACGGTCAACGAGACCAACTAAGTTGATTTTGAACCTCCGCTGCAGATTTCTAGCCCCCTCTCGCTCTCGCTCTCACTCTCGCCATTGCAGTGCTGTGGCACGTCTTGCTCACACTTGGCCATCCCCGCTTTGTCTGAGTTGCACCACCTTTGTCGGTTCTTGTTGGCGATCAGGTTGAATTGGCAATACAAGAACGTGTTCAATGGCGGTTCTTGAAAAGAAAAAGGTGTTTTCCCCATGAAAAGGGTCCCTTTGCTGGATGAGTTGACTCGCTCCGAAAGAGAATGAGGCGTACTGTATGCTTGTGTCTCTTTGCCGAGGCTGTGTCTTTGTGTTGACCGCCGCTCGCCCAATAGACAGACGTGCCGATCCAATGAGAGGCTAAGAATAGATGCCGCGCCTAATGTAATGTACTGTTTTAACCCCCCTTGCCTTTGCCTTTGCGATTGCGAGAAAGTGGTGCTGTGCGTGCCAGTTTTTTCGTGGGTTGAGGGTCTGGTGCGATTGATCGACAGGAAATGTGGTCGGATTTCCATGGACCCCAACCCCCTCGGCGGTCCAAGACATTCAGGAGTCATTATGAGTGAGGGGACGAGTCTTGAGTTGGCAGCGGCGTCAACTAATAGCGGAAATGCAACTAGGATGAACGGCAGTTGGTGTCGATCTGGCTTCGGCAAGAAAAAACCTTTTGAAATGCATGTCGGCATGTCAAAAATAGAATTTTGAATTCAAACAGGGCTACCTAGTTTGACGTGTGTGCAGTAAATTTAAATTACTGTATTGCAGTCGCACAGAGTTCTGGAACGCTCTCTTTCTGCTGCACACTAAAATTCCTCGCTCCGCAATTCCGCTGTCAATCATGCAATTCACACTTCGGCATCTCAACTTTATTATTGTATACTCATTGTCGGCATCCGTCGTCGTCTATGGAAGTGCCATCGTTTGTCTGCATAACAATGCGTCGGCGATCGAGACATGGCGCAAAGAATGACACGTTTTCTGTGCCTTTTGCCGGTGAAACGTGGCTGCAAGTTTTGTTTTTTTTTTCTAAGCGGTCAACCAGCAGATTCGATCTTGTTAAGGGTTCTTCTTCTCCTCTTTCTCTGCTGCTTGCCCCCACTTTCCACCTTTGCCGAGCTTTCGACCGGCGGTACTAAATAGAAACACTCGCTTTGCACTGATGTCTG
This sequence comes from Anthracocystis panici-leucophaei, assembly GCA_014826065.1. Taxonomy (NCBI): domain Eukaryota; kingdom Fungi; phylum Basidiomycota; class Ustilaginomycetes; order Ustilaginales; family Ustilaginaceae; genus Anthracocystis; species Anthracocystis panici-leucophaei. The sequence goes on along the minus strand of CP060315.1, from coordinate 509,295 downwards.
TCCAACTGCCCCACCCCCAACGCCCTCGTGTCGGCTTGAGAAGAAACGTGGCCTCCTTCCTCCAAAAAAGATGCGTCGACATTGCTTCTCGTCGTCAAAATGCAATGCGCAATACTGCAACTAAGCTTCCAGTCTCCGACAAAACGCTGCATCTTCAGCACAGCCCTCTCTCCTCATCTCAACTGCACTTTCTGGCAAAATGAGGGTTGGCATTCGGGATTGTGGCTGGCCACGTTCGACAGTGTTGTCACCTGTAGTATATCATGACGCCTGAGCTTATGCGCTTCCTCTGCTCGCTCTTGCATTCCAAAGACGCTGTAAGCTAGAGGCTGTAGACAGAATTGAGCTGGTTTCATCGTCGGTGATCCTCTCTCTTGCCGCCGGTAGCTCGGCCGCCTTGTGCCTGGCCCGTGTTGGAACCCACGTTCGTTCATATCCAAATCTTGACAACTGCTTCCGACCATTCGTCATGGGTCAGGTTCCATACAGGAGGGAAGGAATCAAGGATTGGAACAAGACGTACTTGAAGGCTGATGTGCGTATTTGTCTAATGTTGATGTGCGTGATTCAATGTACCGGTTCAACAGGCTGGACCGACACTCGTTGGAATGCCAGTCATGAGGCCAACCCTAACCCTAACCTTGGCCGCACGCAGCTCCGAACTTACAGAGAAAGCAGCAACGTCTCTAACCCTTGTCCGAAGTCCCCACCCTCTCGTGCCGAAAGCTGTGCACACAAGCGCCTGCACCCACCTTTGCTCCCTGTCTACCTCGCTCACCGTGCATCTTTGAGTGCAACACTCTTGGCTTTTGTTCCGTCCGTTCGCAAGGTGGTGCAGTATATGAATATGAGCGACACTATGTGCAGGCAGCGCTTGCACGGGGGAGGCATTTCTGCGTTTGAAACGCTCGACAATTGGACAGGTCGTGCGATCGTACCGCTTCTCGTGTGTTGTGTTGAACACAGTACCCGCACTGTGCTAGTCGAGACGCATCGAGTTGCATGCAGGCAACAACAGAGACACAACAGCCGGTTTCCGCCCCTCCTTCCCCTCCCTCCTCGCCGCGGTAACACGGCACCCGCGCCGGTGGCATCCCCTCCTGAAAGCCGAACCACATACTTTTGACTTCTGTAAGCTAAGCTTTGGTCCCCCTTTCTTTTCAAACGCGTGCGCTTCTCCCTTGCTCCACTCCTGCGGCCCAGACTCCGATCCAGCTCTTTCGACTCTCGTGCCTCCAGCAACATCATGTGCCCTCGCTCGGCCTGTCCACATAGCATCACCTGTTGTCATCTTGACTGCCTCATAAACCTTTTGACTAGAACGCACAACCTTCTTCTGTTCAACCATCATCCCTCCTCCTTGATCCCTTCTCGCTTTGACCGTCGTTCCCCTCTCTCTCATCCATCTCCTCTTCAGACCACAGAGCTTCCCCCCACTTCATCCTCTCTCTCTTTCTCGTTCTCTATTTCTCCTCCCAAGCTCGTCAAGTATGGTCTCAACTCGCAGTCCTTCCCCTAGCTGCACCGAAAGGTCCACTGCCACGGATATCTCGTCGGATGCTACCAGCATCGTCGATTCCATGGTAAACCTCAATACCGACGACGATGCCGTTGTGCGTGATCAAACCATTCAAGATGTGCTTAATGGCTCGCGAATCCTGATTACCGGCGCTGCTGGCTTTGTCGGCGCTGCATTGCTTCACCGCCTTCTCGGCGATGCTAGCTTCAACGTCAAGCAGGTGGTTGCTATTGTCCGTGGCAAGACTCCCGAGGATGCGCTCAAACGTCTTCCCAAGGCAGTCCACCACCACGTCAACCCAGAGTCCGAGGGCGCTCTTCCCAAGCTTGTTATCGTCAATGGTGACTGCGCCCGTCCCAACTTCGGTCTCAACGAGCAAGAATTCGAAAAGGTCCGCAAGACTGAGATCGTCATCCACTGCGCTGGTGACACTCGCTTCACCCTGCCCATCTCCACCGCTTTCGAGGCTATGGCGGATCTGGCCTATTTCACCGCTCGTTTTTCGCTGCTCACTTGGAACGTCAAGACCCACATCCACGTTTCCACCACCTTTGTTGGCTGGTACCTCCGAAACGGCTCGCTCGTCAGCGAATCCTTGACTCCCGAAGGCTGCGGCACTCAGGTCGACGAGCAGTCTGAGCACGTCAACACCTATTTCCAAGCCAAGACCTACGCTGAATCCTGTGTCAACTCGCTCTTCACCTCGCAGGTGGGCCGAAAACTGCATGGCAAGACTTGCCGTATTGTTCGATTGGCTACGCTGGGACCCGCCATCGACTTCCCACGCAACGCTTGGGGTGCCGGTCACCCTTCGAGTCCAGTGTGTGCTGCCTTGGCTGCTCAGTGCGCCGATCCCAGCATCATCTTCCCTAACGCCGGCCTCGATGTGATCCCCGTCGATATTGCCATCAACCAGATCCTCGCCATCACTGCCTCCGCACATGCCCTTCAGAAGCTGCCAACAACGCACCGTATGCACCCCAAGAACCCAGCTGCAGTGACGAGCAAGCATCTCGCCGAGGTGCCCTGCTACCACGTCGCTTGCGGTCGCGGTGACGAAGCTCGAATCCCCATGACGCTGCTCAACGACGAAAACGTCAAGATCGAGGAACCTTACATCCCCACGGCCAACCTGCTCAAAGTGTACGACCCTTTCATTACCAAGATTGTCGAGTTCGACGTCGCTCGCACACGTACCGTTCTAGGTTTGCCCGCGTTGGTGCCGGACCAGAAGCGAAACCTGGACAAGTCGAGCATCGCCGATTTGCCGCTCAAGCAGGGCTCGCTCAAACTTGATATTGTCAAGTCGGTGCAGGACCGATTCGGACACGAGGAGCTCCAGGGCTGGACCGGATACCTCCAACAGGTTCGAGACGAGATGGAGGCCATGGGTCCCCGTGCTGACTGGGAGACTTTCGTCGATTAAGAGCAAAAGCTCGCTCATTGGCACCACCAGCTTCGTTCACTTTCTCTCCATTCACATAGACTAGACCTGGCGCTTTTCGCCGCAGCATACCCCACATTCACAGGCTTGTTTCTTCTCTGCTTCCGCTTGTTTCGTTTCTTGTAAATAGCATACGGGCTCACTATGACATTTGCATTCGATCGCTGACACCTTTTTTGGCATGGAACCTCATTTGGTATGTGTGAGAGGTTTCGGCGACTTCGTGCGTGGCAAAATTGAAGAGTATCACAACACCAGCCGCTTGATCGGAAGCATTCTAAGTCATGCGTGTGACATTGCGTGAAAGCGTAACTTACGAGAAATCAACAGATGCGCGGCAACGGTCAGATCAGAGGTATCAGCAGGCGTCTGGGATCGGTTGGGGAAGTCTATCGAATTGTGAGAGCGAAAAGAGGGGCGCAAGTGGTAACGGGCCCACCATTTGAGCGGCAGGGGCTGTGCAAGGACCGGGCATTGACGGTCAGGTGCAGTCCCGAACCTCTTTCTGGATGGAAATAGGGTTAGGAGTGACCATCCCTAGCCCTCAAAAGTGGAAATGATTCGAGTGGCTACACGCCTGCCTGAGAGCAAAGCACCTTCCATGTAGCCTTGCCAAATCTCACTGGTAGCGTCGCCCGCAAAGTAGAGATTTCCGATCTTGGACATTTCGTCACGTTCATCCTCCTCGAAGCTGGTGAGAACGCCGGGAGGGTTGAAGGAGCCGTATCCACCCGTAGCGTAAGGAGCGAGCGTCCAGTTCATTTCGAGAACCTGCGTTGCATTTCGAGCCTCGGGTCCAAACAGTGTGGCGAGAAAGTCGAGCACAGTTTGCTTACGAGTCTCAGCATCGGGGTTTTCATGTAGGAAGCGGCGCGAGTTGTTGCCGAGGACAAAGGCAACAATGACACCGTGTTTGGCGTCAGCAGGAGAGTTGTCGTAGGTCATCTGAACAGGACTCATGCCGTCTGCGTTGATCATGGCACCGTTGAGACCTGCAGCTCGCCAGAAGGGGGATGAGTAGACGACGTTGAACTTGATGGCCGATCCCATGGGCTGGCGACGGTAGTACTGGATCAACCCAGATGGCAGAGGCGGCTGGAAGTCCATTTGACAGATCAGAGGTCGAGGCGGTGTGATGATCACCACGGGTGCTTTGAACTGTTTGCCCTCGGTCGTTGAGATTTTGTACATAGCTTGTTGCCCCGGTGCGGGATCTTCGTCCGCTCTATGAACGTTGAGGACCTTCTGATTGAGTTCGAGGACGCCCTCGGGCAGACGAGCAGCGAGACGCTCGCTGATTGCTTGAGGACCTTGAACGATACGGGTGGTCTGCGCATCGCTCAACACTTGCTCGATATCGCCACCGGCACCTGCCACGGTAGCAAGAAGGTCCAAGAAACTGATGGATTCCGAATCTTCAGCATAGACGGCTTTGATGGCCATTCTGAAGAGTTGCTTGGCTTCAGAAGTCCACATGGCGTCGTTGATCCAGCAGCCGATCGATCTCTCATCCCAATAGCGAGCATCCTTGGCCTGGCAAGGGGTCTTTGCAGGCACAGATTTGGAAAGGCTGTTGATCTTTCGAGTGGCCCGGAGCAGGTCGAGAGATGGGAGAATGCCGCAGGGAATCATCTCCTTGTATTGCTTGACTTTGCCACCGGTGGAACGATAGATGCTGAGCCCCTCGTCGTAGGTGTTGTGCGTTTTGAGGCCGAGTTCCTTGATGAGCTGAAGAATCTGGTTCTGACCAGGTCCGATCCACTGTCCTCCCATCTCGACGACATTGCCGTCATCGAGTCGCATGTCGAGCGTCCTGCCACCGACCCGGTCGCTGGCTTCGAGCACTTTGACGCCGAGACCCGCTCGACTCAGCTCGTCGGCCGCAATGAGTCCGGACAGACCGGCACCGATGACAACAACATCGATGTCGCCCGTCTTTTTAAGTTTGGTGGTGATGGTAGTAGCCTCTTTGCCTTTTGAGCTGGCACTGTTTTTGATCGATCGTGGAGCAAGGGTAGTCGAGTCACTTTCGGATGAGCGCACCTTTTGCGAGAATCCACGCTCAGCCTGTGCTGTCGATGATGGTCGTTCACTGCTGGTAGAGGGCTTCGATATGTTCGAGTCGCCTGAGCCACCCAACCAGGCAGGCCTTCGCCAAGCCATCGTGCCGTTCGGAGCCTGGGCTAGGCAGGCAGGCAGGTAGTCGTGAAGGAGAGATGGAGTAAGAAGGTTGTTCAGCCAGACGTGATCGTGGTAAGTGGGAGAGAGTCGTACAAAGGATTCAGGGTTCACTATCAGCGCGGGGCAAACAAACTCGAATCAGAATTCTAAGTAGCAGACAGACAATACAGTAAGTTAATGCAATGTTCCTGGCGGGACTTGGACTTAGGCGAACGCTCTCGACCTGCTCGGCAACCCACAGGCATGAGAGAACAGTCCAACCGCCGGCTGTAGTCCTTGGCGTGTGCAGCAACCCCTTCTCTCCCGTCGTCGATACATTCATTCCTCTCCCTCTTGCCTGCTGAATGCTGTCGACAGACCAAGCTGCGAGTACAGTCATAGCCCGTCTAGGTCAGATCTCTGACATCCGCGACTCTGGGCGCGCCTTCATTTAGTCACAAGCCGGCTCACGTAGAAGCTTCGGCACGCCCCTTCAACCATTCCCGGGTTGCTTCATGGCCAACGATGACTGTCTTGGTTATGTTGAGCTGTGTGAGCAAGGTAGACCGTATACTCTATCTTCAAGACGACGGGATGTCCCTCTAACGAGCCAGCTTGTGTCACCGTCAATTCAAAAATTGGTTAGCTGTCAGCAATGACAGCGAAAAAACGATGTTTGTTCCAGCTATGACGATGCTCACTTTTGTGGTTTACAGCCCGTGCTGCGGTGGCTTTTTTTCCGGCATGAGAGTCAAATGAGACAAAACGCAACAAATTGCAAGCATGCTGTGCAATTCGTCGAAAACCAGGGCTCGCTTCCAATTAATTTCACGAATCACTATAGTAAAGAAGGCACTAAAAAGACGGGGGGCGCGCAAAAAGTCTTTCGAGACGTCGCATTTTCGACCATTATTCGTGAAATAGCCTACCAGCTTAGAATACTTTGCTGGCAGGCAGAAGCAGATTCAACTGGAGCCGCATTCTTCGGCAACAGGGCTCTCTCTTTCGACTGCTTTCGTGTACCTTGAGCCCATCTGTGCGCTCACCCCCTTGATTGACTGACTGGTGCTGCTTAGCTTTGATTCAGTGCAAAAAGTACAAAAGCGCGATATTTTTGGCGCACTTTTCATATCAGTAAACATCATCTTTCTAGAACGAGGACCAATTTTCATATTTCCAAAATTTACATCGAAAAGGCTTCGGCAGTGATCATTGCTTTCCCGACACAACATAAATAATGATTTTTGCCCCCGAAAGCGTCGCTTCGCGCTGTCCGAAGAGAACAGCCTGCCTCGCTTCAGCGCACTTCTTAAGTGTCAAACATTCTGCCTCGCGGAATGAAAATTCGAAATGAACATTCGATAGGACCAGACAAGAGGCTACTAGTACAAAACATGATATAAATACTCGTAGATATGCAGTAGTAATTATCGTTGGAACGATGAGTGGTCGAAAGTCTTTTACAAAGAGAATCAGGCAGAGCGAAAATCACAAAGCTCACGGTTGGGTGAAAGAGCTGGGTGCTCGCAACACTCTCTGGTGTCAGCGTGGATGACTGATATGGCGAGACGACTCGGGCGCTGAGACTGGGCGGGAGACACTCAAACTCAAGAATGGCGGGTCTGCATCTTTGTCAGGATGCGCGATCAGATGGGATTGCGATGTACGGTAGACAGATGTGGACCATACGATGCGGAGACGATCGAGCCTCGTCAAGCGAGGTAGGGAGCCAACTAGCCGACGGAGAGGTGCACGTACAAGAGCACACTGAACGAGGAGATATGACTGGACAAAATGCAAATGCAGAGACAAAGACGGTGAATCGAGTCTGCCTGAGATGAGGTATAATACAAGCACGTGTGTATGGCCATGAAGAAGGGTGCCCGAGGGGATGTGATTCGTGGGTGAGAAGCGTCGGGGGGCGCGCATGGTTGATCATGTGCTGATGCAGTGGGACGTCTCGACTGGACTGTCGTGCGATGAAGATGCTGGGTGGATCGATGGATTTAGTCGGTGTCTATGCCCATGGTCATGCCAGAGTCGCCAGCACCAACGAGAGCAGATCTTGGCTTGGCCGAGGTGGCTTTGATCTTGATCTTTTCGGAGGAGGAAGAGGCAATGTTCTTGGCAGCGTCGATGGAGGCGCGGAGGTGAGCATTGCGGTGAACGAGAAGACGGTCTGCCTCTTTGGCTTTGGCCTTGACGCCTGCCTTTGCCATACGAGCCTTGTAAAAGGCGATCTCTCTGCGGGTCTTGATCTCCTGGATGCGCTTCATAGCGTGGAGAGTGGTGGCAACAAGTTCGCGGTCGTATCGGACGGGGACGTTGCGCTTCTTTTCGAATTCGAGGGTAGAGTCGACGGTCATTTCCTTGCCGTTGGCCTTTCGGAAAGCCTTTGTCCATCGAACCTTTCGTGGGTTTCGCTTCAACTTGAAGTTCTTGTGACATTTGGATTTGCAAAACTTGAAGATCTTTGCATCGTTACGAACAAAAGTGATGCCCTTACCCGGATAGCACGGGGCGGAGCAGAAGAAGCAATGTTCGATCCTCATTGCGACGAGCGAGTTGTGGTGGCGTTGTCGATGATGGTGACCACGATGTTGGGGATGGTGGTGGTGGTGGTGGAAGAAGAAGAAGAGCTGAGCTGGCTGAGTTTAGACTGACAAAGTGCCTCCTCTTCTCCAAAAATTCAAATTTGTGCCGTTGCAGAAAAAGATGAGAATTTTCCTGAGATCACAATTCGGAACTCGGTCTTTGCTCTCTCTTTGCCTCAATCACATCGGGGTTACGAAGACAAATCGGGGCTGAGTCGAGTCGATTTTGGTCAAATATGAGCAAGTGAGTGAGGGACCATTTCATTCGCTTGACCATCAACTACCATCATCGCATCAACCCCCCTTCGCGGGCCATTCTAGGGATGAATGCGCCACTCACTCTGCATCAACATGGTGCGGGACCAAGCTCACACTCATCACATCGCCCCTTGATCACACAACAACGATTGGTAGGCGCTTCGTCTTCGATACCATCGGATTTCATCCACACCGAGTTCAATTTCGAACAATACATCAAGGACAACCTCAACGTCAAGCTGGACAATGATGCGCAACTATGTCCGGACTATACAGAGAGGCTGCAGTGTCCCAGAGGTGCATCATGTCCGCGTCGACACGTCAAGCCGAGTCATCTCAACTTTTTACCACCAGGATCCACAGCGCTGCGTGACCCCAACAAGCGAACTGTATGCAAGCATTGGCTTCGAGGTCTTTGCAAGAAGGGCGATCAGTGCGATTATCTGCACGAATACGATATGAGAAGGATCCCAGAATGTCGATTCTATGCTACATTTGGATTCTGCAACAGCGGTGACGACTGCCTCTACCTTCACGTCGACGCAGCGATCAAGAGGAGGGAATGCGAAAAGTACAATCGAGGCTTCTGTCCCAAAGGCCCACTGTGCACCAAGAAACACGTGCGACGCGTTGCATGTCCATTGTATCTGGCAGGATTCTGTCCACAGGGACTCGAGTGTCCACGAGGACATATCAAGAGCACACCTCCCTCTAGCGCATCACGGTCCAACTCGCCCATCTTGACGCATCGACCTTTGACAGCAGCAGAAGCATTCGGTACGGGAGGAGGAGGAGGAGGTGGTGGTGGTGGTCGCGGCGATGAGTATGCAGACGGTGGAGGTATGCGTCGTGTACCGCCTGGACGATACGGTGTACCAGGTGGAGCAGGAGCAGGGGCGGGCGCAGCAGCGTCAGGGTTTGGTGATGGCATGGGTGCAGCACGTGGAGGCATGGGATTCGCCAACAGCACAAACAGCAGCAACAGCAACATTAACATGCAAAGAAGGCCCAACAATGGATTTGGACCGCCAAACCAAGGAACACAGCATGACGGCGGACGGGGAGGATGGCGAAAGGATCTGTCCGAAGTGCTCTGCTTCAAGTGTGGAGAGATGGGCCACTTTGCCAACATGTGTCCCAATCCGGCTCTACCAGGCAATCGTGGAGGCGTTGAGCGTGGTCCGGGAGGACAAGCACGTCAACGAGATCGACCTCGACCGTACTAGCCATATATATACTCTCTATATTCAAGGCACCATCTCTCGTCTATACAACATTTGTACTTTTAATTGTCATCGCATTCAACCTTTTTTTTTTTTTTTTTTTTTTGCTTTCGACATCCGACTGTGGTTGCCGACTCACAGCAGACCATGAATCGTGCTCCAACATGCAGACACTGAGTGGGAACGGCCAAAATCCTCCACTTGGCGCAGCAGCCTTGATTTGGGTGAATTTTTCAGTCAGCAGAGCGCGGAATTCGGCCGCTGCGCACTGACACTCTACTACTGTACTGCACACTCGGCTATCCGCATTCTGGTTCATCTTCTTTTCAACGCTTTTTTGAGTTATCTTGTTTCGCTACAATCACCAGGCACTTTCCACTCTTCGGGACATCCATCACTCTGACACACCATTTTCTCACTCATCCTCTTTGATTCAATCACACTTTTCGACTGCACAATCTACTCAGCCATTCTACTGCGATTCGCCACCACCGCCACCACCGCCACCAACAAGATCATATCGACTGCGACGACGCGCGCTGCTGGCTCGACCAACCCAATGTCGGCGCTGTTCTGAGCGCATCCGACGCTCCAGCTGGGATTGACATCCACACATCGACTCGACCCAACCTTCAAAGATACCCAGTTCGCATTGGACACCGTCGACATGCCCGCTGATAGAACTGCATCGCAGCACAATCATCGTCACGATGAGCTCGCTCACTCGGATCCGCCCTCCAAGCATCCACTCAAACAGTCGGCCAGACGCAGGGCATACGCAAAACGCAGCTGCCTCAAATGTCGAGAGAAGAAGGCTAGATGCGAATTGCCAGAAGAGAGTCTCAACGTTGCTTCTTCCATGACTCCACTCTCCACCGATCTCGCCTGTCATAGATGCAAGGTTCTCTCGCTCGACTGCGTCGTCTGGGATGGCGATCGTAAACGCAGACCAAAGGTACCATCGTCTCCTGTCGGTACCAGTGCCCGAACCACCAAGCGCACCTCTACCTCCGCTACTATCAAGGCCGAACCCAGCACATCGCGCCTACCCTCTTCTCCTCGAAGCCCTGGATCCCTTGAACAACTCGCTGCTGCTGCCGCTCGTCTCTCGGATCAACGCTCCACTGCCTACCATGATGCTTCCGACATGTCTCCTCATGCCGCCTCTAGCTCAAACGATGCCTCCAGTTCCAGAGAAGCTGCTTCGACTCTTGCATCCGTCCAATTTTTCAACCCAGTCCCAGATGAACCAGTGACTCCAAAGTCGGCCTCATCCACGCCTTCCCTGCGCCCACACGAGCGTTTCTCTTCGCATGCTCTGTCCTCCTCAAACGACTATACCAAGTCGTTCCGTCATACCAAGCCTTCCACCACAGGCTCAGCACCTTCTCCCGGCGCATCCAACTTTCCCTCCTCGTCTCCTTCGAAAGGTCAACCTCCTGGACGAACCTGGACTTCCCTCTGGAGACCCCTCTCGGTCCTCATCGACTATGCAGCTCAGCAGCCCAGCTTCATCGCCTATCTGGTCTCTCGCATCGACCGTAGTCTCACAGATCTCGACATTCTCGATCTAATCCCACGCTCCACCCTCGCCTATCTCAAACCCTTCCTCAAACCATACCTCCTCTGGCATCCGCATCTACCGAGTCTCGACCAGATGTACGCGGATCATCGCAAGCGTCCCACTTTCTCCAGCGCGCTTCTCCTCAGCTCCATGTGTCTCGTCGCTTGCCGCCACGCAATGCCACTCACCGATCCTCTTCCCGTCCAGCTTTCCACCCTGGTCGACCAACTCGGTACGCAAATCCTTCTCTCGACTCCCAGAGACATGTACACCGTCCAGGCTCTCGAACTCCTCTTGGCCCATGAGCCCTCCCTCGTCGGAACAAGCGTAGCAGGCTCTGCGCAGGCAGAACGAGGTAACGGCTTACTCGGCGAATCTCTGCTTGCCGCCGCTCTCACCATCGCAAGAGGCCTCGACCTCGACAAGGCCATCGATAGCGTCGTCGAAATCAGCCATCGTCCTCCACCCACCGATCCGAGACAGGCACAGCAGCGCCGAGACCAGCTTGCCAAACATATGGCCGGCGCCTCTCTCTGGTACAGCTTCTGCATCTGGGAGGGTCATTTCTCCTTCGTCAACTCCACCGTCCGTCCCATACAGCTCAACGACATCACCGAAAAGGCAGAAGCCATGGTGGCAATCGACAACGATGGTCGCAGAATCCAGCGCATGCACCGCGATCCATTTCAGTCCATCGAGAAGCGCTTTCCGGGCCTCGACGAGGACAGCGTCCTCCGCTCTGCCGGCCGCACCGGTCTCGTATACAGACTACAGGCCATGGCCCGCTTTCAAGATGTCATCGCCGGCATGTATCGTATCCTTGCCACTGCCACAAAACCGGAGCCAGACTCGTCAAAAGCCTTCCTCACGCCCACCACTCCAGACACACGCCAGCAGATCCTTGACCTGCTATCCTCCTCGTCGCAGAAGCAGCTCTTTTGGCAGGCTGCAAAGGCACAAGCTTTCAGCCCCTTTGCAAGTGTGCGTCCCGCTCTGCTACTCGAGGATTGGGCCACCATGGAATCCTACTCGCTCCAAGAACTCTTGCCCTGCTTAGCCATCTGCGCTTTCATGACGGGCGAACTCAATCACGGCTTCTCCGCCAACGAAATGGTCGACGCTGCGTTTTGACGACAGCTTCCGGGATCACGCCACCATCATCTCCGAGCGCAGAGATACCGAGACACACAGCTTGCTTAGCTGCATTCACCTTTTCGATCGAGGCCTTGGTTACTCGCAACCCGACATCTTGACCAGGCGCGGTGCCACTCAGGCCAAGAAGCAGCGTGGCTCTCTCTGGATCGAAGCCACAGGTGCTCCACTCCTGCTCACCACCGCCTTTGCCACCGACGGCTGCAAGACCTTTCTCGAAAAGACCGCTTGCTCCTTGCACGGATTCGACTTTCTGCCCATCACAGTTGATATGCATATGGCCATGATGATCAACACCCTCCACCGCCTCGACGAGTGCGACCGCAACGAATACCTCCCGCCACTTCGACACAAGAGAAGCAGCATGCCGCCCCCTAGCAGGCGCTTACCCAGCCTCACTCCCGATCTCCCAGACTCGAAGGAGTCACCCGCGCCTGGAAAGAGTATTTCTCAGATTGGCGTTCTCTTCATCGAAGAAATGGTGCAGGTCATGCAAAAATGGAAGCTCGGAGTATCTTTGCAGAGAACTGTTCCTTTGCAATACCGCCACATTCTAGGAAATGCGTCGGAAGCAGCAAAAGCAGCAGAATCTGAAGATCGCAAGTCCCAGCCTTCACCGTCCCGCACGTCGATGCCCGCCCAACCTTCATCACACCAAAACGCTCCATCTCACCAGAACCCACCTGCCCAGCAACACAACCACGTTAATTCGACTCGACTGGCACCCGACACGAGTAGCAATATCCACACCAACGGAAATGGCCAAGCAAATCTGGACCAGGCTCAGCAGTCTTTCTCTCAGGGCTTTCAGAACGGTTTCGTCTCGGGCCTACCACAACAGCAACAGCCCGCCAACCCAACCGCTGCTGCCGCGGGTGGACACGGAGGAATGTTCGATATCCCCATGTTCGACTTGTTCGGTCCTGCCGCCACCACTGATTGGACCAACAATGTGCCTTGGTTCGATCCAGTTGACAACGGTGGCTCTGCTCCGGCTGCTTTATCTTTGCCAAGCTTGTCGAACGGTCACGCAGCACCATCGCAGTGGAATCAGCTCCAACAGTCGTCTTCGATGCCGTCGCTCATGCAGAACACTTGGCCTACACCACCGAGGCAGCGCAGTAGCGACACGTTGCCTCCGTTGCAATACACTTCGGCTCATCAGCCGTCGCCCACCGCCGCTCAAAGCAATGCGTACAATGCCGGCTACTCTGGATATTCTCAGCCGCATCAGGGCTCCGGTTCAGGACTTGGCAGCGCATACGCTGAACAAGGTAGCCTCGGCAACAGCGCAGCTCCTCAACATTACCATCATCAACCGCAGCAGCAAGCCCACTGCTCGTACCAGCAGTCGCAGTCGCAGTCGCAGCCGCAAGCGCAGCAGCAGCAGCAACAACAAGCGCCATACCGTGCCTACTATGACGGCGGCGCAAATCATCATGGAGGTCGTTGATGTTGGCGATTCGCGACCGCTACTGGCTCGATGCCACATGTACTCTTAGTCGCTTTCAATTGTATTCTTCATGCCCGACCAATTCTTTTCGTTTGTTGAGTCGTTCGACATGATCCACAGACGGGGGAAGGAGGCACAGCCTGACGTTCTGACTTGAGATGTGGAACGCATCACATCAAATGACGGGATGGGAAATCAGGTTTGATGACTTGCATCTAGATTGCATGTGCGAAGGGTATGTATTTGCAGAGTGTGTGAGAAAGGGGAGGTGCGAATGTGTTGCAAGTTCAACGGACACGGAAAGATATTGGAAGGAACCACAGGCTAAGTGGTGGAGAATGACCTCTATTCGTCGTGAATGCCGGGTTGAACGTTCTGCATGAGCGTTTCAATCTCCCATCTCAACCTGCTACACCACAGATCCAACGGATGGTCGCTCTTGTCCTCTCCAAATGGATCCTCAATCTCGCTACTGATGCCCTCCAATCCAATGAGCATCATACTGAACACGGTGGTGAAAAGCACGACTTTCCAGCGTAGCTCTCCCACCAGTGCAAGCGGTAGGGTGAGGAGGTAGAAGAAACAGGATTGTTTCAGATGGATCGCATAGATCAAAGGTGTAGGCGTGGTAGAGATTCGCACCATTGACGAGGATAGGTTGGCGAGTTGGACGAGCTGCGTGTTGGTAGCGAAAAGCCTGCGGGCCCAAGGTCGTCGATAAGTCCAGCTCGTCGGACAGAGGCGATGTAGCTGTGGAGTTCGGCCAGGATGCGTTGTGGTAACGAGATGCTAGGCTGCTCGATAGAATGCGGTGCGAAAGACGAGAGTAGAGGCGAGGTTTCCGAAGTGGATTTCGAACCTGCAGCTTGTTCTACGTCGTCGCTGGTACTGCCTTTGCTGTTGCTAGAGCCGCCCTGTTTCAAATCGACGGCGGAAACGTGGTCGATCGCATGAGCTCTGATCCATTCCTGCGGTAAAACATCCTTCAAATCTTCCCACTGCGTGCCCATCTCCGCCCTTAACTCGTGCTTGAGGGCAAACATGAATGCTGCCAACAGCCTCAGCGCGCGCTTCTTCCTCTGCAATCGCTTCTGACGCAGTTCCGGCTCCTTGTCGATATCGACATTGATCCAGATCAAAGTGGCCAAACTGCGCGTAGTGGTGCTTGCATCCTGCCACAGCTTCCTTCCTTCGTACCACCGGTCGTAGCTCGTACTGTTGCGAAAGACGAGCAGTAGGCCCACAACGACAGAGAGCGAGCTGGTCGTCGAGAAGGAAGTGGTCCATTTCTGTTCCCATACCAGATCGGCAAGTGCGATTACGGTTGCATAGAGCGTGAGAAACAGGACAGAGGGGAAGATTCGAGGTAGGACCGAGCCAGAGATCCGGAAACAGTCGATCACGAACGACATTCGTGACAGTCGTGGCTTGCGATGCTCGATCTGCTGCTGGGCTGTGTAGAGGTTGAAAGCGGTAGATACAAAGGAGGATGAGGTGGCCATGGTGTGGTGTTGGGTCGTCATTGTGGTAGGCACCACTTTTTGCTAAATGCTGAGATTCGGTTGGTGGATCGTCAAGGTAAAGCAGTGTCGTATGTCTTCCGAGCAAGTCGATGCTGTTGGTTGCAAGTAGGGAGAGCCAAGTGAATGCCGGCAACCGGCTCGAACGGAGGAACGTGCATGCAAAGTGTTTGCGAGACCGACACTTTTTCCCGTAAATCTTGCTGGCAACGCTTATTTTTGACACGGGTGGAAAGCGCGAATGCGCGTGTCGAAGGGCGCTTGGGGCGTATCGCGTAGATTTAAAACTGCAGGGTTGTGCATCTTA
Organism: Anthracocystis panici-leucophaei; assembly: GCA_014826065.1. Taxonomy (NCBI): domain Eukaryota; kingdom Fungi; phylum Basidiomycota; class Ustilaginomycetes; order Ustilaginales; family Ustilaginaceae; genus Anthracocystis; species Anthracocystis panici-leucophaei. Next base: position 494,101 of record CP060315.1, on the reverse strand, counting down.
GAGCGAACCCCAGAGCTTGAAGGTGCGTCCCCATTCACCGCTGACGAGCATCTCGCCGTCCGAGCTGATGTCGACGCTCGTGACCCTTCCACCGTCACCGCTGAGCGTTCGTAGTAGCTGCCAATCGTCAGCTGACCATACTCTGACCATTCCATCGTATCCTGAAGTAGCAAGGTAGAGGCCATTTCGACTGATCTCGTGTTCAGTCTCTCCATCTTGCAGTGCAAAAGGCGAGTTGCGATGCTCGAAGGAACGGAAGAATCTTACGTCAGAAACCGAAGATTTGTGCGCTGGAATGGTGTAGATCGACTTGAGCGCGCGCATGTCCCATATCCTTACGGTGTCGTCGCCGCTAGCAGTAGCAAGCTGGTATCCGTTGGGAGCAAAGTCGATCGAGAGGATCTCCTTGGCGTGTCCATCGAGTACCATGGCCGTCCTTCCGGTGCGCATATCCCATACTCTGCCGATAGCGTCAGTCCACTACTCGCGACAAGGGCGCCATCATCTTGAAACTCGACGGAATAGACTTGTTTGCTGTGGCCTTCTTGAACGGTGAGACATTGTGAAGAGGCCACATCCCAGAGTCGCCATGTACCATCGAATGATGCGCTGGCTACATAGTCTCCGGTGGGGTGGAAAGCAGTTCTTGCTACTCGTGCTTCGTGTCCTTGCAAAGTGGCTAGTGGTCGATCGCTTTCGAGACTCCACAAGCAAACGGAAGCGTCGCCCGCACCGGATACGAGGTTGACAGCCGAGGCATCTTGTGATAGTGTCGCTCGTGGATGCCATGCCAAGCCGCCTACTTTGTCTGTATGTGCTCGCAAGGTGAACTTACGATTTGCACTGGGCACCTCCCACAGCTTGATACTCCCTGACCAACTTCCAGTAGCGAGTAGTTGCGAGTTGGGTGCGAAACGGGTCATGGAGACGGGACGGTCATCGCCGATCTGAGAGCCGAGGTTTGTGTAGGTTTTGATAGGCTCAAAAACCTTGGAGCGTGATTTGAAGATCGAAGCTAGTGGGACGGTGGCATCTTTGCGTTGAACAGCTAATCGTCGTTTTGCACGCTGAAGCGAGAAGCATGCGATCTTGCGGCGTGCATCGACGAGCGCGGGTGACCCCTCTGTGTAGAACTCCTCTTCTTGGTCGTCATCCCTTGGATCAGAATCAGAATCATCGCCGCTGTGTTGCGACTGTGGTGCTGATGCATCTGGTGTTTGCTGAGTTTGGAGTTGTTTTGCAAGCAGTTGGCGAAGACGTTCGCGACGGTCCATTTCACGTTCACCGAAGCAAGTGATAGGTTCGCCGAGTTGTCGTAGTCGTAACCTCACTTTGGGATCTGATGTTGGGATAGCAAGATTACGAGCCACTTTGCGCGCATCAATTTGTGCGGACAGCGCAGCATCGTTGGCAGAATAATTGTTGGCGGTGGATCGAGAGGAGAGCAAGTCTTCGATGGTGACGCCTGAAGTGGAGGCGGTGAATGATGATGATGGAACGTCGTTGTCGTTGGCGTCGACATCCATTCTGTGGTCGTTCGACGTCGCCATTGTTTTGCGGAATGGCTGAGTCGATGGCTGAGTCGATGTGGCGATGTGATGGTTGTCAGGGTGATTGATGTTGAGGATGAATCACAGCTGTCCTTGAATCGGAATGGACACCCGAAGTTGCTTGCTCTTCTTCTTGTCTTCGCAAAAGGTCACAATTTGGAAACCGAATTCCGAGGCGAATTTCAAGACGGCAACCACGAAACGCGCTTCTCTTACTGTCACTTTGGCTTCGGCACATGCGATGGTGGAATGAATCCCGCTTGGTCGGCACAGCCGTCTTGGCTCTGGATAGCGAATGGAAATCAAGAGCATCAGCAGGCATGAAAGAAGAGTCGGATCTTCCATAGAGCGCTGAAAGGAGCTGAGCAATAGCCGCATTTTGGAAGAATCGCAGTATGGCTTCGGGAATGTGAAAGGAAAATGACCGTGCGAGCCAGCGCGAAGGGGAGAGAGACAGAGATAGAGAGAAAGACAAAACGCGGGCAAAGAAAGTGTCAATCCGCTTTTTGCTGTTCTGCCCTTCTTGCTACCATCTTTGCTTGCAATCGCCTCATCCGATCGAGAGAGTGAGTGATCGTCAAGATGGACGCTTCAAAGTCACAATCACTGCGCAGTCGCCGTAACGACGCTGCCGTTGCCGCGGATACTGCGGCGGCTGCTCCACCAGCTCAGCCTCACCCCGATCACTCCAACTACGATCAACACGACGATCAATCAAAGACTCGCTTTCGATCTCATTTGGGCGCCATCTCACCTCAAGTTCACTCGCATCCAGCAGACTCGATCATCCCTCTCGCCCTTTTCGTCCTCGCAGCCGCCCTTCGATTCTACAAGATCTCGTTTCCTGATCAGGTAGTCTTTGACGAGGTCCACTTTGGCAAGTTTGCTGCCTACTATCTTCGTCGCGAGTTCCATTTCGACGTTCATCCTCCTCTGGCCAAACTCATCAACGCTTTTGCTGGCTACCTCGCTGGCTTCGACGGTCACTTTGAATTCGATCAGATTGGCGACAAGTATCTCGAGAACAATGTTCCTTACATTGGCATGCGTGCTGTCCCGGCCATCATTGGTAGTTTGCAGGTGCCCCTCATCTACGCCATCATGCGACAGACCGGCTACGCCCCCGTCATTGGTGTCTTCAGCGCAGCTCTCTTGCTCTTCGACAATGCGCACATCGCTCAGGATCGACTCATCCTCCTCGACGCCCCTCTCATCCTCTTCATGATGCTCAGCCTTTACTCCTATATTCGCTTCTACAAGCAACGCTACAACGAATTCACCGCTCAATGGTGGCTCTGGCTCGTCGCTACCGGTGTCAACCTCGCCTTGACCATGAGCTGCAAGATGGTCGGTCTTTTCACCTTTATGACCATCGGTACCGCTGTAGCTTGGGATCTCTGGAAGTTGCTAGACATTCGACGCGGTCTCGAGATCGAGCACGTCGCTCGTCATTTCTTCGCTCGCTTCTTTGCCCTCATCATCCTCCCCTTTGCCGTTTACCTCTTTTGGTTCTGGGTGCACTTCGCCATTCTCATCAAGAGCGGTCCAGGTGATGTCTTTATGAGCTCTCAATTCCAGCAAACCCTCACAGGCAATCCCATGCTCAGCAACGCTCGCGACATTCAGTACTTTGACAAGATCACCCTCACCCACAAAAACACAAAGGCTTTCCTCCATTCGCACGTCGAGAGATATCCTTTGAAGTACGACGACGGACGCATCTCCAGTCAAGGTCAGCAAGTCACCGGATACCCTCACAACGACACCAACAACATCTGGCAGATCGTCCCCGTCAAGCCCATTCCTGACGACGACGCCAAAGCTCGCGTCGTTCATCACAAGGATACCATTCGTTTGCTTCACGTCAACACCAACAGCTTCCTCATGACTCACGACGTCGCATCGCCACTCATGGCCACCAACGAAGAATTCACCACTTGGCCTGCCAACGACACTTCGCGCTACGACGACACGCTGTTTGAACTGTTTCTGGATGACGCCGACGGTCCTGACAAAGTGGTCAAGAGCAAAGCTTCGTGGTTCCGACTGGTACACAGAAACACTCGTGTCTGCATGTGGACGCATGGCGAGGCGTTGCCTGAATGGGCGTTTGGCCAACAAGAGGTCAACGGCAACAAGAACGCCGTAGACAAGACGTGTCTGTGGTACGTCAACGATCTGACGCCTAGTCCGGACAGCCCCGACTACGAGGAGAGACTGAAACCGCTTCCACCTCGCAAAGTGGTCAAGATGAATTTCCTCAAGAAATGGCTGGAGCTGCAGTTGCAGATGCTTCAGCAAAACGCCGGCTTGACGCAGAGCCATCCGTACGCTACGGAACCGATCAACTGGCCGTTCCTGCTGCAAGGGATCTCGTTCTGGACTCAGGATCAGGGACAGCATCAGATCTACATGATCGGCAATCTCGTGTCTTGGTGGGGATCGATCCTGAGCATTTCCATCTTTGTAGGAGTGGTGGGAGCCGATCTGCTCGCACGTCGTCGAGGCATCTACCCGATTCCTAGCGCGGTACGCAACCGGCTGCACAACTCGACGGGCTTCTTCGTGCTGGCTTGGGCGTGCCACTACTTGCCCTTCTTCCTCATGTCGCGACAGCTCTTCATCCATCACTACCTGCCAGCGCACGTCTGTGCATGCTTGGTGGCCGGTGGTGTGCTCAATTTTGTCGCAAGCGAGACGATCCAGTTCCCCATCTCCAAGCCCGGTGCGCTGCTCACGCCAAAGCTTTACAGGCCGAGGATGGACAACGTGGTTCCCAAGCAGGCGAGGGCAGTCATGGGTGTGATCATCGCGGCGCTGATCATTACTTTCTGGTGGTTGAGCCCGTTGACGTACGGCACGCCTGGATTGACAACGGCGGAAGTTCATGCCAGGAGACTGCTTCCTTCGTGGACGCTTCACTTTGCCAAGTAAGAGCAGGACGGGCACAATCAATCGACACCTTGTAGAAGAAGAAGGAAAAAGAACAATGGAAGTCCAATAACATTCCCGAACGAACGCGCCCTAGCTATTCCAACCTTTCATCACCATCGCCCTCACGAATGGTGGTAAAGTTGAGCGTCTCGACGTTTCCTCTGCCCTTGATTTCGGATTGAATGAGCTCGTTGATGGTCTTGAGCGCACCTGGATCGATCGAGGCGATCAACTCCCATTGGTCGGACCAATCTTCGTTCTCGACCTTGTCGGTGAGCGGTAAGATCTTGTCCTTGATCTTTTTGCCGTCCTTGTTGGGCATGGTGATACGGACGCGCATGCGGGCACGTTCGATGGGGATGGTTTTCTTTTCTTGGAGAAGGCGGATGACGTCGAGTGCCTGTTGAGAGGGAGGAAAGATAAAGGGTGTGAGTCTTTGAATGAAACAGAGAGCGGGTTGGGTTTGCAATTTTGGCGGCATGCTCACCTGCTGCTTTGCGCTTCTGCCTGTCTTGACGGAATAGTGAACATCGTGCATAGCCTTTTCGATCATTCCTACCGTATACGGTCTTTGACTACCCGGGTCGACACACTTTTCAGCTACTTGTGTTGCAATGTCCTTCCAGGTATTTGACAATTCGTGCTGTCTCTCCTTTTCGCCAACTTGCAGCTCTCCTTTCTTGAGAATCTCTTGTAGGATCTTGGGGATCTCTGTTGTACCGAAAGCGTTTTGCAGATCATCCGAGGGAGCGACTTGACCTTTGGACACGTTGACAAAGACGTTTTCGATCTGCACCACTTCGTCCAAATCGGTTTCGACGCCGGTTCGCCATTCTCGAACCTTGTTCTTGTAGCAAGCGATTTCGAACCTTTTGCCGCCTTTACGCAAACGTACGATGGATACGTTTGTGAGTTTGATCTGATTTGCTGGTTGGAATACGGGCATTTTCGAGGTTCAAGGTGGTTTGGTGATGGTAGTGGTGGTGAATGATGATCAAGAGCAAAGAAGCTCAGTTTTGAAAGATGGCCAAGAGTGGGGGTGGATGATAGAGATTGATCATGCTTATGTCAGCCAGCTGTTGCTCAGCCTCTTTTGTGGGTCAAAGACAAGACAAGATTGCCTAACCTGCAATTGGACCCTGACTTGTCACTATCATCCAACCACAACCACCACTTGCAACGATCATTACCGACAATGGGCGCCGAATCAAAGGAGCACCTGCTTCAAGATCTCGAGTCTGGTGTTGCGCCAAAACCATCATCATCATCCGCTGGCTTCTGTCTACCACCCATCGCACTGCTTCGACGCAAAAAGGTATTGGTGCTGATCTTGCTCATCCCCGCCATTTACTTTTTCGTTTTCAACAATGGCACTCACTTGTCCGCCGATGCTGGCACACGAATGCTCGATGCGCTTCATCACGCTTCACCTGCTATCAACGAGCTAGCTGCCAAGTTGCCTCTAGCTCACCACTATGACGATCAACACCTCGACAAAGATGGACACTTGCACAATGCTTTATTGGACACCATGCACGTCGAGGGAACAGCCGAACTCATACGGCTCAAGAACAAGCTCGAACACGATTCTCCCGGAGTGTTGACATCGCCCAACAGCGCAGATCTCGCTTTGCAGCTCAACGAAATGACCAAGTTCTCGCTCAAGGACGAAAGCGTGATGCTCTTGCTGCTCGCATTGCAGACAAAAGGTTACATCGTCGAGGATGATTGGCAAGAGGTCTACTTTGGACGAACACCTTTCCAAAAGGGAATCTTTGCTACCCTCAATTCGGGTCCCAGCAACAAGTTTGAGCAGCTCTTGGCCAAAGTCGGCCTACCCAAACCCAAACTCACCGACAGTGCCACATCGACAGGTCTCTTTTCGCCCAAGTTTTCCATCTTGAACGATGCACATCAACTATACATGCTATCGCGTCAGGATTGGGTTGACAAAGTGCGCCCTTCCCTCGGTCTCACCGTGTTCAGCAAGAGCTATTGCCCCTATTCCAAAAAGGCAAAAGCGCTGCTCAACTCTCTCAACGCCACTTATACAGTGTACGAAGTGGACACCAGACCAGATGCGCACCAATTGCAACCGTTGTTGGCCAGATTGACAGGTCACAAAACCTTCCCAACCATCCTAGTTCGCGATCGATTGCTGGGCGGCAACGATGATTTGCAAGACTTGAACTCGATTCATGCGCTCAAGAGCATTCTCGAGTCGGTTGGAGCCATGTAGTGGTGCGCTCTGCGATTACATGACCAATGATGATGTAAATGATATCCCCTTGCCCGCATTGTAGCCAACTCGAGTCTGAGATGTGTGAAAGACAGCTTGACAGTGTCGAGAGGGCGTTGCTCAATGATGCTCAAGAGCAAATCATTCGAGCTTCGATAGAATCTGAGAAAAGGAAAATCGAGCCAAAAATTGAAAGCGAACCTTTCCTTCTCACCACCACCATCATCGACCTGCACATCAACCATGAGCTCACCAGAAGCAGGTCCGAGCAGCATCCCTGCACCTGCGCCACCCCTGTTCAAGAAGCGCGCCAAATCCACCTCGGCATCACGCATATCCAGAGCTGTCATTGACGACGATCCACCATCGCAATCGCAAACCTCTACCACATCACCCGACGATCAGCAATCTCCAGACCAACCAGACACCGAGCAACTCTCACTACAGGACCTCATTGCACTTCGATCACTCGCACGCAAGCCAACAGGCATCGAGCTAGAGCGACTCAACAAAGGCGAAAAGAAACGCAAACCAAAACAATCGACCCAACCGCAAGACAAATGGGAGCAGCACATGAAACGTGGAGGTTTGGTAACCACAGCAGCTGAAGACGACCAAGACAGTGATGGTGAGGATGAAGGCAAACCTCGACGGCTGGTTCGTCAGAACAACTTTCAAGGAGAAACGGGAACCGTCGATGTGGACAAACACATGATGGCCTACATCGAACAGGAGATGGCTAAACGTACCGGCAATTCTGCTGCATCGACCGATAGCGCTGCGATCGAGAAAGCACTTTCAAACCCGGAAGACCAGCTTTACACCCTTGCTGAAAAGTATCGCCAACTGCAACGCTCCATCAAACCCGAACAGACGCAGGAGGAACGAGAAGGAAACGTCGCCTTCTCCTCCGCCATGCTCAGCTCTATCCCCGAAGTCGATCTGGGAATCGATGCGAGGATGAACAACATTCAAGCTACCGAAGAGGCTAAGCGCAGATTAGCGTCGGAAAAGAAGGCAGATATGGGGCAGGATGATGCGGCGTATGCCAGCGCTAGGTTTCAACATGCGAAGCCGAGAGCGAACCATTTGGATTCTACGCCAAAAGGAGGTGGGGAGAAAGCAGCTGGCGACGGATCAGTTGGTGTTGGATCGGTTCAAGAAGCGACAAAAGAACTTTCGATGAGCAGCAAAACACACAGCACACAGCATGGGCGCACCCATTCTTGGAACTCTTGTCAAAACCGAGCTTGTAACTTCCTGCCTGAAAGTTCAACAGACGGAAGTGTATTGTGTGTATGTAATGTCTATTGGCTGTCTAACCGCGCCTCTTCGCAGCCCGAGGCGAGAACAACCGCAACTCCTCGACATGTGCCTGCCACTGCTCCACCAACTGCTCATTCGTCTTGAGCTTGGCATCCGATCTGTACGGCTTTGTGTCCGCCTCGCACCGCGTCTCTGCCTCCTTTGGCAGTGTCCTTTTCATCATGTACTCTCGCATAATCCCAATCGCACACTGGCTAAGATCCTCGACGAGTGGCTAAAGGCATTCAACGCAATCAACTTGGCATTTCGCGTCCCCATCTCTGCGAGCAACCGACGACCGTTGCGTAACGGTGTGGCCGGGTCGTACGTCTCAGCGATGAGCAACACCGGGTTGGAGAGGGTATGGTTGAGATCGCCACGGTACACTTGTTTGGGCGGTGGCAAAGTGCTATTCCACTGTCGACAGGCGAGGATGTCAAAGAAGCGTCCGTTACCACCGATCTCCGATTTGCTCACCATGTCTGCCCATAGATCGAGGTACCACTGTTCGCCGTTGGTTGCAATGTCGTAGCTGGCAGGCAAGGGGCTATCGTACTGATCCGAACAGATGACGAGCATCCCCAATTCGTCCGAAGAGTGTGTTGTCGGAGGAGGTAGAGAAGGATTGTACTCCCAAACGTCGTCAATGTAGCGGGACATCAGCCCAGACTCACCTGCAAGAAGCTCTTGGAAAGCCGCTGCCAGCGGTGGCCAGCTAGACGCGGCGTATAGCGCAGTGTAGATGAGCGAAATCACTTGGCTGTAGGTGATCAGCATGGGGCCCGACGCTTTCGTATACCCTGGAATGGGACGTTGGACCAAGCTCTCGAAAAGATCATCCATCGCCTCGATCAAGTCTTGCTTTGTCGGCAGTGTCGTTTTCCCCGGTAGAGGTTTGGCCAACTTACAATGTTGAGGACCGGCATTGACACATTCTCCCAAAAAACCGTCATGGAACGAGGCTGTAATGTTGTCCAACGCTGCCCATCCGAATCCGCCAATCAGACGCTGATCGCGAACATACTCGGTCCCATCCAACATCAACCTCCCCACATGCTCGGGGAACATGTTGACGTACGTCTGTCCGATACCCGTTCCATAACTGACAAAGTAGCCATCCAACTCGTCTTGACCCAGAGCTTTGCGCAGTCGGTCTAAATCTCGAGCCACAAATGCTGTGGTGAGCATTGTAGGCACATCGTCGTACTTGCGTTTGCACGCTTCAAAGATGGCTTGGTTCATAGCGTCTGTCGTCAGCATTGCTTGCTTTGGGTTGGCCGAGACTTGACGGAGGTATACATCGGTGAGCAGACTGTAACGATCGCGATCCGCATCCCAAGGGAAGCACGAAATGGAAGGAAGCGAAGCATTGACACCTCTAGGATCCCAGCCGACAACGTCAAACGTGCTGTTGGTATACATGCTGGAAAACTTTTCGGCTTTCCGCCAGACCAAGTTGGTCCCCGATCCACCTGGTCCACCGGGTTCGACTACGAGGATTCGCTCCGAAGCACCGTGAGGAGAGAGTTGGTACTTGGTTACTGCCAAACGTGCGATGCGCGAGTCGCTAGAATTGGTGTAATCCAGAGGCACGTCGAGCCAGCCGCACAGATAGAGACCGTTAGGGGTCGTGAGGTTGCTGCCCCATGACCAGTGCGATGGATCGTCGTCGTAGAGCTGGAGCCAAGATTTGACGGGATGCTCGTCGTCGAGTGCGGGAGGCACGGTGAGATTGGTACAAGGAAGAAAATGGAAGGAATCGTCTGTACGAGGGAAACTCGCCCATCCTCTTGGACCATCGATGCGGTGCGGAGAGTGCCTGTGGATGCGTGTCGAAGAGTTGTAATGGTATACTGTCACCGCGGCTACCGCAGCAAAACGAGTCTGACCGGCCAAGACCCGCCACGACGAGCTCGAGTCAAGCGGTCGGTAGCAGTCTCAGGCAAGAGTGGATGCTTTTCGCCAATCGACATGTCTGTTGCAATTGGGAGCAATGGTGGTGATGGTAGCAAATGGTCGCACGAGCCAAAATCTGGACCCTGAACAACATGCTGCACAACACACAAGCGCCTCTGGAAATCCAAAAAGAGGGCAAAGGCTCAAAGACCAGTTCGTCTGTCGAAGAATGCAGGCTTTCCCACGCTATGATCCATCAGATTCATGCCAAGACACAGCCTCATAGCGGTTACAGTAGTCGAGGACGACGCTTCGATGCACTTGCACAGAACAACACCCTTCTAGAACAGACAGTCTTGCCTTTTCAGTGCGGAGAAGCCAACTTGTATATTATCCCAACTTGTATATCATCCCCTCGTAGCTGTTTCATCCCCCTCGCTTGCCCCGCCTTTCTCTGTGCACATTTCTCGCCCTTTGATCTCGATCCCACTCGCTTCTCCTGCTCCAGCATGACGAGACACAATGACGACCCAGAGGATGCAGCTCGACAGCCGCTCCTCTCCGACACCGACCACGAAGCTGACCACCATCATTCGACCCACGATGACCAAGCCACCACGAAACATCCTCCGCACTAGCTGGAAGAGCTCGTGTTTAAAACTCACCTACGTTTCAACATTGCTCTGATCGTATGTCTCATATTCTGGGCCTTGATCGCGGCTCTGCTCGGAAGTGATTTTCGCAGGAGAGATGGAGGCTTCAAATGGCCGTAGACATAGGAACATGACTTGACTCAGCATCCGGGGTTTGGGACGGCGCGATATCGACTTGCCGATCAACCGTTCTGCTTGCCAGAGGTCAACTTGCTTACCACGACCGATACGTCGTTGAATCGTGGAAGGAATAGCAACATGGGAGGAACGCTGTTCGACATGATTGATGATGAATTTGACAAGCTCGCCGGTAGCGTCGTTCGTGAATCGACGAAGCAGCGGAGGAGTAAGCTCGAGTTGGTCATGTCGTTGGTTCAAGGAGAACCTTTTCACACCAGAACTGTCAAGTCTGCCGACTACACCAGCAGCAACAGCACTAGTGCAACATTCCGTAGCTTCGAGCTCTGGAGAGCGTTGCAGATGCTGTCCATCGAAGCGGCACTTCAACTACCTTATACCGACAAAGTATCTATCGAAGAGCTGATCAGCGCGTTGCAACTCAATCACACCCGCGTTGTAACGGTCCCTGGCAAACGGCCTGCGCTGGAAACGACGCTTTCAGACACCCAGCATCTAATTCAATCGCTTCTGGGCATTCATCATGCCATTCTCCCGCCGCTTCGGTCGGTGGGCCTCGGCTCGCTCAGCGTACGAAACAACTTGAACCCACGATCGCTCAGCACTGACGGGGTGACGGCAAGCACCCGTTCTCCGTTTACACTGGTCCGTCAAGGTCTGTCTAGACACGGCGCACTTTCTGCTGTAGGCACGCATGGTAGTCGCATTTCGCTGCAACAGCTCGATCGCAAACTCGACGTGTTGATGCTATCCGAGGTGTTTGGCGATCGAGAACTCACGATCGCTGTCAATATCGAGAGGGGTTTGACGGCTATCGTTCTTGGCCAGCTTCAATCGCGCACGGATGGTGAGGAGCGGAAAGTGGAAGAGCACGGCGGAATGGATGCGAGCTTGGTATACCAATGCAGTGTATGCTTTGGATTGGGTTCACGAGGATATCATGTGGCGAGACTGGTCCGGCACGTATCGCTATGATAACCAAAACGCCAACACCGACTCGCAGTTCGACTGGGTCGAAGTGGATGTACAAATCGACGAGCGTGTACCGTGGATTACACGCATCGAATACTCGCCTCGCAGCAGCAACGATACTGGAGTCACCTTGCCGCCTGTCCTCTGTGCTGAAAAAGTACAATGTCGGTGGAACATCGGACTTCTTAGCTTCATGGACGTGCCAATACGCTATCGCCGACTTGGCCCTTTGCTTCCGTCCGCTGGTTGGAGACGACGATAGCGGCTGCAGCTGCTCAGCTTACCACGGCGGAACCAAACGCGTATCTCACTACCGTGTTGGATTATGGCCTTCCCTTGTTCATAAACTAGACGGGGGCAAGTTGTGGGAAATCCCCCAGAGCGCGATTCGACGCGATGGTGCTAGCTACATGGAACAAGGTGTAGGTGGATGTGCTGCGTTGTGGAAGGCTGAATTCGTTTCGTACGAGTGTACTGTATGTCAAATTCATCGAGGGCAAGGATCAGCTCAAGTGGTCGTCGATGCCGGGGTTGGTGTTGGATAGGATCGAGAAATGGTAACGCCCCTTCCCAAACTTGGTTGTACCGTCGGCACCCTTTTTCAAGTTTCGCAATACATCTTGTTACCCCATCCTGCCGTCCGTGGGAGATAAGAAAAGCTTTCGGTTGAGTCACTTCGAAAGCGACAAGACAATCGATATCCCGCCGAACGTTTACGACTCAGAGCCGGTAACTCGACTGCTGCATGGTCAATTTGACGATCCCTTACACTCTATATCTCTGACCAAAGTGCGGCTTGAAAGTCATTCAGGATCCACCCAACCTCGCTTGTGCCGAACACAGCGACCGGCGAAAATGGCCGGTTTGGCTGGAGAACGAAATGACGTGCTCGCCTGGGTTTGCTTGCACCAGAATATCATGTGTTGGTCGTCATTACCACATGGTCTCTGGTACTTGGTCGGGAAAACCAGCGTCTTTCACTTGGGAGAGAGGTGCTGGCAGGCTCTTCGTGAAAGACATTCAATCCGCGTTTTCCTTCCTGGCAGAGCTTTGCCGCGGACCGTTCGGGTGTGATACTGAACAAGTGTTAGCAAAGTCTTCTTGGTTCCCTCCTCCGTCGGTTAGAGTCGGTCGCAGCATCGATACCAGCACACCATCACATGCGGATGCTTTGACTCGGCTATTCGTCTTCGCTCTTTCCCCTGTCTCCTTGTCTCAAAGCTTCTTGAAACCCGATGGCCGTGTATATATAAAGCAATCAAAGCTTTCTTCCCAAGCAACGTCTCTCCTTTCGTCTCCATTGCTGCATGCTTACAAACACAGCGAGCTAAGCCGATAGCAGTTCCAAAACCCAGCAAAAGATGCTCTCCTGTCATGTCTGCAGCACCTTGCTGCCTCTGCTGCTGCTCGTCTCAATACTGACCAGCAACACAATTGCAGCCTCAGCAAGGGCCAAGAAACCCAACTTTGTCTACATTATCACCGACGATCAAGATGCAGAAACCGCCAACGGGACGATCATGCCCTTGACGACGAAATGGCTTGCCCGTTCCGGAACGACCTATCAACACTTCTACACTCCCATGTCGGTATGTTGTCCGTCTCGCGTTGGCTTCCTTCGAAGTCAGCATGGTCATTCTCACAACGTCACCAATGTCGTTTTACCCTTTGGTGGGTGGACGAGGTTCGTCGCTCAAGGATACCGCAAAGATTGGCTGCCGACGTGGTTGCAAAACGCCGGATACAGTACGTACTACACTGGCAAATTGATGAACGGTAATACGGTCAAGAATTGGAAGACGAGTGCTGTGCAAGGGTTCAACAAGAGCTCGATTCTGGTCGATCCGTTTACGTACTTCTACAACAATGCTTCGTTTGCCATTGATAACGAGAAGCTGGTGCAGTATCCGAACAACTACAGCACCGATCTCGTGCGCGATTTCGGACTGCAGTATCTCGAAGAAGCGGTGAGAGCGGATCGACCTTTCTTTGTTGGTATCGCGCCGATCGGGCCTCATGCACAGACGGAGGCGTCGAGGTTCACCAACCCCGTCTCCGCTGATCGACACAAGCAGCTGTTTGCAGACAAGATCGCGCCCCGCAAGCAGAATTTCAACCCAGTCAACGCCTCCGGTGCGAGCTATGTCAAAGATCTTGCCCGGCTGAACGACACGGTCGTCGAGTATCTCGATGAATGGTATCGGGATCGATTGCGAGCTTTGCAGTCGGTGGACGAGCTGGTCGATGCCGTGATGCGTAAAGCCGAACAGCTAGGAGTCCTCGACAACACCTATTTCATCTACACGTCCGACAACGGGTATACTGTCGGGGAGCATCGTCGTCAACCTGGCAAAACCACCGGTTACGAACAAGACATTCGCGTACCGCTCATTGTTCGAGGACCTCACGTGCCATCCGGCAAAAAGGACTACGGCGTACATAGCAACATCGACCTAGCTGCTAGGATTGTTCACGAAGCAGGTGCACAACCCAGCTACGACGTCGATGGAAGAGTGATGAACTGGGCTGATGACCACGAGGCGGTGAGCTTCAGAGAGGCGGGAACGGCTACGCACCATTTGAGCGAGTTTTGGGTCTCGCAAATCGGCGGTACTGTGGAGGGTGATTACTCTTCGCTCGGTGGGAAAGTGCTGTCCAAGTACCGAACGCTTCGTATCAAAGACGCGGAGCACGATTTCGCCTACACTGTTTGGTGTACAGGTGAACGAGAGTTGTACGATATGACCGTCGACGCGGTGCAGATGAACAACTTGCTCGGCAACGTGTCGTTCTACGGCGACCTCAACAGCACTACAAGTAGGTCGGAGAGAATCGCCTCTCGTCTCGATGCGCTGCTGCTCAACTTGAAAACCTGCCAGGGAAGCTTGTGTCGACGTCTGTGGTATAACTTGTTCCCCGAAGGTCAAGTTGTAGATTTAGAAGCGGCGCTAGAGCCGCAATGGGATGGGTACTTTGATTCGTTGCCCCGGGTTCATTGGGACAACTGTGGTGATAGGTATTTTCCTCAGGAGGAAATGCCGGTTTGGCGTAACGAGTTGGTCTACATTGATAAACAGCTGTTGCAGTAGAGTGCGTGCTTTGTTGGGGTAAGGACTTGGCGGGGAATTGATACTGTAGCTGCTTGGCTCGATGTTCTGACACATGCCAATGCTCGACCAAAACTTATTATTAAACGAAGTTTAGCCTAAGTCCTTAGTGCGAGTCTGAGCAGTGCTTCGACCTCGACTTCTGCTTTGGGGCTCGTGTATGTTGTATTGAACAGCGTCGAATCTCGTCTTTTTCGGATGACCTTGTCTGTGATAACTGCATTTGCTTGAGACCTCGGAACCCCGTCACAACGGCTGCAAACGCCAAAGTCGCCCACAGCGTCACTTTGCAGCAGACAGAGGCACAAAGATACGATTTTTCAACCAGGCAATGCGCATCTTTCTAGCCTGAAGCTAGCGGTAAGTACTCGTGATGGGACGAGTCGTCCGGTGTGTTGATCCAAACGTAAACCAATCGACACAGGATGCTGACGAGGAGGACGACAGCCATTGTAACTATCAGACTTCGAGTGTTCGAGTTCATGATCCACGGCCTGGAACGTATGTACCGCGGAGACTCCAGGTCCCACCGGTGCAGAGAAGGTTGCGTCTTTACGTCCACAGAACGGTTCAAGTATCTCTTGACGTCGGCCTCGATGTGCTCTGCACACTTGGGGTTCGTGCCCAAGCCGCAAAGCGAGAGCGGCTTGCTGGTAGAAACCCAACTCGAAAACCAATTCACGCGATGTGACTCTGCAACTTGCGCGTCACTTTTGATGGGATGCAGCACCATCGGTACGATGCATGCGTCTTTCCGTGACCTCCACTGTTCGTAGATGCCACGCGTGATGCTGGAAGCGTAGTAGTACGATGTATCCTTGAGCGCCTCTTCGTTGTACTTGGACAATGGCGCATCGGACGGATTGAGCAGACGATCGAGCTTGCCCGGTGACGCCTCATACCTGAAGGCGACCGGATGTGGAAAGTAAACCATCTTGAAGCGTTGCAAACAACGAGAGTCCTGTGGCGACACCGAGGGAGACGCGGACCGAAAGACAAGGCTGGGTGCCATTGCTTCACAAAACATGGACTGATGCTGATCGATGGTCATATCTTCTAATGCCAAGAGTGCGCGCCTGCTCAACCATATGTTGGTGGTGACAGAGACGGCGCGAGCTGTGGACTGTGGAGATGGGAATCCCTGTACGTCGTAGTCCCAATACCATCCGGAATTGTGCGGATTGCGAGCGGAGGACAAGACGATCACGTCGGCGGATTTGTTGCGGCAACTTGCGTGGTTGTCGGCGGCTAGGTCGTCGTCGTCGTCGTCGACAATGTGACCGTCTACAGGCCAGCGGGTGTACGTCTGTGCTTGCGCTCGATAAGCGTAGGTTTGCATGGACTTCAACAGTTGATCGTAGGCATGGGTGAAACGCGTGTCCATCTCCCAGTTGACAATGTCATCGTATTCTGGGTGCTCGACGGCAAAGCGCTGCAATGGAAGCAGACATCCGCGGTACGAGCCTGCAGCCTTGATCCCCGGTCGAAAGTCGCCGTACAGAGGATAGCGCAAGGTCATTTCAGTCTCGCTCCACAAGGTCACGATGGACCAGAACTCGATGGGAACGTTGGCTCGAAGGAATTTGGTGCGTCCAGAAGAGCTGAACATGGAAACGTGCGATGCTGCATGCTTGACTTCGACCAGGAGGTGTACGTCGACGTCAAATGGGAGATGGTGAGCTATGCGCAGTTCCCAGACAAGAGCACGAAGCTGTAGGATGGCGTCTTGGGTCCAGGGAAAGCCTTGATATGAACGAAGAACAAAGGCAAGTCGAGGCTTGTTGCTATTGTTGTCGCCTGATCTGTTTGCGACTCTTTGAACCGCGGCGGTTTTGAGCGTTGAACAGGACTGGGCGAGCGATACGTTGGACCAGTCAACGTGCGGGTACCTCTCCGGATCATGCTCTGCAAGCAGATTTGCATACCAGATCAGATCCTGGCTCAGCTGCGTGCTATCCCGGATACCGAGTCGCTGTTGCGCCTTTGCGATGTACGTATTGCCCCATGCGGGCGCGAGGTAGGGTTGAAAGCGATTAGCGTAGTGAAAGCAGTGTTGTCGATCCAGCCCGGCCTTGTCGATGGATCCGATCGGCAGAGTGAGGTTGGCGGCGCTCTTGGCGGCTGCGTTGCGAGGTAGGAAGCAGGTGCCATCCTGAGAGATGGGTGCTGGCGGTAGGTGCTCGAACACCGATAAGTTGGACTGTGGGAGATAGAGCCTGTACCATGGGTAGAAGCGAGCAAAGTGCAACACAAGCGCGGCTATGGCTGCACAGGATAGTGTCAATGCCCATGAGCGAAGGTGTTGGATGGTGCTCAGGCTGAGCATGTTGCGACAGTGCAGCCTAGAGGCCCTCCAGCCTGAAATGGCAGAGATGAGGTCAAGGTTTTGGTGTGGCCAAGTGAGAGCTAGTAGCCCATCGCAATTCCACCGTCACAGGCAACGAGGCAACGAGGCAACCCCTCACGCCATCACTCGACCCGTGCGGGACAGGAACCCGATTCCGAAAGGTGTGTTGCCCTACTTGAGCGTTGCATGTGACCGGAGCACACAGCCAAGGGAAGGCACGATGAAAGCCCCATCCGTAGCAGCGACATAGGCGTGCGAGAAATGATGGTCAACCGCCAAAGGTCGAATGGAATGAGCTTTGCCTAGCTTGAATATAACTCTCCCATGTTCGAAGCATCCAATCGGAATATTTTCAACAAGGGCTTTGCAGCTTCTTAAAAGCCTTTCCATGCAAGCCCCGAACAGCTCTAGATCCACCAAATCGGAAACGCCAGATTCTCTTCTATTGTCGAGAACTGCAACCTCCAAAGCAAGGTCTCATGCTCAATACAGTTACTAGCGTCGCAAACAGTCTTGCCATAGCCCCGGATGCGCTTTGCCAAAATGAATCGTGCAATCGAGCCGAGTTGAAGCTATTGCCGTGATGGAAGCCGTATCCAGTTCTCCAACATTAACATATCTCTGTGAGTCGAATAACACCCCCCCCACACACTCCACGAGCAGCTCTCATGTTTCCCCCACTCGACGCAGAATAAAAGAAAGTGCTGACAAAAAAAATAAATGAAAATTGTTCATGGTATCATCGTGAGAACCGCCAGCTAATCAACACCCATAAAAGTAGTGATCAACACATACACATCTGCGACGATGATCACGGCGAAGATCGCATACGCCACCACCTGGACGTACCAAGCTGAAGCAAAGGTGGGGGATTTGTTGCTGTTCGGGGACGGTGATGATGGCGGGGATTCTGTTGTCGGTGTCGCTGCTGTTGGCGGTGGCTGTTGCGGTTGTAACGTCAGTAATGTCGATGGTTCGACAGCCGGTGTGAATGAAGACGCCTTTGGGTCCTCACCTGGCGATTCCTCCCCTTCCCGAGGCAACATCTCCATCACTGCTAGCGACGCACTCGTACTAACATCTTTGCGTACACTCGGCCTCGCTTTACCGACACTTTCATCGACCTGCTCGTCACTCCTCCTACCCACCTCTTCACCACTCGTCCTCGTCGACGAAGCAACCGACCCTGCATCCTCTCTTTCATCTGCCACAGTCGCCGTCATCCTCGCCTTGTTCCCCGTCACCAATATCAACGGCAACAGCACAAAAGGTAACGCAATACTCAACGCCACCTGACTGGCAACCAGCATTTCATCCAAACCATCCTTCCCCACCGCCAGCGATACAGTCAAACTGGGAATAATCGCAACCAGCCTGGTCACGACCCTCCTCAAAAACGGATCCGTACGCCAGTTGATAAAGCCTTCACTGACCAGCTGTCCTGCCAGCGTTACTGTGATACTTGCACTCTGACCCGCGGCGAGCAGCGCAACGGCAAACAGTACAGCGGCTAGGCTACCCAAACGGTCATTGAGCAAGTAGAAGGCATCGTACAGACTAGCAACCACCACCGAACCCGATCCATCGTTGCCATCGGGGGTATAGTAGAAAGCAGCAGCGGCGACAATGAGAATCGCACTGTTGATCACAATAGCAAAGCTGACCAACGACATGCCAATATCGACGGATGCGTGCTTGATGTGGATCCGGATGTTTTCGAGTGTACGCGGTGGCAAGTCGTCTGTTGGATAGCGATGAGCGTCACTGCGGCCGCGGCTGGATTGGTTGCTGGGATCGGATTCGACGTCGTGCGTTCCAGTAGGATGATGGATGAGCGATTTGAAGACGCGGGTCAAGCGCAGCATCTCTGTCTCTGGTTTGGGTCGCAAGAGGCGGGAAAAGGAGCCGGTGATAAGTTGCCATCGCGACTGATCTGGGACGTCGTGTCGATCGACGTCGTCCAACTGCTGCGAAGGAACAGCAACATCGTCTTGGCCATCGAGACTCGGCAAGCGATCGATGGAAGCGAAATGCGAGCCCAGAATGATGGCATGAGGCATCACCGTTGCACCCAAGATACCAACACTGACATACAGCGCTCCACTCTGCACCACATGATGCGACGGCAGATATCCATGAAACACGTCCGGCCAGTACGGCTTGATCCTAACCAACAGTACGATGAAGCATGCCAAGACGGTGAATACAAGCGCAGCAATTAACGCTTCGAGCAATCTAAAGCTGCCGTTGGGCGGAGGTTTGTAGATGAAGAGGATGATGATGACGTCGACGGAGGTGATCAAGATACCTGCCCAAAGCGGTAATGCTGGAAAGAGAAGGTTGAGGGCGATTGCGGATCCTGTCAACTCTGCAAGCTCTGTCGCGACGATCGCACCTTCAGCGACGACGTAGAGCGGATAGAGCAAAGCCCACCTCCTCAATTTGGGGTGAGAGATGCGATGCTGTGTAGGGTTGCCGTGACGATCTTCTTTGAGGATGAGCATGCGGCATTGTCGTGCGAGGTCAGCATTAGTCACCACTCCCAAGCGGCAGGAGAGGATCTGAATGAAGACTGCAAAGCAGCCGGTGAGGAGAACGATAAAGAGAAGCGAGTAGCCAAACTCGGAGCCAGCTTGTAGATCGGTTGCCCAATTGCCTGGATCTGCATATGCTACGGAAGCGACGATTCCAGGGCCGAGAAAGTAGACGTGTCGCCGAATGACGCGGAGAGTGGTAGCCCATCGATCAGCAGTGCGTTGCTTCCATGTCGAAGGCGGCGGCGAGCAAGTCGTCATGCTTGGCTGGGCTGCTAAGCTAGTTGGTGGTGGCATGTTTGCGAGAAGTTATGTTCGCGAGCGGTATATCAAGTATGACGCCGAATCTGAGCTTATTGACATGATCGCTGTGTCGATCACCATCCAAACAAGCGAGAGTATGAAGGTCGAGAAACGATCGATGGCGATGCTGAGTCGAAAGCAGAGGAGAGAGAGGACTGTGACAGTTACAGAGAAAAAAAAATCAGCTCATCCAAGCCAAAATTGCGGAGAATCCGAAACGCATTTCTAAGCGAAAAGCCGACTTTCTGCTCGGGATTTTCCGATGATTTTTGTGTGATTTTATGCCAGGAAAATTCCACCTGCAAAGCAGCCGATTCCGCAATTGCCCGCGCGCATTTTCCTGTCGCCGAGACAAAACGCCAAGAGTATAACGATGGCCGAGGCCACTTCACAACACAGAGGCCCTCAATCAACACATGACTCAGGTATGGAAAAGCGGTAACTTGGTCGGAGGAGTCCAGCTCTCTCGACGATTTGACTTGATTGCAGTCTAGATGAAAGCATGTATGGTGCTGAAGACCAAAAAAGTGGGGGTTGCTGCTTCATTTGCGGCAGATCTTCTGACTCCTACTACACTTCTTCGGAGCGGACGCTTGCTGTTGTTGTTGTGCTTCTTCTTTAAGATGTGGACGTGTTTGTGAGCAGGTGCCTTGTTGGTTGCCTCGACTTTGGGAATGGGGACGGGCAAAGGTGTTTTGGAAGACCCCTTCGGAGTCGACTCGACCGTCAAGCTGCTGGTTGTAGAAGAAGCGGCGGATGTCGTCGAGTTGCTGGTGTTGGAGCTGCCAGTCCAATTGTCAGGTTTCAGCATGACCTTGCTGGGATCGCAACCGGGGGTCAGTCCTTTGCCTGCATGGGGACCGTTCCAAATCACATTGCATCCTGGCAACGAAGGAATGCTTCCCGTAACAGCCTCGGTCGAAGTAGCAGTGCACTTTCTGGCCCCTGCCCTGTCCAGCGTCGCATTCAAAGGAGGACACTTGTCCACACCGTTGAACAGGTTGCCAGAACATTGGTCAATAGCATTCTGCAACACCATCACGTCCCAAGCAGCAATGAAGTCGGCGTGGAAAGAGTATCCGACCGCATCGCCGTTGCTCAGCACCCACGTCGAGTTGCCCGCATTGTTCGTGTTGTGCACACCCCAGACAAACTCGTAGAAGAGCGTCGGCAATCGAACGTTGTGAGAGTCAGGGCACTTGCCGTTGTCAGCGTTGTTACCAAGGGGATAGACGACGTGCGAGTGATCCGCGCTGACCAGATCTTTGCCGTTCCAGCACGAAGGGAACGTAACCTGCGTCCTCAACCCCTGAGGACAAGGTCCAGCCGGGAAAGTACGCGATTGACTGCTACCGTCCTTGTAGTTGAGACAGACAAACGAGACCGTGTTGTCCGCCTGCTTGGTGGGGCCCATCGACCTTCGTGTCGCGTTGCCCGCCAACAGCTGCAATCCACGCGGGAAAGCAGTAATCTTGACATTGCCTCTCATGAGGTAATAAGTGTTGACATAGTCGAGCGGTTGAGGCGAAAAGGTGTTGTTGTTGCTGTTATAGTTGTAAAGCGTCGGGGCCCAGTAGGCAGACATGTCCGAGGTGAGGCCCGAGGTGGTGCAGTTGGATGCCCTGTCAAGGTCATCTGCCGTGGTGGTGTCTTCACTGACACCGTTGGCGCCGACAAAAGAGTGAACGTGCGACGAGGGCTTTCCGGGAGTGACAATGGGGTCAATACGGGCCTGCTTGAGTTTGTGATGACCCAAGATCCACATGACTGGCTTTTCAAGGGTAGCAGATACCTCGGTGGCGGCGAAGAGCGCGAACCACACGGCGACCAAGGTCAAGAACACGTTAGTGCGAGCGGCAGCCATTGTCGCTAATCAGTTGGTCCAGAGGTAGACCCAGTGGAGAAGAGAGGTTGTAGGTGAAGGTGAAGAAGATGAAGCAGGAGATGTCAAAGACGAAGCTTTGAATAGAGGGGGTTAGGGGAGGAGTGTGGAAGCGGCGGTATCGGTATCGGAGAATAAACGTCCCGTACGACGCCTTTATATCTTCGAGTGAGTCTGCTACGGAAAGCTAGCTCCGCTCCGTACGCTATAGTATACGCCGATGGACTGTGTATACCAGCTACAGTTGTACAGCTCAGAGGGAAAGAGACAGATGATCGCGCTGGTGTACCGCTGCGCTTCGACCGAGTGACGTCGAGATCGAGAGGGGGATCCAAAAAAGAAAGCAAAGCAGGCCAGCTGATTTGCTGTTTTGACAGGAAAAAAAGCGGAGTTTGGTTGCTGTTGATCAATCCAGTTAATCAAGCAGTAGGGTCACCCGACGTCGATCAGGCCTAAGCTGTCTTACCAATGGATGAAAACGATCGATGGGGAAAAGGCAAGCCGTCAAGAAAGGGTAAGCGGCAAGACCAAGTGTCGGGGTCCAGTCGGAGAGCAAACTTTGGACAAGGAGCAGCCACCAACGGAGAAGAAGGCAACAATAGAATCCGACGAAACAGAAGGGAAGGACCAAAAAAGAAGGAGCAGGAAGAGGAGGTTGTTGTTGTTGGTGGTGGTGGTGATGAAGGGGAAGGAGGATAGTGTTTACATGTGAGACATCAGTTAGGGGCAAGCGGAGGTATCTAGCTCAAGCTATAGTGTGACTGATTCCATGTTGGAAGCCAGGATCGCCCGCCGTTCATACGAGGAGGAGCTACCTCGGACACGGGAGGAGTGCTACAGCGCACCGACGGCCGAAGTATCACGTTCCAACATGCAGCGTACGTAAGTGGACGCCTCTCAGCGAAAGGAGCGTACAGTAACGTCGTTTGTTACTGTTCTTTCTTTCTTTCTTCTTCTTCTTCTTTCGGAACAGGGCGAGGGCAACTACACTTGCCAGACTATACTTCAGTGGTGGCGACGATTTGACAAGTGCGGCGACTTTTTCTTTTCAACACTTGATGCAAGTCACTGTCAGGCAAGCGTCGGAGAAGTGGTAAAGAGACAAGCCAATTTACCGTGCAGAATGCTCGGAGAAAGAACAACGAGGCGGCAACTGGAAGCAAACCTTTTTCAGCGACGCCGGTGTGTGTGTGTGTGTGTGTGGATTCGGCGCGGACGTTGAAAGAGGAAGGAGGGGAGAAAGGGCCAATGTCGATCCCTCTCGGCCAAACGCCATTTCTGACAGCTGGCAGCCAAATGCAGACAACGTTCGGTTGATAAATGGTTTTTTAATTCAACCACGCTGGCATCAACATCGTCTTACCATTCCGTTCACCATCGATCCATTCGATCCATCGAACCAAAAGACTCGCGCTCGCTCCTTCGATTGTTGCAACGTTTCGCTACGCCAATCACATAGAGTGAATTACAGTACAGCACATCTTAATTCAAACGCCTCGCCTCCTGGCTGTCTCGCTTGCCACGCATCTACCAATCTCGCATACCAACTTTTCCCACGACCAGCTTTGGTTGGTGACCAAGTGAAGCCAGCAACTGTGTTGGGCAACAATAGCATGACGGTGGAGTGAGACCGCGGAGATTGATATCTCTCTCTTTCATAAGAGGTGTTTTGATCTTTTCTGCTCGTTTCAAATCAAAGTTCGCCAACATCACCTTATGCACCTCGACCGAGGGCGAATCCGCTGTCCAAATGGCCCTTCGCGTGCGTCGACAACCACTCACCGCTGTCTCCATGGTGGCGACTGCAAGCATTCACGATTCGAGCTTTTGACACCATCGCATTGTTGCCCCATCGCCCGATCCGCAATCCCAAACCTCGATCGGCGGTCAACTTTTACTCATTATTTTGTCCCTTTTCCGGAAAATGTCTTGTCCCATCTGAGACCCTTGAGCTACAGTAGTGACACTTATTAATGTCTCACTACCCGCCCTCTGTCTCTCACTTCTTACTCACACAGAAGAGGCAACGACAAGTCAGCCATAGAACCACAAGATGGACGTACCATCATCGCATCCGTCTTTGCACACGAGCACCAAGATCGATTTCAAGACCGTTCGCTAGCTTGATAAGTGGTGTGTATCGATCGACCTGGTCGGATCCTCACCTCGATCCCAGTGGCGGTATCTGGCTAGCCAGCATCGGATCAAAAGAGGAGGTCTCACAACGATCTCACGCCACAATGTATCGGCGATCGAGAGAAGCTCACGGTATTGGCGGCTTGACGGTATACAAGGGATGATAACAGTTGGTGCGAAAAATACAAGTACAGGTGAACAATGAAAGTGTCGCAACGTGTTCGCGCTTCCGTATGGTGTGTCCAAGCTGTTGCTGCTGCGTTGAAGCCGATCATGAATGTCTTCCGAGAGGGAATTGTTGAGTCCATGCTGATTAGCTAATTCAATTGCCGTCGGGAAACTGCAAGTCTGGCATAGGGTCCCAAGACAGGATCTGGTCCATGATTCGCGTCATGTTGTCCGACGATGCCCAAACGTCCGTCGCAGACAAGAGCGTATGTGCATCGTTTGCCGTGGTGAAAGGTGGTGCAGTGGCGTTGGCAGCGGCAACGTATTGACCGCCGACCGAGGTGATTGGATGGCTGTTGGGCGCTTGACCCGGCTGTGGGTGCATCAGGCTGCCCAAGGAGTGCTTGGACAGTTGCGGCTGACCCGCGCTCAATGATGCATCCTGCCAGCCTGTAGAAGGCGTGTCCGAGAGCAAATCTGTGCGAGTGACTCCGCTCGAGTCGCTCGAAGGTGTAACCTGGTGTTGCGACGTTGTGTGGCTCACCTGATGCGGCTGGTAAGCCAGCTGTCCCGACTGACCGCCCACACCACCACCACCACCACCACCGTTCGAGCGCTGACGTCTGTGGTCAGAAGCCCCGTTTGAAACCAGCTGCGACATTGCCGAAGAGCTCGGCTGCTGCCCAGTGCCTCGAGTCATCCTTGAGAATTCGTATTCCTCGAGCCGGCGCGTCATTTGCACCAGCATGCTCGCAACGATCCTCTCCAAGCTTTCGGATTCGTTTCGTGGAGGTTCGCAGAGTCTATCTGCAAGCTTGGGAAAAATGAGCTCAAACATCTCGCCTCTTATCGACGATTCGTGCAAGCCGTACTGTACGAAGCCGACGCTTTCAATGATACAGATGCTGATGTGGAGCACATAGCCGCAGGTCAAGAGCAACGGCAATCCAGATTGCTCGAGATTCTCGCCTTCAAAACGCGGTGTGCCGGCAAAAGCTGCCAGTGCTCTTTCGTCGTTGAGATAGCTGCGCTTGGCAATGTCGTGCATGAAGCGGAAGAGACTCTGGTCGCGGCCAATCATCTGGGAGACGTCGAGCACCGTACCTGTGGCTTTGTTGACGGGCAGCACCATGCGCATGAAGAGCTGGAAGCAGCAGGCCCAGTCCGACTCGAACTCGAGGTCGATCCAACGATCGAGAAACTTGAGCTCGGGCAGATTGGCCATGGACCACAGCTTTTGGCGTTTGGCTCTCTGAAGGGCCTGCAGGAATTTGAGGGTTTGGTCGATGCGGCTGCTGACCTCGTGGCGAACCTCGACCTCGGAGAAGAGGGGACGACTGTTCCAAAGCGTGTCGAGCTGCGAGAGGCGAGAGTGGACGTCGGCCACCTGGATGGCTCGATAGGAGAGTGCCAGCACGCCTGCTCGAAACAGGATTTCGTCTCTCGAGGTATCGATAGCCTTGTGGTGGTCCAGTTGACGCAGCTTGTCAATCATGGAGATGGCGAGCTCTGCATCGTGACGGAGGCGTGAAAAGTCGTGTGGCCGAAGGGTGGCGTTGAAGAAGACAAACTTGGAACGCCAGATGGAGAGGCTGCACCAGAGCGAGAAGCGTCGAAGGTGAGCACGGAGCCTCTCGATCTGGTCTGGGCTAGTCGCGGCGGGGTTGGTCACACCTTGTTGCGAGGCTTGCGGCATGGCAAGGTCGAGGCCGATGGCATCTGCAATCAGAGTGGCACTGGAATGGAGCGTCTCGCCAAAGGCTGGGGATGCATCGGATGCGGAGCTCGCGTTGTCGACGCTGGCACCGATGAGGGAAGGGCCGTGAGAAAGGAGGAGCTCGAGGGCTTGGACGGCGTGAAGCTCCTTGGGTGCCGAGATGAGCACCTGAAGGCCGACGCGATCGACATGGACGGCAAAGTGCTTTGCAAGGTGGCGCTTGCCTGCGATCTTGGAGGCGGCAAAGCAGGTGATTGCGAGCAGAAGCGAAGTGGATGGGCTGGAGCGTTCGCGAGAGGCGGCACGAAGCGTTTCGAGATCCGGAAGATGCGGATGCCACATGCGTAAGCGCGGCAAGTGTTGCTGTAGCTCATGAATGTTTTCATCTGTGAGCAGACTGGAGAGCTGACCATCAAAGGATCGATCCATGTCGGGGCGGAGCAGACGTGAAAAGGACGGTATCCTTGTGATGAAACGGTTGAGAGTGACGAGGGGCGAGTGCATGAAGCGAGTGGAGAGGATGGGGATCTGATGACCCGTCACGCTTTCCTTGGCGATGGATTCGGTGGACTCGGGATTGATGAAGAGGGCAGCGCGGTAATGACCGTCGGAGGAGGTGGCACTGTGAGCGGCGGTGGGACCAGGCGAGGTGGGTTTCAATGATGTTGCGGCTGCTGATGTGGCGGAAGAGCGAGAATGACGAGATGATGGTGGTAGTGGTGGTGGTACTACGTCAAGAGCTGGTTCTGGTGGATATCGAGATCGCTCGTACAAGTCGGTACGTCGAGGACTGAGACGATTGGCACTTGTGCTAGAGGTAGAGGGTGCATGCCATTCTTGGGATGGATAGAAAT
Organism: Anthracocystis panici-leucophaei; assembly: GCA_014826065.1. Taxonomy (NCBI): domain Eukaryota; kingdom Fungi; phylum Basidiomycota; class Ustilaginomycetes; order Ustilaginales; family Ustilaginaceae; genus Anthracocystis; species Anthracocystis panici-leucophaei. The sequence goes on along the minus strand of CP060315.1, from coordinate 467,366 downwards.
TGTCTTCGGTGTAGGAGCGAGCACTGCGATGATTGGAGCGTGATAGCGTGTTGTCCGAATACGCATCGTCCGAGCGACGAGGCGGATAGGCGGTTTCCAGATCACGAGGTGGATCGCGAGGTGTGTCGCGAGGAGGGAAAGGCGTTAGATGGGTGTGGGTATGCGCCGTGGATGATGATGGTGGAGGTTCGATGCGAGGTTTGCGTTTGCGGTTGCCATCCCAGACGACGCAAGGAATGTCGAGCGCTCGACATCGATGGCAGGCTTTGTAGACGGGCAATGGATCGTGAGAGGAAGCGACAGTTTCATCGGGCAACTCGCAGCGAGTCTTTTTGGAACGGCATGTGAGGCAAGAACGGCGTGCATATCGACGACGCTTGACAGGTTGCGAAGGGATGGATGGCTGTTGCGAAGTCGGTTGTGATGGCCCGCCAAAGCCGGTCTCTGATGCGGACGCTGCGGTCGACATGGAGCCTAAGGCTGAGGTTGAGCCCAGGAGCAGAGCCAGAGGCTGAGCTTATAGAGTGGCTGTAGACCGTTTCAGCCGTGTATTGATTCGGATGTGGTCTGCATGTGGTCTGGATGCTTTTGGAGCGGTAGAAGATCCACGATGATACTCGAGAAGGCGGCGATCCGGTCCCAGAAAGAATGATAGCGACGATGGCGACGAAGCAAAAAGCTGAGTTCCGAGATGGTGGTGGATTGGGAGAATGGAATGACCGAACGAGAGAAAGAGCTGCTGAGTACAGTCAAGTCGGATTGAGTCCGGTCGAGTCGAATCGAATCGAGTTTAGCTTGCCGTTCAACTTTTGGGGATTCGGAACGCTGATTCAGACAGCAAAGAGCTTTGATCGGATTTGTGGGACCTAGCGTGTTGACAGGGTGGATGGCCAAGAGAGAAGGACAAGGGGTAGAAGACGGAAGCAAACCGAGTGAGTGATGCAGAAGTTGAATCAATCGTACGGAGAAGAACGAATGCACAATTGTGGTACAGTAGCCGGACGCATGCTTTTCTGCCTACAGCACTCTCGGAGTTGGTCCTCTGGTTCTCGCGGAAAAGAGGCTTGCAAGAGGAGCGGTGAGAAGCAGTCGCAGTCGCAGTCACAGTCGCAGTCTTGCATCAGCAGGTCGGGCTCTTTCTTCGGATATGCATCCAATTTGAAAAAATGCAACGAAAAAAGAAGGCGCTAAAAAAAGAGCACAAAAAATCAGCCAAACGCGGTCCCAGCAGCGCGTATCGCCCAGCAGCAGCCTCCTTGTTCTTTTACCCACGCTTGCGCTTGCGCTGCAGCAACAAGCAACGCAGCAGGATTCTCCAAAGTCACTTTGCAGAGCAGCAAAGGAGGGCCCGAGCTACCAACTGACCTGTCGGCTCGGGCCTAACGTTGTCCTTCAAAGTCGAGCCCGAAGAGCGTGGGAAAGACACGCTTAAGTCACATGTGAGCAAAAGCAAAGTCACACCATTCGTAATCAGCCGTGACGAGCAAGTCATAGTGTCCTTGCTGGTGTGAAGCGTCGACTGATGTTGGAAGGCGCATTTTTGTTGTGGTCGTTGTCTAAGCCAATTTGAATCTCGATGATTATTGATTGCCATCTCACACGGGTTCATGCACCAAACGAATCTCGATTCCAGGGTTCCCCACCGCACAGAGAGAGAAGACACGCTGCGAGATGCGCTTCGTTCGGTTATAAGCGAGGCCGCTGTTGGAGCGTTTTCAGCAAAGAATGCTCTTTCATTCCTGCCCTCGCAATCGAACAATGAGACTATGTAGCACCCTCGCTGGTTCCCCACACATGCTTCTACTTGGGCCTTCATCTCGACGTCGTATCAAGTTTGAGCATGAGAGTGATGGATCCTGTGCGTGCATGCAAGTGAGGGTCGGCGTGCTCATGCTCGACGCCCAGCTGCTGCTGCTTTGCTGCTGGTCTGCTACCAAAAAGATTGATTCAGAACACGATTTCGAATCTCGCGAATTTGCTGTGGCTCGCAAGCTAAAATCACAGAATGGAGCCAAAGCAGCCAACGCGGCTAAGTAGACTGAGCAGCAGCAGCACGCAGAAGCACACACGCAACTCTCTGGCTCAGCCCACCGCTGTCTCGAAAATTGGCTCGTCGTGCAGCAGCAGCGCTTGCTTTTCTCACATCACGTTCGCCGCTGGCCAAAATCCAAAGTCGGCGTTTAACCACAAAGATCTCAACCGTCACCCACACAACATTGTCGACGATCGTCACGGCTACTCCGAATCACCTTGTCCTTCCTCTTCTTCTTCTCTATCGTCACTCAGCCACCCGTCAGCCACTGCACTGCTTTCTGCCACGGATACTCCGATTTCGATCAAGTGACCAAACTTTGCGTCGTCGGAGCATCGCCGACGAGCAAAGCAACAAACGACGTCGATTTGGCTCAGCTTTGCTTTGCTACAGTCGTCCACTTCCATCCTCATTCTCCTCAACGGCAGATCGCAATCACTCCGCTTTTCGCACACTCAGCATTCACCTCAACCTCCGACTTGATCCGCATCTCGTCATCAACGCTATTCAATGCGCATTTGAACCATCATCTCAGCATCGGCACCGGCATCGACATCGGCATCAGCAGTCTACGACAGTAGCGCATCGGCATCAGCTCCATCATGAGCATCTCGCCGCGCCATCGCGCCATCAGTCCACCTACTCCAGCTCCATCGCCCCAGCCAGACCTGCATACCTCGATACGTCTCGCCAACAATGCCGCAGCAGTCGCAGCCGCAGCTGCATCTTCCTCGTCATCTGGCGCAACGGCATCGCATGCATTCATCGTAGATCCACACGATCCATCGCAGCTCCTCAAACATCTTGCTCTCGTCGTGCCCCAGTACACGCAGTCGGCACGCTTCAAGCTCGTCTCTGAGCTCGCCGACCTCTTCAGCGTTCGCGAGCTCGCCCATCTCTCGTCCGTCATCACACCCAGGCTCAAGGTCGATTTCCTCTCGGCGCTCCCCATCGAAGTCAGCCTCAACATTCTCAGCTTCATCGATGATCCAAAAACCCTGGCCAGAGCCAGCTGCGTCAGTCGCTTCTGGCGCAGCCTCGTCAACGACGAGCATACTTGGAAGGTCATGTGTCTCAAGCACAAGTATCGCAGACGCGGAAGCAGCAACGCAGCCATACATTCGCTCGATGATCGTCTCATGCGATCCATCGCCACTCCGCGCATCACCACCGCCGTCGCTGCCGCCAGCTCTTCTACCGCACCACTCGCTCCGACTGTAGCGAGGAGCAACGCCTCTACCTCGCTCGGCGTCCTCCTCGAGCAGCCTCTCCGCGCCGTCGCATCCTCTAGCGACTACGGAGACGATGCCGACGAGTTCAACGACGAAGATGACGCTGCCGTCCTCGCATCCCTGTATCAGCGCTACCGAGACCGTGGCCTCGACCCTTCCAACGCCCTCCATGAACTGCGAACCCTGCACGACCTCTTTCTCAGCAAACAGGACGGTGCTCATGACAGCCTTAATCGACCCATGTCCGAGGCGGATCTCGCCTTTTACGTTCAGCTCGAAGAGATTGTCCAGGAAGAGAGCCACGCACGTTACGGAGACGAACCTGCCTTGCTCGACGATGCTGACCCAAACCTCTCCGGAACAACGGCTCTTGCAGCTAGCACATCTCCATCCAGCTCGAGGATGATCATCACAGATGCAGACGCCGCCTCACAACCAGCAGGAGCAGCCTCATCTCACCTCGGATGGCTGAGTGCAGGTCCCGCCTCTCAGCAATCCAGGCCACCAGCCTCCTCTCCTCCAACCTCCAACCATGCCATCAGTGGTGCCTATCGCACAAGCAGCGGCCGTCTCGATCGATTGAATGGTTGGCAGCAACTCTCGATGCCCGCTGCTTTCACCACTCCGCGTCACAACCAGCCTGCTGCCGGTGATTTGGCGCTCGGTGGCACCGAAGCAGACAGCAGCCGCATCGCCAACGATTCCGACGAGGCCATGGACATGGACGAGCAGGACGACCTCGTCTCGACAATCGCCTCTTCCTCCAACAATGCAGCCAACCCCGGCCCCATCGGTCAGCCTCCCAATGCGCCACTGCTCGCCTCGCTGCCGCACCACGACTCACCCACCGGTCGATTCTCGGCATCTGCAGCATCGCCGTCTGCTTCCACACAAGCAGCCACCCGAGGCAATGCAAGCTCCTCATCGTTGGTTCCAGGTCCGCGTGAATCGCGCCGCAGCCTGGTTCACCGCAATGCCGCCCCCACCGCAGATGCAAGATTGGATCGCAGGACGTCAGCATCTGCTGTCAATAAGGACGATCCGGATGCTGTAGCCGGTCTCAACCTGCTTGACTCTTCCCCCTTCCGATCTCCCGTGCAGGAGCGTTCATCTACCGCCGGCCCATCTCGCCAGGCGATTGTTCCTCCTCCAACAGCTGCGCATGTTCAGCGCCATCGATCCGCCAAAATGCCGTTCAGCTACCGCACCCACTTCAAGATGGCGTACCTCACCGAGTCCAACTGGCGCAAAGGTGGCCGACTGCAGACCCAGCACGTCTCTGCTGATGGAGGACATGTCGTCACCAGCCTGGCCATCGACAGCGAATGGATCGTCGTCGGTATGGCCAACTCCAAGATTCACGTCTTCAGCGCAGAGACTGGCTTGTATGCGCACACGCTGCTCGGACACGATGCAGGAGTGTGGTGTCTCACGCTCATCAGCCGTACGGGCAAGAGCAGCAAGCATGCCGACGCAGCTGCAGCTGCATCTGAACGAGGCAAGGGCAAGATGGTCATCACCGATCCCGAGGATGGCAGCGGTGGCAAGCCGTACCAAGCCGCTGCGGATGGCGATCTGCGTCTCATCCACCACGACCCACGTCCTGATGCGGCCGACGTCCTCCTCTCGCCCCCTTCGTCTGCAGTCAAGCTGTCAGAGGAAGACGTGTTTGGCAGCCACGGCAAGATGCCATCGTCTGCCTCAAGCACTCCGGCCTCGGGCAAGGCTCGACAGACGTACGGTCATGGCGAGACGCTCCAATGGTTCCACAAGGCTCGACGTGCCCTGCGGCGTCAGCAGAGCGCGAGGAGAGCCGCACTAGCCGCAGCATCCTCTGGAGAGGGTGGTTCACGCAGTCAGCACGATCTCCTGCTGGATGACCGCGACTTGGGCTTGGGAGCAGGCGACTCGGATGCCGATCTCTCTATCCGCTCCGAGGGTCCGTCGCTGGTGCATCGCGAACTGCGTTCCTCGAGTCGCACACGCACCGAGCACGAGAAGGCCAGAGCCATTGCAGAAGCAGAAGCTGGTGCTATTCGCGACGCTGTCATGGCCGATGGTACGGGCCAAGTGCCGCCTGAGCTGACTGAAAGGATCCGCGTCGATGGCGAGGCTGCATCCGAAGCTGCCGCTGCTGCCGCGGCTGCAACCACTGGCGGGCACGACAACACACGGACGCGCACACGTGCACGTACAACCTCGGCATCAGCATCGGTATCTGCTGCCGCCGCTGCCTCGACACTCACCGGCAACGCTCTCGGATTGGGCAACCCTTGCGGCAGCGTTCTCGGCTATGGTAACAAGGATGCCATTGTGGTCAGCGGCGGGTGTGACCGCGACGTCCGCGTATGGGATCTGCGCACGGGAGAGTGCAAGCACGTCTTGCGCGGCCATACTTCGACGGTGCGATGCCTCAAGGTGCTCGACGGCAAGCCGATCGCTGTGTCTGGATCGCGCGATTCGACGTTGCGAGTGTGGAACGTCGAGACGGGCGAGCATCTGCACCTGCTCGCGGGTCACCAGCATTCGGTGCGATGCATCGAGGTGGCAGGCAACAAGGTGGCTTCGGGCAGCTACGACGGCACCTGTCGTGTATGGGATCTCGACACGGGTCGATGCCTGCACACTCTACGCGGACACATCCACTACATTTATGCGGTGGCGTTTGACGGCAAGCGTGTTGCGACGGGATCGTTGGATTCGACGGTGCGCGTATGGTCAGCCGAGACGGGCGACTGCTTGGCCATGTTCCAGGGTCACACTTCGTTGGTAGGTCAGTTGCAGCTGTTGGACAACACGTTGGTCACGGGCGGTTCGGATGGGCGTGTGATTGTGTTCAGTCTCAAGACGTACGAGTGTCTGCACCGGCTGTGTGCTCACGACAACTCGGTGACGTGCTTGCAGTTTGACGATCGATACATCATTACTGGAGGTAACGATGGACGGGTCAAGCTGTGGGATTTCAATACGGGCAAGTTTATCCGCGAGATTTGCGAGCCGTGTGAACAGGTATGGAAGGTGAGCTACCGCGACGACAAGGTGGTGGTGCTGTGCAAGCGAGGCGAAAAGACTTGCATGGATGTGATCACGTTCCGACCTGCGGCGGACGAGATGTGATGGCAGCGACGCACGCTGGCTGGCTCTTGGAGTTTGATTTTATTGTTGTTGTTCAGTTTTCCGCATTTGCAGCATTGGGTTTCTCGTCTTTGAATTCGCAGGCAGTCTTGTTTGAAGAGTGCCGATGTCAGACAAGGGTGTGAGAATAGAAAGAAATGAGCAAACACAGACCGAGTCAAAGGCAATTGTGGATGCTGCCAAAATGATGCGGATGAGATTGCTTTTTGTTCGAAGATTGCAACATGACATGCAGAAAAAAAGCGAGACCCAACCAAATCGAACCACCATCACCCTTCATACTCATCCAACTCGGCACCCTTCTTACCCAAGGCCTCGTCATCCTCGTCCTCGTCGTGCCCATACCCCTGCTGCCCCTGCCTGTTCTCCTTGCTGCGCAGGGAATCCCTATGAAACTCGCCCACCTTGACGATGCTCTTTTGCGGAATGACGCCCTTTGGATTCAAAAACTCGAAATCCGGGCCTTGGAAGACATCGAGGTAGTTGAGCCATTTGCCAAATTCGTAGGTTTCGTGTTCGGCCGTTGTGATTCTATCGTAGATCCAACGTTGTTTGAAGGTTTCCATGACTGTGGTGTGATCCGTGTAGGATACGAGGGATCGAAGTTCGTCCTGCAGTGAAGAACTTGGTTTCTCGGAGTTCGATTTGCGCATCAACTTGGCAATCTTGTCGTTATTGTTGCTAATCCTCGTATTGTAGGCGTCGAAGATCGGGCGTTGCAACAACAACCCCAACCCGGGCGCTTTGGGGATATGCACTCTCGCCGGACCAAAACACTCGTCTACCAACCCTTGACCCGCTCCAGTTCGGCTGATCAACACCAACAATCCAACCATCTTTCGTATCTGATGCAGCATAAAGCTCTGACCGTGAAAGTTGATGCTCACCCACTCGGTCTCTCCAATCACCTTGGGCTCGCTGATGTGCAACCGCTTCATAAACCGCTGACACGATCGATCGCGAAACTCTTTACCCACGGTGAAGTTGTGGAAATTGTGAGAGCCGTGATAGCGCGCGAAAATCGATCGGATGCGTTCCAACGAAGCAGAGGAGAGTCGATAGGCTTTCTTAGCCCTCATATCGGTACTAAAGTCGTGCTTGGTTCCATGCGACCGCCAAAACGGATGGTCAACGATCTCGTCCAACCCACGAAAGCTCGGATCCTTCGCAAGCTCCTCGTCGCGCATGCGCACCAGCATCTCGTACATCGTCGACCCCGGCTTGGGCGGCAAAAACACATAGGTAGGCAACAGATACTCGTACATCCTACTATCGCACGACTGCCTCGCATTGAAGCCATTCTGCACCCTCGTAATCCCCCAAATACGGATAAACTCGGGCAACAAGCGGTTAACCCTATCGACCAGCGTTTCGCCCTCTCCCAACCCTTCCGGCTGCAGAATCAGTTTGAGCGAAAGCAAATTGCCGGCCGCATGCACACCTCTATCCGTCCTCGCCGCGCGTTGCAAGCCGACCTTGTTGGGGTTCACAGCATTATCAGAGGATACGGCACCGGCGGTACAGAACGCTTGGAAGATATCGCCTTCGATGGTTTTCACTCCAGGATTGATCTGGAGACCGGAATAGCCAATGCCGCAGTAACCGAATTTGACGGCGACTTTGCGTTTGGGCAGACGATCGGACGAGCGGGTAGAGGCGTCTGTGGTGGAAGTTGGATCGCGACCGGTTCCACGTCGATCTCTTCGCTCCCATTTCTTACGACCGTGCTTGTTGGTGTCCGCATCGTCGAAACGGGCGCGTTTGGTGTCGCTCGACTCGGCATCAGCGTCGGTTGTGACGGTGGCGGTGGGGGAGGACGGATCGAGCTCTCTCTTGAGCGAAGTTTCCGAAGCAGCAGTGACTTCCTGTTCAAGTCGTTCCGTCATACTTTTGATCTTGACCAACCTCTGTTCGATGGTATCAGAGTATAAAACGGTTCGTTGAAGAGGCACTCGTTGACCTTGAACTAGACCGAGGGCGATGAACCAATCGCGAGGCGTGGGAGAAGCGGTGCGTTGCGAAGAGTGGAAGGTTCGATGGCAGGGAAGGAAGGCAAGTGCTGCACTCGACGAGTGTCGAGTGAGGTGGAGTATGGTGGGGGATTATGAAAAGCAGCCGCTTGGGATGGATGAGAGCAAGTGTGATGGTTGGTTGGTTGGTTGGTGGAGAGAAGAAGAGCGCTTCGGCCAAAAAAAATTGACTTTTTTGAGAAGAAAAAAAGAAAAGAAAAGAAAAGAAAAAAAAACAAAAACAAAAACAAAAACCACATTTTGTGGGTTCGATCGGCGATTTGAGTCGAATCGGGCAAAGGTAGAGACGATCTGAGAAGAAAGGATCGAAGCGAGAAGAAAAAGGCCAACAAATTTTGAAAGCGGCCAAAAAAGCGGCCAAAGGACAATCACATCGCATCGCATGGAAATCGACTGCGCATTCTATCCTCTTTATCTTTACCATCATCTCACCACAATGACCTTAACATCTCGATCATCGTCGCCTCAGCCGCACGTCAACGGCAACGGCGACACAACCACCGCCAACGACAATGCTACTGCCTCAACCTCTTCCGCGGTCGAACCCTCCCCTCAAGACAAGCAGCAAGCCCAAGACTACAAGACACAGGGCAACCAACACTTTTCCAGCAAAGAATACTCGAAAGCCATCGATGCATTTACAAACGCATACCAACTCGATCCCACCGATTCCACTTTCCTCACCAACCGTGCAGCCGCCAAGATGAGCTTGAAGATGTACAAGTCGGCGCTGTCGGATTGCCAGCTCGCAAAGGATGTTCAGGCCAAACAGTCGGAGGACGGTACGGCTCAGCCCAAGACGTTGATCAGGTTGGCTCGGTGTCATTTGTATCTGGGTAATCCGTCGGGTGCGCTTTCAGTCGTCAATCCTGTAGTGTCGATGCCCGGTTTAGATGATACGACGCTCAAGCAGGCACAGCAACTTCAAAAGCAGGCGACCAGCGTTGCGGATCATCTGGCGTCGTTCGAGAGTCTTTCCAAGCAAGGTGATTGGTCCGTGGCAGGGTTTGCTCTGGATCAGGCTCAATCGCACGCCGGTATCTCGGAAAACGACGTTCCCAACCAATGGAGGATCATGCGCGCCACGGTTCACTTGCACAAGAACAACCTCGACCAGGCCAACAGCGTCGTAGCAGACGCACTCCGCGCAGACTCGAGCAATCCGGACGCGCTTCTGGTGAGGGCACGCATCTTGCTCGCCAAAGGCGATATCGCCAAAGCGGTGGCGCATTGCCAAGCTGCATTGCGTTCCGATCCGGAACAGTCCGGTGCCAGAGATTTGCTCAAGAAGTGTCGTCGTCTCGAAGCTAAAAAGGAACAAGGGAATACGGCGTTCAAGCAAGGAGACAATGCGGCTGCGATTGAGAATTTTACGCAAGCGCTCGAGATTGCCGACGAGAATTCGGATCGGGATGGACCTGCGCAGGGGTTCAAAGCGATTCTCTACTCGAACCGTGCCACTGCCAACTCGAAGAATGGCGACCATCAAGCGGCGATTGCAGATTGCGATGCTGCGCTTCAACTCGATTCTGGCTACGTCAAAGCGCTGCGTACCCGTGCACGTGCGCTGCTGGCGACGGAACAGTACCAAGATGCGGTGCGCGATTTCAAACGGGCGCTCGAAGAGGCTTCTGTGACAGGGGGGCGAGAAGCCGAGCAGTTGCAGCGCGAGTTGAGGTCGGCCGAAATCGATCTCAAACGCAGCAAGAAGAAGGACTACTACAAGATCCTCAGCGTGTCCAAGGATGCTTCCGACAGCGAGATCAAAAAGGCGTACAGGAAGGAGTCGCTCAAACACCATCCGGATAAGGGAGGCGATGAGGAGAAGTTTAAATTGTGCAGCGAGGCGTACAACGTGTTGAGCGACGAGAATAAGCGGAGGCGGTACGATGCGGGGGCGGATGATTTGGAGAGCGATGGTGTGCCTGGGTTTGGTGGACCGGGTGGGGTTGAGATTAATTTGGCGGATTTGTTTGGTGCTGGTGGTGGAATGGGAGGAATGGGTGGAGGATTCCCAGGCGCAAGGAGAGGCGGTCGTCCTCCACCTGGCTTCCACTTTGGTTGAACCAGCTATCTCCATGTACAGTACGATCGGTACGACTGTTCTTGCAAATCCGATCCTACCACGTTTCGCATCAACCTTTTCACCACTTTGGTCGAGATTACGATTGATTCACCTCGAGATTGCGAGGGCGTGGTGTGGAGGTGAAAAGGACTGACTCCATGGAATACGTCGGGGGGGAATGAATGAGCCCAACGGCGATACCGTATGGGCGCAATTTTTTTTTTTTGGTGTCCAAGGTTACTGTCTTGCGCTGCTGCTGCTGCTCCACGGGCTGGCGTGTCGGTGACGGTGGAGGGGACAGGGCTTTGCACAACAACAGCAATCTCTCAAGTTGAGGGATCGTTCGCGTGTTCTCTCCGTGGACATTGTGGGGTTAGGGCTCAGTCGAGTGTGTGTGTGTGTGTCTTGCCGCGTGCGAAATTTTTTTTCCGATGACGATCCGACTTTCGCGATCTCCATAGCCGCCGCCGCCAGCCAACCCTCGCGTGTGTGTGTTTTCTCTCTCTCCGCGCAAAACCACACGTTTTCTTTTTTTGTTGCTGTCGCCAAGCTGTCAAGAATTGCGAAAAAGGTGCCTCTCTTATCACCGGCGGCGAAGGGGGCAGGAGGGGGAGGGGAAGGAATCGTTTGCCCTTGTCATGGCTGAGTTTTGTGTGTTGTACGCTCTGCGTGGAACAGGACGTTGATCAGTGCGGTGGAGAGGAGGCCTGTGTTGATGAGTGTGGTGGGGGCGGCGTAACGGTGTGGGTGCGAGTGTGGGGCCGTTTGGTGGGAGGGGTTTTGACGAGTAGGACGACGTGGAGGTGGTGTTTTTGGATCAATCTGTGCTTTTATCCGTTGGTGGCGGTGGCGATTGTTTTCTTCTTGACGATTCCGAGTAGGGAAGGGGTCAAAAAGGAGCAACCGGCGTGGAAGAGGTTTGTGTTTATCGATTGGCCAGGTGTAGTGTTGTCGTTGACATCGATGATCTGTTTGCTGCTGACGTTGCAGTGGGGTGGTGTCAAGTATGCCTGGAGCGATAGCAAGATTATCGGTTTGATCGTGGGGTTTGTCGTGATTGCGATCGTTTTCGCGGTAGAACAGTGGTACCTGGGAGATGATGCGACCATCCCTTTTCGATTGCATCGTCAATGAACCGTAGGCTTTGGTAGCGCTGTCACTTTCAGCATCGCAGGTGCCTACTTCGGTCTGCTCTACTTTATCCTTCTCTACTTTCAATCCGTTCGAAGTTCCTCCGCCATCCGTTCCGGTGTTCAAACTCTACCCTTTGTCATCTCGGCCATCTTCTGCAACGCCGTTGCCGGCACCCTCATCAGCAAAACCGGTTACTACACCCCCATCCTCCTCTTCAGAACCGTCATGACCGACATCGGTAGCGGTACACTCTACATCCTCCGCCCCAACTCCTCTCTCAGCCTCTACGTCGGACTCCAGTTCCTCGCCGGAATCGGTCCCCTTTTCCGCCGTCTCTGCCCGTCTTTCGCCAGCAGACATCGAAATCGGCTCCGCCATCGTCACCTTTTGGCAAACCCTCGGCGGTACCGTCTTTGTCAGCGTCTGCCATTCGATTTTCCAAAACGACTTCATCCGCAACCTGCAACAGATTGTCGACAACGGCGTTAGCGCGTTTCGAGAGTTTACGCCGACGGCGGTTTTGGGGGAGGGTGGAGTTGGCGGCGAATCTGGCATTGAACAAGACCGTTTTTGTGCAGTGTAGCGTTGGGTGGGGTGGCGTTGGCGAGTGTGTTGAATATGGAGTTGCGGCATAGGATTTTGCCGGTCGAAAAGCAGTTGGCGGGCGAGGCGGAGAAGGGTTGAGATTGGATCACCGACGAACTGAGAATAGGATTCGCTTTGTAGTTTTGTTTTGATATTGCTTCTTTTTGGAAATGTACATTCCCCACTCTACTCTTGATTGCGATCTGAAAAGGATGATGGCTGAGCCGAATGGTGTGAACGCTGAGAGAGTGGGTGAGGGAGCGAGACCGAGAGCAACTGCCGACGCATATCTACGTTGCGCGCTAATGTGAGGCTCAAGTGCCCGCGTTCTGGTTCCCACCCCACTTTACGTTGCAGCGCCTTCTGTGCACGGTCATTCTCCCACTTGATCCTGTATTCTTCCCACTCCTTGACACCGTCATCGCCACCGCCCGACAACGCCAAGAATAGAGAACTCGAAGCGGTGTCTCCGAAACTCCATGCAACGCCGACGCTGAACGGCCGGCGAATCACGGCTTATCTCTCTCTGCGCACGAGAAGGCAAGTTTGGACACGGCCAGCTGTCAACGATGCCTCCTCCTTCCGATGATGGCGGTGTGATGCACAAGCTTTGAATACAAGAATCTAGGTCGAAACATTTCGCTCCGGATCCCATGCGACTTTGGGAAATCCCGATCGGCATATGACTTGCGATTCTCCAAGGTTACCATTCTCTACCCTGAGCTGGAACTGCATGCTACCGTGTCTACCTCTACGGCTTTCCCCACCTCGCCGAAGAAAGTTTTTCCGCGAATCTCGCAAACCTCTGGCGCTCTGCATACGTTCCTCCACCTCGATCCATCGGAAAGAGTAGATGACCGTACCGGAGTACAAGCCCAGACGGGCTTCAGCGGCGGGCTACCGAGGCATGGTCTTGGCGCTCAATCTCTATCTTTCAGATCGTCTGGTCTACCACCGCAAGACCTCTCTCCTCGCACAACGTTCATCCCAGCCATCACCAGCACTACTCTGATCATCGTGCTAGCCGTTAATCCCCTCGCACGCGATCCCAAGCACCCGCCTTTCTCTTCCTCTAACCACCCTCGTATGGGAGCGCAACAGGTGGAAAACACTACACATCACTGACTCAGGCCCAAAAAAATTTCACACTCCTCCTCCCACCACCATTCGGCAAGCTTATGCGCTCCTCGACCACACTTTATACGCTCACCAGGCCAACCCACACCCATTCAACTTACCAGCACTCGCGACAGCCAAAAAGCATCGCGAACAATGTCCATTTAACCACTACAAAACCACTTTCGTCACTTGAAAACCACCTCAACCAACCGATCCAACCCACCCCTCGCCCTCATCGCATGCTCCCTCGGCACCTCCTCCTCCTCACTCTCCAAACTACTGTTAAAAACCTCGATCGACCAAGGCCCTCTATACCCCGCCTCCACTACCGCCTTTACAAACTCCGTCACCGGCATAAACCCGCCTCGCTCCAACTCGCACGGGAACAACCGACTCGATCGGGACCAGATCATCCTGCTCGGCCGCGGTTCGTCTGCCCTTGGACTTGGAAGGAGCGGTTCAGGCATGCGTTTTGCGTCTCCAATCTGCAGTAGGAAAATCTTTTCACCAGGAACTTTGGTAATTCCTTGCAGACTGTTCGAGAGCTGAGCGAGTGTGGACTCGACCGGTTCTTGAACACCACTCGACGAGCAAGGATCCGCATACTCCCTCGCCAGAGTATTAAACGAATCCAAAATCAACCCGATATTCTCCCTCGTCGTCCTCTCCACCACCTGCCACGCTTGACTCCACACATCCACATGCGCACCCCACGACAACGCCTCATACCCCACCTTGACCATAAACCCCGTCGTCCTCGTAAACTCAGCCGCCAGCTCCGAGATCTCCGTCAAATCGCGCACCAACGTCTCCACATCCCCCGTCGTCCTTGGCGCCGGCGTATTCTGCGAACAAATCAGCAACAACTCGGTCCGTAACGCCTGCATCACCGCAAACCGACTTTTCACCCTCTCCATCGCCTCTTTCCTATCCTTTTCTCCCACCCAACCTTCAACATCCCTCAATGGTTGCAGACAAACCACCTCCATCCCCCTCTCCCTACAATAACCGCCGATATACCGCGCAGCAGCCACCTCCAACGCCGCCTCCTCCGCCGTACACTCTCCGTGCGCGTTCCAACCTCTTTCTGCGCGCTTGTGCAACGATGCCGGTCTTGACAGCGGGCTATCTGGCGGAGTCAGTTCTCCAGCTGAACCGGTAGAGGACGAGAGAAGCGAAGCGAATTGGGGAGATTGGGAAAAGACCCAGAGATCGTCGGTGAAAATCTCGACGCCCGTAATGCCAGCTGCGGCGATGGCGTCGAGTTTGGTGAGGAGCGAGTGGTTGGCGGTGTGGTAGCCGACGGAGTGGGTGAAGATGGAGTATTTGGGAGTGTGCATTGATGAAGATGTCATTGTTGATGATGGTGATGATGATGATGGTGGTGGAGAGAAAGTGAGTTGGGATTGAAGGGGGTAAGATCTTTTGACCTCCCTTGTTTTGCTTAGCCGCTTTGTGCTCAGCTACCGTCCAACCACGCGGTTAACGCCATGCCGAAAGTAGTGGTCACAAGAGCACAGCACAACTTGACATCCCGACAGATAAGCGTGTGTGTGGAGGGTCGGATCGGTTAAAAAAAAATCAAAAAAAAAAAAACTTTTTCAACTCGAAAAAATAACCGAAGCTCAATCAAAAAAATTGACCGAATCGCCCGGCTATTTGCACTCCCCCTCCACCGGTTAAAAAAAGCTCCTCCTTCCGTCCTTCCCTTTTCCCGGCGATCGAAGCACCAAAAACAAAACGGGGAACAACTATTTACCACCCTTCAATTGCTTGGCATGGCTGAGGAAAGGATGAATGTCGTTCCTCTCGAGAGAAGAAGCGGGGGATGCGGGAGAGCTTTTTCCCCCCCGCCCTGCTCCCCCGCTCAAAAGGGTCTCGGCGTGATTTGTAGCCGAACAGTCGAGGTTCAACAATACCCGTAGAACTTCGGCATGGATAAGAGTCGAGACCGTTGTGCCGATCGAAAACACAGTCGATGCCGATTGAAAAAAGAAAAAAAAAAAAAAAAAAACCAACTCGATGCCGATCTCTCGATTTACATGCAAAGCAGGTTATTAACTACTTGATATCCATCATGGCCCTAACCAAATCCCTCGCCTTCTCCTCAATCTCCAAGCCCACCGGACCTTCATCTCCGGCTTTCACTGCATAAGGAATAGGGTCAAACGTCTCTTTGCCCTCCTCAAACGCTTTCGCTGTAGCAGCCCACATCCTTGCCTGTGCCAAACCCTGTTCAACCATAGCCTCGACACCTCCGATCGCTTGCCAACCCTTTTCCTCGGCAGTCATCAGCAACGGCGTCATCCTTGGCTTGTAGCACATGTCCAAAAACGGCCTCTTACTAGGCAGAGGCAACGCAACGAGCGTCTCCCCCTCAGCCCCCTTCTCGGACGGCAGCGGTGCATGCTTTTGAGTCAAAGCGCGATACGGCTCTGCGAAAAACTTGTGTGCAAGCGTATACACCATCTTTTCATCCTCCGTAGCAGGTGCAAAGGCAGGAATAGCACCAACCGCACATGCAATGTGACCAACCTCGCCCGACTCGCGTTGAGCCGCTTGGGCATCGTACGCCTCCACCGAACGCAAAGCACGCAGATCGAGCGAGTCGCCGAAATGGTCCAACACCGCCCGAGTTTCGTCGGCATCGCGGTTGAGCAGGTAGATGGGAGACAGGCCCAGCTGGCTCACCGCATAGACGGCGGATCGACAGGTACCACCGGAACCAATGATGAATGCCGAGTAGGGCTTGCCATCTGGATTGCGCGGAAAGACGTAGCGTGCCTTGTAGGGCAGTTGAGGGTCGAGATACTTGGTGACTCGATCCTCACCGTTGCATTCGGCCATACCTCGAAGCACAGCATGGGCGATTCCAAGGTAGTCGGTGTTGGTACCGATCATTCGCCTCTTGCCCTTGTGCGGTACGGAAATGATGGTGTTGACCGTCTGCGTAGCTTTACCCGCTTGACTGAGCTCGTCAACGACACCCTCTTCACCGAGCGTGGCAGTGACAGCCACCTTCAAAGGCATCGTGACACCTGCACCAGCGAAAAGCGGGTCATTGCGGACCAGATCTCTGAAATGAGGCTCGTCGATGGTCTTTGTATCCTTGAGCGAGTAGGTGGGGTAAAAGTCTGCTTCTCTGAACCTGGGAATGCGATAGGCTTGATCGACTGCAGCATCAGGTTCTGGAATGCAGGACTGGCAGAGTGCGAGATGGGAGAGCCAAAGAGGAAGTATCTGCGTGCCGAGGCAACGATCTGTTCCTGAGTGGGATGCGGTGGTACAGCTAGGCCACTGGGAACCGCAGGAGGAGCGGCAGCAGCAGCGGTATTACCGTTTGTGACGTTGACTTGGCTTTGGAAGGAGATGGATTGCGACATGATTTTGTAAAGAGTGCGCACGAATGGTGATGGTGGTGGTGGTGGTGGTGGTGGTGATAATGGATTGGAATGATGAGAAGAAGAAACAAGAATTGCAAAGCAAACGGCTCAAAGTGAACCGGGCCAACTTTTCATTCAACACTCGGCCGAATGTTTTGTGACGGAAAGGAGAGCGGCTATTTGTGATGTGATTGTGTGAACAGTGTGACAGGAACCAGACCACGCGGTGTGCTGCGGTGCTGGTGGTACCGAAAAGGGTCACACAGAAAATGGATCGCCATGCGAGTTCGGTTATTTGTAACACGGCGCTGTCAATCTGTCTCGGTCTCGCTCGCTCTTTATTAATAACCGCTTCCCGTCCACATCGTTCGCTCAACTTGGCCGGTGCCACGCTTTGTTTCGGCGCCACACGATTCGGTTTCTCGACTCCCTTCCTTTTGCCGTTGTTGCTCTGTTCATGTGCTTCTCCTCCTCCCTCAAAGACCGAGATTGATCCCGCGGCAAAACGCACTCTTCGCTCTTCTCCATTTGCAACGCTTTGCTCAATCAATTCTCGGTTGTCCACTTGTCCTTTTATCCAATGAGAAGCCGTACAGTTCGAAACCGCCTTGGCCTCTCATGCAATCCAAATCGCTTGGCCATGCGCCCATCCACTTGCTCTTTCGCTCGTCGACGAATGATAATCGAGCGGAGCTCAATTCCGTTGCTCTAGACCACGCCGTTTTGCTCTTGACCGAGAGTATCCGATTCGACTCTAGGATGCCTCCAATGCCCTTCTCTCAATGACTCCGCTGTGGAATGATAGCAATGGCCTCCTCCGGATCAGATTATTTCCGCTAATGCCCATCGTTTTGTTGGTGGAGCCCTCCTTGTACAAAGCACATCGAATGCGGTGCCCCGGCTACTCCCATCGATCATGACAAGCAACGTGGGTTTTGCTCGATTCGAAACATCCACACTGATGCTGTGCTGCCATCTTTGTTGCAAGTCAAGTTTTGTTGAGTCGAGTTGACAAGTGCCGTTCTTGCAGGCAAGTAAGCAAGGTTTCAGATTGTGGTTCCAGCCTGCACCTTGTCGGCATGATTGGTTTGTCATGCATTGCGTGGTGGTTGTTGAGTCGTCCAATCAGAGAGCACAGAGGATGAACGACACACAAGTGGCAAGTGTCTCCTGCTGTACGAGGCCATTGATTGGATGGTTCGATTTTTTTGCTCAAGCGGGGTCCCGCATTTTATTATTATTATTATTATTATTATTATTATTATTTTCGTTCCGTTCCTGTCACGATTTTTTCGACTGTGCCAAAGTGCCTCGCCAAAAACAAAAAAAAAAAAAAAAAAAAGCCTCGACCGTTCGCCGCATGGCTTTCCAAACCTTCCCCGCTTTCCCATCTGTCCTCACCAAGCACCTCCCAACGCATATATAACCTCGCTACCAATCGCACATTGTCTTCCCCACATCTCTCCTCCATCATCTCATCTGCCTTCCGCCCACCTCCATCCCTTTCTCGCAACCTCTCCCTCCTTTGTCGCTGCAAGAATCCAGGATCGAACAAAATTTTTATTTCTTTGACGAGTCACGCGTCAAAACCACACCGCGAATACCAATTTTTGTATTCTCGCCGTCGAATTTGTATTCACGCCAAGCGCAAGAATTGTATTTGGCGCAAAAAATCTTTTTACGCCCGCCCTCTTGGACATCTTCTCGTCCTTCCCTTCCTCAAAGCTTCTTCCCTTCTCACCACCACCGATCCAATCCCAATTACTGTCGCCATCATGGGTCTGCTCAGCAGGGTGGAAGACAGACCGACTCCCAAGTCGGTCTACAACTGGCGCATGTGGATGCTCTCCTTCATCGCTGCCTTTGCTTCCATCATGATCGGTTACGACAGTTCCTTCATCGGCGGCACTCTGGCTCTTCCCTCGTTCACAAAGACCTTTGGAAAACTCAATGCAAACACTTCGGCCAACCTCGTCTCCACCTATCAAGCAGGTGCCTTCTTTGGCGCCTTTTTCGGTCACCCGCTCGGTCACTTTTTCGGCAGGAAGAAGGGTCTCTTGATCACCTCGGTCATCTTCACTATCGGTGCCGCTATCATGACGGCCGCCTCCCCCGCTACCCATCTTACGCCCATCTATGTCGGTCGTGCCATTGCTGGCTTCTCCATCGGTATTGCTTCCAACTTGACCCCCATGTACATCTCTGAAATCGCCCCTGCCCCCGCTCGTGGTCAAGCGATTGGTATGTACGAATTGGGTTGGCAGATCGGTGGCATCGTTGGTTTCTTTATCAGCTACGGTGTTCTTCAAACCCTGCCAGCAACCGAAAAGCAGTGGCGTATCCCCTTTGCCGTCCAGCTTGTTCCCGGTGGTATGCTTTTGATAGGCTCCCTCTTCCTTGTCGAGTCGCCTCGCTGGTTGCTCACCCGTGGTCGCGTCCAAGAGGCAAGGCAGAAGCTCTCGTACATCCGTCAATTGCCTATCGATGATCCCTATCTCGTCGACGAGTTCAACCAGATGAGCCTCTCGATCGAAGAGAACAAGCGCGCCGCCGGAGGTGATTCCTACTTTGCTCCCTTCAAGTACCTCTTCAGCCAGAAGCACCTTGTCCAACGCCTTGCTTTCGGTAGCTCGCTCTTCGCTTTCCAAAATTCAACGGGGATCAACGCCATCAACTACTACTCACCCACGGTGTTTCGTAGTATCGGCGTGACAGGCACTTCTACAAGCTTGCTGGCAGGTGGTGTCTTTTCAATTATCAAGACCACCGGATCGATTGTTTTCATCCTTCTTCTGGTCGAAACAGTCGGTCGACGACGCCTGCTTATGATCTCCTCTTCGGGTGGCGCCTTTGCCATGTACTATCTTGCCGCTTATATTGCCATTGCTAAGCCCGCTCAGCACAAGAAGACCTCCCTTGACGGACCAGGCACCTCGGCCATGGCCTTCTTCTACATCTGGACTTGCTTCTATTCGTTTGGGTGGAACCCTCTGCCTTGGGTATATGGCGCCGAGGCCTTTGACAACACCGCCCGGCCTGTGGCGCAGATCTTTATGGCCGCAAGCAACTGGTTGTACAATTTCGTCATCTCGCAGGCCACTCCTCATATGTTCATCAAGATGCATCAATATGGACCGTACCTGTTATTCGCTAGCTGCATGGTTCTCAGCGTCGTCTGGGTGTTCTTCATGATGCCCGAGACTAAGGGAATACCGCTTGAGGAGATGGACAACCTCCACGAAAAATGGCCCAGAAGGCACGCACATAAGATCGTTCTCGAGGAGCTCCGAACTCGTGCTGCCGACCACCGTGGCGAGACCATCCTTGCCAACGACGACTATCAGCCTTCCGACAGCGCCAGCAGCACCGAGAAGGAGGACAACAACCAGGTCAAGCTTAGCACTGCTTGATTCTTGTCACGCATCGTTAGGAACTAAAAAACACTGCAGCGGTTTTTCACACTTTGCCGCTCAATGGAAAATCAACGCTTTCAAGTCTCTTTTCTCGGGCAACGCTTTTCAGTTTTTTTGTACTTTTAGATGATCCACAATTTCAATGCTCCAATGTCACGAAGGATTCTTGATACGCTTTGTTTTTGCACTCGGTTGCAGTTCTGAAGAAATGTGCGATGTGTTGTTGCGGTTTTGGACAGCTGGGTGGGCGGTTGCGTGAGTTTGGAAGCGGGTGTGGGCGTGTGTGGGGGCGACGGCGGCAGCATTCGATCGGAAGGAGCGCGTTGATAGCAGTCTGTGCTGTGGGTTGGATTGATGGTGGTGTGAGAATTGCGCAGACTTGTCGTGTGTGGAAGTGCGGGAATCCAGGTACTCAGATCGCGGAAAGTCGGTGTTCTGCTCAATCGTAAACCGTTCTTCGCACAGCTTCGTTGAGACCGATCGAAACTTGAAGGATACAGGTCGAAAGAAGAGCAGAGTTGCAAGTTGATCGAGGCTACACATACAACCAAGAAGCTAGAGACCTGCAAAGAGAGAGAGAGAGAGAGAGAGAGAGAGAGAGAGAGAGAGAGTTGCGAGAGCTTCCGACAGGTCTGCGCGTTGTCAGTCGCCACGGATAGAAACGATGAGGAGAGAGGCTGGGTCTGCGTCCTCAAGATGTCTGCTTCGACACGGTCTAACGAATAGACGCTGCTACTCCGTGTGACGCACTTCGAAGGCTACAACAATGCATTGGAGCGTCGCCAGGTGGACATCCGCAATGAAACCACTTTGAGCTACAGAGAAAGGATCCGCTGAATTTGGCAGACGGCATCGTTTTTCTGTTGATGCACACAGAGGTGATTTTTGCGAGCAGTTGGCGTCGACGAACCAGTCATTGAGCAAAGTTGGACCAGTTGCTCACCCTCTCCTGCTCATCGCTTTGGTCGGTGTTGGCGACAAGCCGCGTGTTCGTACTGCCGGTCAACATGTGTAGCATCACGTCTGCCTGTGCTCGTCTCGCTGTTCACACCAGGGCTATGGGCCTCGCGTATGCATCCTACCACCGACTCAGACGATTTCGGCACTCAAACGAAATTGATGTTTGGGGCAGGATGTGACCAGAACTTTGCTGCACTATGGTGACAGAAAACGATGCACTTCATCACAATTCCACCGCAGGGATTGTCTCTCTTCGATCTTGTTGCAACTCCAAACCAGCGAAACTTGCTGCAAATGCTGTGGTCACCGCATACAATCGTGACAGTGCCATTTGTCACCAGCTTTGCCCATCGCTTCGAGAGGGTCAAACTGACGAATAAGATTTCATCAAAGGTTCTCCCGATGCCGGCGCAGAGACATGTGCGTACATTAAAATTAACCCAAATGATGGAAGAGAATTACAAGGATGCTCTCGAAGTCCAGCCGAAACTTTTGCTGTGCTTGACGTCAGGTTGAACTGAGTCGCTTTCCAAGCTTACCAAGTTGCTTGACTTGAAGACAGCTGAGCGACAGAGAAATGTCACGTACGAAAGGGCTTGCAGTGAATCACCAATGAGCAAGAGCTCGGGACCACTGGAAAAATAGTCATGCTCGCTTTTTTTCTGACAGCCACTGCGCAATGTCCGACTTCCACACTGACTAACTGCAATTCTGACGAAGCTGATCAGTGTGGATCTCTTCACTTGGCAACGATCAGCTGCGCGACTCCAGACCTTTTGCGAGTGAGATTGTGCCTGGAGCCCCTCAGGGCTGAGCATTTTTTTGAAACGGAAAGCAGTGACTCAGATTTTACAGCTGTGAAAGTGCCTCAATGTCGCAGAGTCTCATCCGCAGCCCAAAGTTAAAGAGGAAGAGAGCATGACTAAGTAGCGTACTGTACCTCAAAGCTTCTTGCTCTGAAGAGGGTGTTAGCTCCAAAAGCTCAGTCGACCAGTTCAGAAGTCAGAATGAGACGAGCTCAATTGATCTTTACTACCTCCATCTCAACACTCGTATGACATCGTCTCCCTTCGCCTCTCAACCCACCTCTTTATCACCCTTCGCCATCCTTTTCGCGATGAAACGAGCAACTTGCGAAGACGACGCTACGACTCACAACACCAACGGTCGTGACTCGGGGGAGCGCAATCAGCGTTCTAGCCGTCAGAACCAATGGGCGACAAACGACACCACTCGTGATCCTCGAGTCTCGCCTTCGCAAGCTACGAACGCTGCTGATCCCAACGTTACAGCTCCCAATCCCGAGGATACTGCTCGTGAGACACACAGGACCTCTGCTCTTCCGATTGACGTTGCTATGGCGCACGTTCCGAGCAGTGCGGTGAACTGGGCCAACCATCAGCTGCTGCAGGATATGGCCGTGATGCAGTTGTATGCTCATAAGCTCCAGCTTGAACCCGACTCGAGCGAGGTGAGGAGGGGGCCTTGGAAACGATCAGAACCATCCAGGCCCGATACGCTGGCGAAAACAACGTTACACAGTATCGAGACCCTAACGCCGAGCTTCGTTCTCTATGGCAACGACTGAACGAGGATCCTCTTACCTCACCTTTCATGATGCCGCCTCGATCTGCAACCGCACCGTCCGACACTAACGCCGACGCTGGCGACTCCACTGCTCCTCGTCACCAACAAGGCTAGCTCCAGTCTCTTCGCGTCATGTCTCGTACTCTGGGCTGTGCGCACTGATTCTGTAGCTTACGCTTCCTGAACGAAATCACCTTCTCCTTGCCACCGGGTCAATGCCACACTGAACGCCAATCGTTTGTCAGCGTGCTGAGCTCAACGTTGATGTCTGTTGAGTATCGATGATGTTCATGTATAAGCAAGGTGCGGAACGGCCTCCCTCAAGATTGAGTTTCCGGAGGGAAGGAACATCTTTCAGCGAAACTCGCAGCTTTCTCACTGTTGAGGGATTTGAGCCTGTCTGCTGCCGCTAACTTCCTCTGCGAATCCGCACAAGAGGAAGGCTTTGACGTTTTTCTGACAGCTGCGAACTCCAAAAAAAGGGTCCAGCACAAAAGTTGAGAAAGTCTAACAGATTCGAAAATGTTGAAAATTGACTCGCGCGACAGAAACGTGTTTTCTTCTCAAGCGGGGGACGTGCGACCGAGCTCAGTCCAAACTGTGCGGGAATGCTTCCGCTTCTTTTCTTCCACCACCACCACCATCTCGCCCTTCTGGAAATCTGTTCGACAGCGTCACAGATTCGCATACATCGCTTGCAACCTCACACTTCCCGAGCGTTCACATCGTACGACAATCACACAATGGCAGGCGGAGGAGGAGGAGGACTCGACGACGAGCTTCTGGCTCTCGCTGGTGGGTCGCAGCGCAACATCGACCTCTCTTCCGATGACGAAGATCGTGTGGTCCGAACAGGATCCAAGCGCGATTCCAAACCATCTGGCTCCTTTTCACTCGCCAAGAAACGTCGCCTAGATCTTCTCGACGAATCCGATTCTGGGTCCGACGCCGACGCTCCCGGTTCGGACGATGACGATGCTGCCGGTTCAGACGACGAGCGCGGTAACCTCTACCCATACCAAGGCATCTACAAATCAGCGCAGGATATGGAAGAGCTCATGTCGATGAACGAGCTCGACCGCGAAGATATCTTGGCCAAACGTAGAGACGAAATCAACAAGCGACGACAAAAAGTGGAACTCGCTGCCCTCGTCAAAGCTCAGAAAGCGGCTGCTGGTGCGACCAAGAAGCGTGTTGTCAGGGGTGGGACGAGGCGCGATGATTCGGATAGCGAGGAGGAAGATCAAGATTCGGATTTCGCGTACGGTGCAGCATCCGCGGCCAAGAGCAGGAAGAAAAAGTTACCCGGTCAGACCGAGACCAAGTCTGCGAAGCTGTCGGAATTGAGGAAGAAAAGGAAGGAGAAGGCGGAGGGCATTTCGAGGGTGGATTCGGACGACGATGGCAAGACGAGGAATAGGAGAGGGTATGCTTCGGATAGTGGTTCGGATGTTTCCTACTCGGACTACTCTGAAGATGACTATCCACGACGTTCCACCACCACTCTTACCAAAGTGGACTCTCGCAGCGATGCATCCGATCCGCCTTCGTTGGCCGACTTGAACGCAGCTAGGGTGACGCGCGATCAGATCGAATCCCGACTCTACGCACCACGCTACCGCGAATACCTCACTGGCTCCTTCTTCCGTTTCTCTTGGGGCACACGTCCATCGCCCACCAACCCGACCCGCAACGAAACCGTCTACCGCATCCACCAGGTGAGCGAGGTTGTCGAGAAGCCGGGCAAGTTTTACGACCTTTCCGACGACCGTAGCGGCAAATGGTGTAACGTGTATCTTGTCTTCGAGCACGATGGACAAGAGCACGAGGCGAAGATCAACATGTTGTCGAGGGGAGAGTTTACCGAGTCGGAACGGGAGAGGTGGATCGCGTTCTTGTCGGGGAATAAGAGAAAGGTACCGAAAAAGGCGGTGGTCAGTAGGAAAGCTGACGAGCTCGAGAAGTTTTTCACCAGTCCATTGACTGAAGCGGATATAGGGAAGATTCTCGAGACCAAAAAGCACATTCGAGCCGAAGCGATGAGCGTGATGGGTTCCTCTGCAGCGGGCAAACCGACCGCGTCGGCGCCAAAGAGTCTCGAGGCGCAACTGGCAGTGGTCAACGAGCGCAACCGTGCATTCGATAAGACTAAGCAGACGGATGTCGAACGCAAGGCACGGCAGAAAGCGGCAGCTGTAAAGGCCAAGGAGGTCAAGGAGAGGGGGGAAGAGGAGAAGAGTGGGATTGAGGTGACCAATGAGAAGGTCGGACAGACGGGGATGGGCAATGGCTTTGTGGCGGTCAAGAATTATTCGACGCTGGTCGAGGTGGATTTGGGCGATTTTTAAGCGGGGTTGAACGAGGGGAGGGAGTGATGGAGGATATAAGGGTGAGTTGGAGGTCGTGCTACTTGTGTTGTAATGTCATACACTTGCTCTGCTCGTTATATCACGCTTGTACGAAACGGAAGAAACACTTGACATTTGACGTTTGACATTGGATTTGCGATCACCACAAACTCTAGGTTTCTTTTCGAGACGCCTTGAGTCGATGCGATTTGGCTCGATGGCAGAGTGGTGGTGGAGTGGACGAGGAAGTGAAAGACGGTCGTGCGGCTGCAGATGCCGTTGACCCGAGTAACTTATCGTTGATGAGCGTGAGGCAACCTAAGCGGCAGGGGTTTCGGACTTGACCACAACAAAGCTCTCCTCACTTTCACTTTGCTGGTCGTCGTTGCCTTCGGTGTCCTTCTCCTTCTCGACACCGTCTCTGAAAGTATGAGAATTGCTGCTGTGCTGTTCATATGCTTGACCTTCGACTTCAGCCTCAGAACTCTTGCTCTGCCCTGATGCTCCGCGGGATTCCTCCGTCTGCTCCCCATCGTTCTCCGACTCTACAGCAATCGCATCCTGAGTTGCTTGCTGTCTAGCTGCCTCTTCTTGTTCTGCTCTGTTCTTTGCTTCTTCTTCCGCTTTCTTCCTGGCTGCTTCCTCAGCTGCTCGCTTCTTGGCTTCCTTCTCTACTTTCTGCCTTTTTCGAGCTTCCTTTTTCTCCTCCAACCTTCTCTTCTTGCCTTCTTCACATGCCCTTTGGTTGTAACCATCCGTGTCCGTCTTGGCGGCGTCGTGGCCACGATGACCGCACTTCTCGCATGTAACCTTGATGCAAGCCTTTTCTTCGTGTCGGTGATTTGGACCTGATAGGTCCTGAGCCGTGTGCTTACAAAAATCGCAATAATCGTATCGTCCTGGAAACTCGATCTTGATGAGGAATTCTTCGTCGAAATGAAACTATCCTGGCCATCTAGCAACAGAGGCACGAAGAGTCGGAAGAGATCTTGGGCCTCCAATGCAGACCAGTGCGCAGATCTCTCCATTGAACTTCCATTCGGCGTCTTTCCGAGTACGTGCTTGATCCTCCCAGATATCAATGACTGTGATAGCGGAGGACGGATCAAGAGTTCTGGTGAGGTAGTCCGGAAGAGCCTCAATCAAGCTATCCTTGCAGATGTCGGGAACCTGTGAAAACTCGATAGGGTGGAACAGCTCGGTAGTCTCGAGGCCAATGTGCCATGGTTTTCCCAATGGCACATCACCTGCTTTCCAATCGTAGAGGAAGGCTGCAGCAACGATTTCAGTTGTGCTCATATTGTCTTGCCTGGTGAGAAAAGAGATGTAGTAACTGTCTTGAGCGTTGGGCTCTTGCCAGCCCTGCCTAACTCTGATACTTGGCTTAGATGAATTAGGGAAAGCCAGAGCATATGCTTGACCGAGCGCTTCTCGAATGGCGCCTCTGCCGCTTTTGTCGAACGTCTTTGGCACATGATAGCTCACCAAATTATGTGTTGTGTGTCGGATGTCGAAGCCGTCCATCAACTTATGCCACGGAACAGTGAGCTTGCCGCGAGCGCTGGCATGCAAGACCCCTCTGAGCGCGGGAGTCTCTGTGAGATGCGGTCTGTAATGAGCCGGGAGACCATCTTTGGTCTTACTTGGCCAACCGGCCTCGGAGGTGGTCAGCGTAGACATGTTGAGCAAGACGGCAGTGGTGAACGGTGGTTGGGAAAGGTGAAGTTTCTCTCCCGTTGGGCTCATATAGTCCAGAACGTCACAAATCCAGCAGCCCACATGCGCAGACACGCACGACCTCACGCGTCGTTCTGCTGCGCGCGCCGTGACCATCACTGTGATAAACAGGAAAAGGACATGCAGTATGAAACTTTAGCCGATTCAGCCCACGGAACCTTCTTCTTCTGAATCTTTCATTCAGCGTGCTTGTCCATTGATGCAAGCACCAATCACTCCGACATGATGAGCTTTTTGACACGTTTGGACCGAACCACACTGAGGAGAAGCCAAGACAGACGCAGCACATTTGATTTTGATTGAGACATTTGACACGACAAACAGACAGCATAATTTGATGAATAGGGATTTTGCGCGTTCTCGCAGCCTACTTTGAGCTTGCAGCTTTGACGTCGTTCTCCGCTTGTTGCAGCAGTACCTTCTTGCTCGCCTTCATGTTTCGTGGTTCCACCACCCAATTCCACCTCTCCTGCTCCTTAATCTCGCCCACCAACGCTGCTTACCATCGTAGCTGAGCTCATCTCGCTTGCGGCTTCAGATCCGTGATTGTGTGTTGTTTTCTGCCTTTTTTGGGCCTCCTCTTCCTTCCTACGCTGTTCCTGTCGTCGCTTCTTTCCTCTCTCGCATGCCTCTTTCTGGCTAGAAGGCGCAGACTCCCTTGCAGCGTCGTGACATGGATATCCACAAACTCCACAGATGAGGGTGGTGCAGTTGTCGTCCGTATGACGTCGACGTTTTCCCGTTAGTTCTTGCGCAGAGTGTTTGCAGTGACTGCAGAAGTCAAACCGACCAGGGTAGCTGATTTCGATGAGATACTCTTCCTGGAAGTGAAACCAGCCAGGCCACAGGGCTACAATACCTGCGAGGCAGCCGTCCTCAGGAACAGGGGCGTCGATCTTCACAAGATGTCTCCGCCAAAGCTCCAATCTTCATCAATCGCAGTTCGACGCTGCTGCTCCCAAATATCGACAACTTCAATCTTCTGCGCGGGACAGAAGCTTTCTGCAAAGTGCTGTGGCAAGCCTTGAATGAAGCTGTCTTTGAGATCAACCGGAACGGTCTTGAACTTGAGAGCCTGAAGGACGTCAGTGGTCTTGAGACCTACATAAATTGGCGTTCCAAGGGACTGACCCTCTACAGACCACTCGCAACTGGCAGCTGCCGCAACGATGTCGCTAGCTCTTACGTTGTCCGCGGACGTACGGAACCTGATTTCCTGACCGTTCTTTTCATATCGTTTGGCGTCGTAGAGCTTGACTTTGGCTGGTACGTTGTAAGGGAAAGCGAGCTTAAAAGCAGTGGTGAGGCCTTCTACCACCTTTGGCTTGTTGCGTTCCTTGATTTTCTTTGGTACGAAATACGACACCTCGTTAAGAACGTCAGGAAAACTGTGTCGGAAAGCATCGACAAGTTTTTGCCAATGCACAGCCGGCCTTTCACCTGAGCTGGAAAGTAGGACACCTCTTTCCGTAGGTGGTGATACAACGGAGGGCTTGTAGTGAGCTGCCCTGCCGTCTTTGTCCTTCGACGGCCAGTCGGCGGCAGAGAAAGTATAGTTCGAAGCCATAGTAAGCGGTGTCGTGGTCGCAGAAAAGTGGTGCGTGGTGGTGGCAAAGACGGAACAGAACACCCTTTCTCCCCCCTTCTCTAAATACTTTTCGCAGTCCGTCTAGATGGCCTCACTCAAACCTGCGCATCGACTCAGCCATTGATCTGTCGGCGTAGCCATCGCGTGTGAAACGGATGTGCCGAAAACGCAAAGGGTGTTTCGCATTGACTTGATCTTGAAGTGACGTGACTGTAAAGAAAAAGGCGCTCGTATGTGTCAGCTTGTACGCCGACGAAAAAGTGAACCGTCGTGACGCGTCGTCCACAAGCACAGGGCTCCTTCAAAGGGTGCAGCCGCCAAGTCTGATCGTGTGAAGCAACGGTTGACATTCTTTGCGAGCATCGCAGTATCGTTGAGCAAGAAACGGTATGTACACTGACGGAGGTCGAGCTGGTGTGATCTTGTTTGAGCCATCACATTGTGATTGGTGCTCGAGAGTGACTGGAGGACGACGTTGGGAAAAGTGTCTGCGTTCGTCCTTGTTCAAATCGCAACATCGCTCGTCAACTTTGCCTTATCACCCTTGTGGAAGTACACACTCTTGCAAGTGGTATCGTAATGACCCCGCTTCCCGCACTTCATGCAGATCAGCTTCCTACACATCTTTGTCGTATGACGTCGATCTGGACCCGTCAACATCTGCGCAGTATACTTGCAAAATGTACAATACTCGTAGCGTCCTGGATAGACCATTCCAATCGCATTTTCGCGCCAAAGCCACCAACCTGGCCACTTGTCGACTACCTCTGCAACGTTTGTCAAAGGAGGGAGGGAGAAGACGACGACGATGCTGTTCCCAAACACCCACGTGTCAGAGTGTTGATGCGGGGATGCAAAGGTAAGACGGTATTCCTTTTTCCAAATGTCGACGAAGTTGATGGCGTGAGTCGGTTCGATGGTGCGAAAGAGGGTGGGAAGGTATGCGATAAAGTTGTCCAGATTGGTGAGGGGGATCTTGTCAAATCGGATGCAGTGGATTGTTTGCGCAGAAGGTAAGCCTGTCAACTGTGCTTCGCCCAAACCAAGTCCAAAGACTTTCCAAGTTGAGGCGACCTTCACAATCTCTGAAGCTTGCACGTTGTCGTAGGAGTCTCTATGTCAATGTACTTGAACCCTGGTCTGGGAGTGGAGAGACGAACGTCAGGAAGAGAAGCGGCAGGGAAATGGATAGCGAAAGCGGCTTGAAGTTCAATCGTGGCGGCTTCGAGGTTGGAATTGTGCAGGGAAGGAGGAGCACGGAATCGCACAACGTTCGGATTGACTGCTCCATGGATTGAGTCGAGGGCGTAGTTGAGATCACCCCAAGAAACGGCGGGTGAGGTCGAATGGCTGGAAATGAGCACTCCGCGTCGATTGCGTCCCCCAGCGTGGGAAGGTTCGTACTCAACCACCGGTTTGAGAGATGGGTCCTGAATTGAGCTGTTCATCGTTGTTCGGTTGGTTGTCTCTTTGAACATGTGTGAAAGGAGCAGGGGCTTTATATCCCGTTCAATCTCGAATCCGTCGATGCTTTTCGCGGGCTCAGTTGTGCGCACTTACAAAACTTCATACAGCGGAAACAACCTCATTGTCCAAATGAGCGCACGACTCATGGAAACCCTAAATCTCTCAACCTTTGACTCTGGCAGGGTGCGCTTTCATCTTTTGCATGCCATTCCGTTCCTTGTGTCAAAGCTTTGTGTGGACGCTCAACAGCCCGCTCTTAATCGCCGTGCTTCGCACCGAAACGCAAAAGGGTAAACCATCACCACTCGGCGTCTCTGCGCAATTTCATCTCACACAACCCTATTCACACACGCACACGCACACCGCAGGCAAGATATACAAACTCAGCTATTCCATTCGACCTTTACACCCTCCTCCTAAACCACAAAACATACGGCGAATTGGTCCCCAACTGTTTATCCTCTCCCCTAACAATCCTCGAATCGTCACAATACCACCACTCTCGATTGCTCTTCACCGTTGCCGTATAATGCCCTGTATTCAGACTACCGAAATGATGGGTCACCGCGTACAAGTCGTACAGATACGGAGGCACCTGACTCTGGCTGAGGGGCACCTTGCTTGTTCCTGGCGGCAGTGGCGGTGGCATGTAGTTGGTCAGATCCAGCACGGTGGTGGTGGGGAAAGTCACGGTGGTATCGATCTTGTCGGTGAACGGTCCTTTGAAGCTGAATCGTTTCAAGTGGATGAGAAGGATCTGTGGCAAGCGAGAAATCGAGAGTCGTTTGGTGGCTTTTCGTGGTTTCTTGCAACGCGGGCAGTTCCACATATCGCCCTTGTCGAGGATCTCTTCGCGTACAAAGGCGTCTAGACACTGTTGCAGAGTCACCTTGCCTACTCCGCGTCCGTGAGGAACTGGTAGCGAGAGATAGGTGAATGCTTCGTAGGTCGTACTCGTCTTGCCACACGTCAAGCAGGTCAATTTGTTGCGGAACTGTCCTTGGAACCAATCGACGATCAGACTGTCGTTTCGCATGCGGTAGATCGACCATTCTTTGACGCTCGCGATTTGCTGCGGAAGCGTTTCGAGTTCATGCTCTCTTTCTGGTGTCATCTCCACGGCTGCCGGACGCGTCACAACGTAATTGAGATCTTCGTGCAGCCCATCGAGCAAGATCGCCAAAAACTCTTGCGAATCATGTTGATCATAGCCTCTAAAGCTCGGCGCGAACCTCGCCATGGCTTCACGGAACGTGACAGGAGAGACGAAAGCGTACTTCTCGCCCCACATGACATGCACCAAACCTGCCAGAGCCGTAGCCAGCTGTCCCTGCGTGCCCAAAGGGTTGGTTCGGTTGATGGCTTGCTTGTACGATCCATCGAGCAGGAACCTTGCGAGCGGGATGGTGGCCGAGACACTGCAACGTCGAGTTCATGTAGCACGAGTTGCCCAAGTTCTTGAGTCCTGTGAGACCAATCTTGATTTCATCGGCACTTCGTCCATTGGTAGGGCTGGCGTACATTCGTGAGGTTTGGGTGCTGAGGTGTCCCGCATAGCCAGGTGCCATGACTTGCTTCTTGAAGGGTCGTTGCCGCCTGCAGATCCAGTACCTGGGACGAGGGCATTGAAGACGAAGAAGACGAATGGGATCGATCGCGTGGGTTTGTCGTGGCTGCTGAGGGCGATGCAGTGGAAGCAGCGATGGGCGGTGGCTGAGGTGCAGCCATACTGTAGGGTGATGCAGCTCCTGATACCGAATTGGGCTTGAGTTGCGGATAGTCGAATGTAGTCGACGAGTTCGAACGCGATGGAGGACGATGGGCTGCAGCAGGTGGGAACGAGGTGCACCTTGATAAGCACGAGCTGGCAGCGATGGTGCATTGTAGCCTGCCTCCATGGATCCTGCGGAAAACGAGCTGGTGCCATTAGTGGCTCGACTCGGGTAGATGCCTCCAGGCTGCATGCCGCCTGCCCTTGAGGACCTGGTGGTGATGCAGGCGCGGAGGACGGCAAGTAGGGCGAAGAAGTGCTGCCTGTTGCATCGGCAAACACCTGCTGCTGTCGCCTAGCACGCTTGAGTTCCTGCTCTCTTGCTTGCTCTGCTGTAGCCGCACGTGTGCTGGAATCGTCGGCGGTAGGAAAGCGCGTGCCTGGTTCAAATGAAATGCTGCTTCTCGATGGCTGTGTGGCACCATTGACCGGGTTGTTGCTGCGCAAGATCAACTTTTCGCCTGCCTTTTGCGCCCACCTCTCAAATCCACCGATGAGCAAGACGGGCTGATGCGACAAAGTCTTGGTGAATTCGTTTTCGTAGATGGCTCGTATCAAAATATCCATTCTGGCTTGAGCAGCTGGATCTTGCGGGATCTTATCGGCGGACGGGTTACCACGGAGAGAGCGAAGATTGCGATCGTACAAGACCACCAGGTCGAAACGATTGCGCGATGCGAAAGCCGACTGTTCCTCAGGTGGAGAGAGAACGAGTTTATCCTCGATATCGGTCGAGCTCATGCCTTCGCGAAGAGTGATAGGTTCGATGCATACCGTCTTGCCGCCAAGGATACGACCGGCCTCGAATTCGGCGCGACTACGGACATCGAGCAAGAGCACGTCAAGGCCCATCTTTTTGCCAATCTTGCGATTGCCTTGTATGTCGGTGAACTGTTCGAAGCCGGGGTTGAGATAAAGGAAAAGCTCTTCGACAGAGATGTGGTTTTTGATGGGCAGAGCGGGTTTGGAACCGACCATGAGCGAACGTGGTTCCGTTGGTGGTGGTGTCGGGTTGTAGGGAGCACCTGCTACCGAAGCTGAATTGCGCATGGCTGCCGAGCCATTGCTGTGGAGTCGCTGATGCTGTAGAGTGGGCACTGCTGAGCTGCTGGACGAGCGCGAAGTTTGCTGCTGTAGACTGAATCGACGGGGATCTTGATTGGGCAAGCCATCTATTGGACGTTGTGCTGGCTTCGAGTCAAAAGGATCAGGAACGTCGCGGGCTAGAGCAAACTCGCGAGCGACATCGGTTGAGTTGGCGGTTGGCGGCGCAGGCATTGGACGCTTTACTTTGCCGACAGGATGTGTTGGCGGTGCAGGGAAGTCGGCAGCTTCATGGTTGCCGCCGTTGGATGCATCTGGTGGTTGCGACGAGCTGCTTTCGAATTGGTCGATGGTGGGATAATTAGAGTTGAACTCGGACGCGGTGGGAACGTCGGGGAAGCTTGGTTGGCTGGAGGATGAGTCGGGCAGAGCATGATGGATGTCGTTCATGTCGAAATCGGCACCGGAAGAGGAAGGGACATGGTGCTCTGCAAGTGCTTCGAGGTGAGAAGCAAGATCGCCTGATCTCGGAAGACCTGTTATGGAACCAGCACTACCAGATCGAGAACGGTTGCGAAGCTCTGCTGGATCACTCGCGGCCGAGTTACGAAGAGCTTGCAGACGATCTGCCAGTGAACTTCCTGTGCGTCTGCCTGTGGCGTGATGGTCTACAGGCTCGGCATCGGTGCCGTGCGCGGAATGGTCGTCGTCCGAGTCGGTGGTGGAAGAAGAAGAAGTCGCATTGGGTGCCGCCGACGCTGTTGACTGGGGAGGCTCGCCTCGAAGTGCTGAATCACCTGGTGGTTGAGCTTGACGTTGACGTAAGGCATTACGAGCCTGTTCGGCAGCTGCTTCTGCGTTTGCTTTAGCGTTGCGCTCTTCCCTGATAGCTAACTGGGATTCGAGTCGTTTTGTGCGTTCGATGAAAGCAGGAGCTTGCTTCATAAGCTCGTTGTAGGCGGCATAGACGGATCCTCGTGCTTTTGCGACCTTGGGCCAGTCATCGTGCTTTGCGATAAAAGCAGCGACGTTGGCGGCTTTGATATAGTTGACGAAAGCAACCTCGATCTGATCCTGTGCATCTGCAGCTCTTGCTTTATCGAGCAAAGCGTTGGCAGCACCGATGTAGGTTTTGATGGTGAAGCTCGAGTCAAGTTTGGGTTGCGCCTGTTTGCGGAGGTTGAGCGGATGGTTTGCTGAGAGGAAAGTGGATTTGGAATGCGGCGAGGAAGGTGTAGTGGCAGCAGCGCCTCTGGGGGAAGCACCCACCACGGCGGGCATGGTGTCGAAGCGAGATCTAGAATTGCGGCTCCAGGATGAAGAGTGTTGGTGGAGGGCGGCGGGTTTCGTGGTTTAGACTGGATCGTATATCGTCACCGAGTCAAGTCGAGTCGGTTGAGTCGGTTGAGTCGTAATAGATGCGGTTGTCGAAGTCGAATGATGATGGTGGCGAGGATGATGATTGATTGTAGTAAAGAAGTGACGATTGGACAAGCGTGACTGCATAACTGAGCCAAAATGTCCGTGCTTTTTTGTGATTGCTGTGCTGTGCTGTGCATTCAAAGCTGAAACTCTGCTGCTGTGCATTGCGATTTCAATTTTACGAGTCGCAACTTGAAACGGCGATTCGACTCGCACAGAAACCAAGGAAAAATGCGTGTGAGAGAGACATCATCCCGTACCTTAGACAAACACTTCTTAACGCAACAACAAACAGGTATATATAGAGAACAGCAAAGATACACAATACAAAACACACGTTGCCTAACCATCATTCACAACTGGCTTTCAGTCCAGCAGGCTTGAGCGTTTCACCTTGTCCTTTGAACCACCCAACCTTGGCAGGCTTGGTTTCGACCCATTCGTGCCTCGTCTCGATGTACTCGTCCAATCCTTTACTGCCTAGCTCTCGTCCATTGCCGCTCATACCGAACCCACCCCATTCAGCAGCAGGAGTGTATGATCCATACGTGTTGACCCATACGGTGCCGTGTCGTAGACGCTTGGCAATACGTCGTGCACGCCCCTCGTCACCCGATTGAACTCCACCTGCCAATCCATACTTGGTGTCGTTGGCGAGGAAAACGGCGTGCTCCTCGTCTCCGTCTTTGAATCGCTCGACCGTCAAGATGGGTCCAAAGGTCTCTTCTTGTACGATACGCATATCACGGTTGCAGTGGTCCAGAACCGTAGGACAGAAGAAGAACCCTTTGGCCAGCTCCGGGTGCTGCTTGGCATCGGGTCGTGATCCTCCCACCAACAACTTGGCTCCTTCCTCGACACCAAGCTTGACGTACGCTTCCACTTTGGCCAGATGAGCTGCGGATACCAGCGGTCCTGTTTCCGATTTGGGATCCATGCCGTTGCCCATCTGAATACGCTTGGCACGCTCCACCACCCCTGCTACCAGCTTGTCTGCGATCGACTCTTCCACAATCAGCCTGGCTCCTGATGAGCATACTTGGCCTGAATGCAAAAACACTGCCGTCGTCACCGTATCGATCGCCCATTCCAGATCGCAATCTGCAAACACCACATTGGGATTCTTGCCTCCCAACTCGACCGTGCATCGCTTGACTGTTGCTGCACACGACTGAATGATTCGACGTCCCGTATCCAGTCCGCCCGTGAACGAAACCAAGTCCACGTCCGGATGTTCGGTCAGTGTGGGTCCAACCGAAGCACCACCAGCCGTGAGCAACTGCACCGATCCTGTAGGAGCACCCGCTTCGATCAGCAGCTTGACAAAGTGGATCGTTGAGAGAGGTGTCACTTCAGATGGCTTGATAATCACCGCATTGCCCGTTGCGAGAGCAGGTGCCACCTTCCAGCAGATCTGCAACAGCGGATAGTTCCATGGTGCAATCAGCACGCACACCCCCACAGGTACGTGTGACGTGGTGCTCTCCACCGAGTCAGGAATGACATCCGAGACAATCTTTTTGGGTTGGTCCAGCTTCTTGGCTTCCTCGGCGTAGAAGCGGAACACGTTGGTCACGTCGTCGACATCCGCTTTGCTTTCTTCGAGTGTCTTGCCCGTGTCCTTGGTTTCGATTTCGGCGAGAATGTCTTTGTCTCGTTGCAGCAGATCCGCCACTTTTGTGAGAAGAGGTGATCGCGAAGTGCACGTCTGATTGGGCCACAATGACGAGCGGAAGAATTTGGCTGCAGATTCGACGGCTGCCAGAGCATCGTCGTTACCAGCTTCGTCGATCACTGTGATGGTAGAGTTATCGAATGGGTTGATGATGGGTCGCGTGTGACCTGCCTTTGCGTGCGTCCACTTGCCATCGATGAAGAGCGTCGGCTCCGGTGCGGGAGTTCGTGATGTAGATGCCATACTGCTCAACTGGGATGCGATTGCGGCTGGATCAAGGTCTCTTGCGGTAGCTAAAGAGCGTCGCTGTGGCACTGCAAATCGGATGGGTCGGCTTCGAAGCTGTGACTGAAGACCAAACGAAAGCAATGTGAGTTAGCTTGCTACTTCGACACTGACAACGAACGCAATGCACATCACCACCGCCTCGAGTCTCAACGATCAGAGTCTGGTTAATCTTGATACTCCGCACAATGTAAGGCTGATGACCTTCTAGGTGTTGGATTGTTCACATGATTTAAGAAATGTCCTCATCATTTTGGTTCGGGCTCGAGCTCGAGCTCGAGGGTGGTGCGTCGGTGAGCAACAACTTACGTTGAGGTTGGATGTTGATGGTAGTAGTGATGATGAAAGTGTTCGAAGGAGGGTTCTCGTTGATGTTCGAAGGGGGATCAACGACATGTAGTGACTTGAGACCCAGCGATGTATATGTTCTAGCCCGTTCAACTGGACAGAGATGAAGCGCGGCAAGGTCAGTCGATGATGGTGGCAAGAAGGCAAGGGCAAAATTTCCATACAATACTGTATTCGAGTCGCACAGATCAGCGTTCAACTCTGCCGCGGCTCAACTCGATCCCGGCTCAGCTTGTGCAGCAATGCCGGCCGTGACTTATTTCTCGATCAATATGTTAGATCTCGTACTTGTGAACAACCTCGGAAGCTCGGCAATCTATTTGGCGTTTATCGCGGCGTGTGTGCTCGAGCCAAGCTTTCGAACTTTTTGTCCTACCCTTCTCCTCCTCCCGAACCCTTCTTAGTGTCGTTTGCTCGGGCCGATATCAGGCTGGCCAAGGGGGGAGATTCTTTGGTCAGTCAGTCAGTCAGCCAGTCTTTGTGTTCGAGGTCAGAGGCACTCGCGCCTCTGGCCGAGTGGCAAATTATTTTCTTTTTCGCAGCAGCCGCCCCGTTTGTAGATGAAACAAGTCGACTTGAGATTTGAATGCACTTCTATGTGCATGAGGACCTACGTTACATGTCGGAGCAAGACAGGATCAACGATTCATGAGAGAAAAAGTTGCGCGCGACGGAGAGGGTTGAAAAGGAGACACTTTTTTTTTGCGATCACTGATGGCGATGCGGCGATGAGGCGGCGATGCGTGCAAGACGAAGCTTGACCCAAATTCTACCTTGTCTTTGGCCTGTTTGACAGCGTGGTAGTCCTCCTCTCGCCTGGCATAGTTGCCAGTATTCCGTTATTCGTTGGATCGACTTGGTCTTCGAAGGCGTTTCGAACAAAAGCAAGTGAGCGCCCGTTGTTCCAGCTCGCCACGACGTACATCTCGTCACTTGTATGTGCCGTGCAGTCTGGTTTGCAAAACACAGCTTTCGTTTGCGTCAAGATAATTTTCATCAATGGTCGTCGCATGATTTGCATTCAGTAATCTGGTTCCACCAGCTCTTGTTGTGTGCGTATCGAGCGGCTGATCAGCATGGTGAGATTCAGACCCGGTCGGCATTTGTGTACAGTGTCGAGTCGACGATCTGCCGCTCAGGGACTATGTCGAGTCTCTTATTATCCACCGCATCTGAGCATCGCACCCGCTGCATTCAGAGATTGACACAACGAAGTCCGTGCAGATGTCACGACTGTGAATGACCAAGGAGTCACGATTCATCAACGATCTCGAGACCGCTTAGCACGCACAAGCACGACACCTTGAAACAGTCCTTATTCGAAGGCAGCAAGCTTCTGACGGAAATGATAGCAACAGCAAGGATCCACAAGATGAACCGATGACTATACCTGTGTCTTTGGCACGATCTCATCAGAAAGCACTTCGACAGGACAATACACATAGCTCCGGCGGCTGCATAGAACGAGGTCGAAAGGTTGTGGCCAAGTTTCTACAAGAGGACGAAGAAGTAAGGACAGCAGCACACCCGACTTTCAGTCCGATAGATTGGTACGAGCCGAATGACAGAAACATTGAAAAACAAGAAAGACAATGCAAGTCTCGTCAACTTAGACGTTTTCAACCTCTTTTGCTTGGCGAAGATACGGTGATGGAAGTACCAGATTACAACCACCAACAAGGCTGCCTCATAACTCCTTTTTGCAGGCAATACTTAATCACACTATAATAGCAACTCAACATTGTATCCCTCACAGTCTGTGGTTGTCCACAACTGCTCCACTGAGATCTACAACCTCTCTGTTAATCAACTGCTGGCACAGCTCTCAGATCCTACAGTCCTGATATTGATGTCTGAGACTGGTTTCAGCAGATGCACCCACTCAAAAGAAGCACATTGGTAGAGACTTCATCGACTGGCTTGTTTGGTCAAACACATATACGCTATCAGAGCCTGAGTCATCTGTGCAAAGAGCGCTGAGCGCTGTTTCCACGCATTCAGACAGGCTCGATTGTGGAATCAAACAAGAATTTGACAAGCAAGCAGAAGAGCGGGTAGACCAAAAGCCGGCGAGACGAGCTCTCAAGACGCACAAAGCGTTGCAACCTTCACACCGCTTTTGAAGCTTTGAGATGTAGACGCACACAAATGAGCCAAATCTCTGCACAATGTGAATGCGATTTGTGTGATTGTGCGACAACAGATTGTGCTCAGATGTTGGACCAAGATCGCACGATGTGGAAAAAGCAAGAGTATGCGGAAGCCGAGGGACGAGCTTTGGTGAGCGAAGAGTAGATACCGCGATTGTGAAGTGGTCTCTGTTCTTCTCCAACCAGTCCGTCTGCGTTCACACAGGGATGCACTTCGACTTTGCAAACACAAGGACGGTTTCAGCAGCCGATTGGACAGTCGGAAGTCGTCAGATGACAAAGTTTGAGAGAACGCTGTGAGAAGTGCTTGGTGTCAGCACCGCTGCAACGTGGTCGTTGTCGTCCTTGACCAAGAATCAGCTGTAGCACGGAAAGCAGAAGTTGGAGTCTTCGATTGAGAGGCCCTGCATGTTCTGAGAAGGCGCACAAACTGTTCAGCGCAACTATAGAACGTCGTCCAAATGTACAGTAGGCTGTAGACGACCATTTCTTAAAGATTTCGATGCGGAGCGTCGAGGGAGTACCTCAAAAGAGACAGCAGAGCGATCCCCACGACCTTGTCTGTTGGGTTGCTCGGGTCATCAACGGACTGCGTCGAGGCAGACGGGATGCGCTTTGGTAGCCAAGACGACTCGCTGATAACATCGCCCATTCTTCTGTTCAAGCTTTGTGTCTACAGAACTTTTGATTGACGGTCTGCTGTCAAGCTCAATACCAGCACAAAGAAGCTGCACGGATTGCCCCACATCTGCCGTTGGTGCGTTGAGCGGTCCGTTTATGCTCGGCGCTGATCACAAGGACAGCGAAAAGGAGCTTGAAAGCCTGGAGGAGACCGTCGACGGCAACTGATATATCGTTCGTGCTGCTACCGAGTGCTTGCCATCCAAACGCATTGTTGAGGATACCTTGGGCTGGCAAGTCAAAGCACATTGTAAGAGAGCCAGTGCAGTCAAGTCCACAGCAACCCATGCTGTCGAGTTCCGCCTCGGTGTCAGCCGTCTACACTCTGCTGTTGTGGTGACTTGCGAACCAATCTTCTTGAGCTGGCTGAGCATCGGTTGCATCGGTTGTGTCAATGCGGTGAACTCGGTGGAGTTGGTGAGCAATTGATCTCTCAGTTGATCCAACATCGTCGAGTTCTAGGTTCGAAACGTTATTGGTCTCAAAGTACGTTGTGGCTATGATTTCTAACAAGGAGAAGAAGAAGTAGGAGCGGCAGACAGAGTTAAACGTAGGGCTCATCGGCGTTGACACGTTTGACGAGATGGATTGTCGTGGGTGACACAACTTGCAGTGCGGGTGACAAGATTCGCAACGCCGATGACACAAAGAAGGTTTGTCACAACACGCATCTTGGATCATGATCGCTCACGTGCAGACTTGTTCGTCACGACTGCGTACGTGAAGGCTGCGTTTCCCGTTTCGCATTGTCAATGAGACGAGGTCGTCGGCTGTGTCGAACACCAAGCCTCTCGCGCCACAGACTCAACTGATTGACTCACTCGCGCACTCACGTACTCACACCACAGCATCGACACAAGCCTACAGACGAACCTTCTAACATTCAACTGCATGGGTATATCCTACACTCGCATCGCACACCGGCATCAAAACTTCCTCCCCAACCAACCTTGTTCTTGGCCTTTCCACCATCAAACCTGTCCATCTTTGCATCCGCTTTGCTCAAATTCGTTTGTGTCGCTTCCACCTCTGTATCCAACTGACCCAGCAACTCGGTCTGTTCACCCAGCTCTTGGTTGATTGCTTCGCCCATCTGTCTCTGTCTTCGTAGGATAGCGGTCAAGTTGAGCAGCTGTTGGTCCTGTTGGTCCATGGCGTCTGTTTGAGACTGGAAGAGTTGAGCGTTGTTGAGCGGACGTGTGGCGCCTGTTTCTTCTGCTGGTGGACGAGGTTGGTTGGAGGAAGAGCCGAGTGCTCGAGTGGGTGGAAGGGAACCTGGCATGGTTGATGGAGTGCGTGATGGTGGAGGAGCTGTTCTGGGAGTTCGCGGTGATGCTGTTGTTGCGGTGGTGGAAGATGTAGCGGTGACCATTTTGATACTCATCGGCCATTCGATGAACGTTTTAAACGCTTCCGACTCTCTCCATGCTGCATCCTCGTCCATTACTATCGCCTTGAGATACATTTCCAAAGCCGACCTTCTTTCCTTCAACCACATTTCTTCATCGTACGTATCATCGCTCTGGCTACCCGAAGCGAAGGAAAGGAAACCCGAAAAGGTCTTTTTCCACTCTCTCGCACGTTCTCTCGGCGGAAGTTGTCGAGGTGGCGGTCGTCCTGCTCCACCAGGTTCGCGATCGCCAGCGCCGGACGAGGGAGGGTTGGGACTAGCAGCGAGATTCTTGTCGAGTCGAACGAAATCAGAATAGCGTCGGTAGACAGTCCAGGATCGAACGGGCAGTTGGATTACGACGGTGTAAACGATGTACGATGAAGCGGTGGAAGAGCGAGATTCGTACCGCGGTATTGAGATGCCTTGAGTGGTTGTGCCTGCGCCATTGTTGTCGATGCGAGAGGGGAAAAGTGTCGACTAGGACGGATGGCTTGAATGGTGTTCAGTAAGCAAGATGGATTCGACAATGCAGGGTCTAATGTCGAGCAAGCGTCCAGTCAGGAGACAAATGCGGCGCGTGCGTGCAGCAAACAAACTCTCAACAAGTCACAAATCACCAATTCCGGCGAATGGAGCGCTTGTGTCAACCGCACTCAAAGCAATTCTACAAGCAAACACAGACTCGATCCTTCCTATCACGCTCTCTTCTGATTTCCCATCTTTCTGTATTGCATGAGCATAGTATCAAAACATGACAGCTCAAAGCATCCCGTAGTGTAGGGTCGCACCTAAGAATGACGACCAAGACGGTCGAGACACGCTTTACCCTGCTCATACCACTCTGCACGCGAGATCCAGAAGCTTTCCCTATTCTTCATGATGTCGGCCAATACGGCACCACCCAAGAAGACCATGTGCTTTCTCCTGGGCGGGTCCTCGATTCGGATCTTGAAGTTCTTCAACCTGGAACCATCGCCGTTGAGTACGCGTGTGAGGTAGAGCTGCTTCATCTCCTTTTCCAAACGACTTGGCAGACCGGGGTACATGGACGAACCTCCGGACAACACAATGTGCTTGTACAGCTCGGATCGGGTATCGACCGCAGCGGACTGGATCGTGTTGAAGAGCAACTCTGCGACACCGGCCTGTTCGACATCGACCAGATGCGGCTGGAACATACACTCGGGCGCTTCGAAACGCTCAGAGCCGACTTTGATGACACGGCCGTCCGGAAGGGTGTACGACTCGACGAGCGTGGTGGTCTCTTCGGCGAGCTTCTTGTCGAGGTCAAGGTCGTAGCTGACGTAGCAGAGTTTCTCCTTGATCTGTCGAACCGTATCGAAATCGGCAGTACGGTTGAATGCATAGCCGCGCATGAGGAGGAGCTTGATGAGGTAGCGGGTGACATCACGACCGGCAACATCGAGACGCTTGGTGAGGTGTGGCAAGGCGAAACCTTCAAAGACGGGGACGACGTGGGTGACACCATCACCCGAGTCAACAACGACACCGGTCTGAAGACCTTGGGCGTAGAGCGTCAAGACGGCCTGAATAGCAACATAGACACCGTCAAAGCCATACTCTTCAAACATGATCTGGCACATTTCCTCGCGGTTCTTTTTGGGGTTCATAGGAGGTTCTGTGAGGAGAATCTTGCGTCCCTGCGGGTCGATGCGAAGCTTTTCGTCGAAAGTGTAGTTCCAAACGTGACGCATGTCGCCAAAGTCCTTTACGATACCGTGTTCC
The DNA here is from genome assembly GCA_014826065.1 of Anthracocystis panici-leucophaei. NCBI lineage: Eukaryota > Fungi > Basidiomycota > Ustilaginomycetes > Ustilaginales > Ustilaginaceae > Anthracocystis > Anthracocystis panici-leucophaei. The sequence continues at coordinate 425,036 of CP060315.1, read as the reverse complement.
ATGGGTTGGTTGATCTGTAGATAATTTCGAAGTTCCTCTGCTTCAGTTCCTACCATGATGTCCTTGATCTGAGTGCCCGTGTTGCTCGAGATGGCATCGCGCTCTTCAGAACGGAGGATGGGTCGACCGACGATGGAGGGGAAGACATGTTCGGGAAAGTTGGAGCCAGCGTAGCCAACTTTGACGAAACCGGTACCATTGTCGACGACGACGGGTCTTTGGTCCGTCATTTTCTATGCTGCGTCGAGAGTGTGTCAAGTAGGGATAAGCGTTTCGATGTTCAAGCTAGTAAGAGTCAACCTCGAGGGGTGGAGATCGTTAGTCGAGGCCGAATCGATGTGCGGATGGACGTAGGAGCACACTGTCAAAGTTGTGCGTGGGACGCGTGTGCTGACCGCGAATGGATGTGGACCGTGCAATGCTCGATGAGGAGGAGGATGATAGGATGGATGGCGATGGTGACGAAGAGATGGATGGTTGAGAAGGAACCAAAAGCGCTCTTGGGATGTGATGGTCGATGCGATGTTGGTCGGAGCGTGGCCGATGTGTGTGATTCAAAATTCGCAGCAGCACACCGCGATCTCAGCCAAATCGCGAATAAATCCCAGTCGAAATCGGACGTTCAACTCCACAACAGAGGCTGTGCTGTGCTGCGCTGTGACTGCTGATTCGCGTGGCCTGTGCAGGATGAGCCGAGTCTCCCAATGTCAGCCTTAGTCACGCTCACTCGGATGAGCCGAACAAGAAGAACACTGATGGAGTTCGCCAGGGTCCATTGTTGGTCTTGAATGTTCCCACGCTTTCCTCTCTCTTGCTCTCTATCATCACATCTCAGCTCGTGATCGAGATCGACTCAGCTTTTTGCCGCTCAAAGACTGAGCAAATGGCTCACAATGTATGCCTCTTCGTCGGCTCAGTCTCAGCCACCACCACCACCAGCACCACCATCCATGGCCAGCTCATCCGCAAGACCATTGCAGCTCGATCAATGGGCAAACGCAAAAGCTCCTCTCTCCTCTTCACAACGCGCATCCGTCAATCGTCTCGCAGAATGGCTTCATCGAAACTCGTCTGAATTCAAACAGCAGCAGCAGCAGCAACGCCAGCCAATCTCATCTCAAGCTGCAACCAGCAGCAATGCGGAGCTACCCACTGAGGCCAACGCAGCCAACGTCAACGACACTACCATCCCGTCCTCTCTAGACCTCTCGGGCAAGAGCAGCGATCCTATAGTATTACCAGATGTGGGAGCTCCCCTCGTCTCGGCACAGAGCTTTCTTGCATGGTATACTCAGCTATCCGACTCGGTCACTTCTTCCACCCACACCTCGCACCGGCAAGCATTGCAGCGCATCTCGGACACCACCTCCACCGCAGATCGTCTTTTAGCTCAACTCGAAGCGTGTCAGGTCAATGTGTCAGAGCTTCGTGCTGGCACCGCCTTTGTTCAAGACTCGTCCCGGGGCATTCGCGAACAGGCCCAGTCGCTTCTCGATTCGCAAACCCACCTCGACACTTTGGCTGAAGAGGTCGCCTCTCGTCTTTCCTTCTTCACCTTGCTACCTTATGCCACCAACATGCTCAGCTCTCCCGATTCGACCATTGTCTACTCTCAATCCTTCCTCGAGCTCATGGATCAGCTCGATATGGCGCTCCTCTTTCTCCAGCAGCAACCTGCAAAGTCGTACCGAGATGCTTCACTCTATCGCATGCGATACTCGCAGTGCCTTACAAGAGCTGCTACTCTCGTAAAGATGGCTGTCATTCGCGATCTCAAGGCCGAAGCTGAACGTACTGCTGACCGAATCAAGCAACTCAACTCCAGTCGCAATGCTACCGACGCCAAAGCACAAGCGACTGCACCCCAACCTGACTCCAAGGGCAAGGCGCGCGATGTGGCTCACGACGCAGCAACTAATACCGACACGCCTGCTGTCGACAACGACGTGGCCGATGCTCTGTTCGGTCATGCAGCACATCAAGTTGCAAAGCTTCGTCCGCTCATTTTTGAGTTGCAGAAGCGTGCCAGCAATGCGATGGCATCTTCCACTCCCACCGCATCCACCGCAGCAGAGTTTGAATCTCTGCTACAAGAATGCAAGACGGCATGGTTCCAGTATCGTCGTCCTCTCCTTTCGCGCATCCTCTTGCAACGCATCGCCGACATCGAGACTCAATCTTCAGACGCAACGTCGAGCAACAACACGTTGCATCCGGTCGTGCAGCTTTCTCGCTCAGGGACACACCTTGCTCGATTCGTCTTGCAAAGAGAACACGACCTCTTCCTACAATTCTTTGGCAGTGACACGATCGGTGAAAACCCTTCCGACCTTGCCTCGGAACAAGGCAGCGACTTGGATGCAGCGTTGGGTGCCTACTTGTCTGAACTCGCAGAAACAGTCACCTCGCGACTGCGACCTAGGCTGGCCAAAGAAGAGGACTTTGCAGTACTTGCGCAGGCTGCTTCCGCCATTGCAGATACTGTGTACGCCAGCGCGGCTCCTAGCACGAGCGGGCAAGTTCCTGTGTGGACACGCAGCTTGCAGTCCGTGCTCAACGAGGCACAATCCCGACTCATCGCACGAGCCCAGATCATCGTCTCCAACGACGTTGCCAACTTTGTTGCAAGCGAGCAAGCTGGCCACCTCGAGTTTCCCGAACGTATCCGGACCTACAAAGCTGCCTCGCATCGCAATGGCGCCGACCAGCTGTCAGCAGCACCGTCGACAGCATCCGCAGGTGGCGCTGGCAAAGCACACCGTCGTGCCAAGTCGGGCGCAGGCTTGCTAGATGCAGCTCTGTCGGCGTCTCACGCTGCGTCCTCGTCCAAGACACAGCAAGAAAAAGTGCAGCTGTTTACGCTTCCACCTGCTCTGCTATCGACGTACTACGTACCCGTCGGATACACCCTCGAGCTATTGTATCACTTGCAGGCGCTTATCCCGGCAACCGCTTTCCGCCGCATTGCGATTGCAGCTGTAGACGGGTGTCTTGCCAGTGTAGGCAGAGGTGCCTCCAAATTGCTCAAGCGGAAACAAGGTGACAGCTTGGAGCGCGACGATGCATGGCTGTTTGAGCTCCGACAGCTCGAGATTCTGCACGAAGTGGTGGTGTCGGCAGAGCTTGTGCTCAAGCAAGCGCATGATCAGCAGGCCTCTGTGGGCGCAACAGCGATGAACGGCGTTCAAAACGAGGCAGCCCAGGTGGGCGCAGGCACGACGGCATCTCTGGTCAATCTGTCCTCGCTCGTCACGGCGATCAATTCGCTCTGGACCAACACGGGCCGTCTTCTGTACCCGTCTACATTCACAACCGTCGCCGACACAAACTCGCCATCCTCCACACAGCTCGACATGGAGCCTAGCTCGAGCCACGTATCCTCGCGATTACAGGCTCTGGTCGAACAGATCGCCAACCTCTGGTCCGACTCGATCATCCTCCCACTGCGCGTCTACATCGATCAGAGCGCGGCTGAAGCGAGCGCGACCAAGTTCAGCAGCACATATCAGGCACTGGAGACGTGCATCGAGAGCATCATTCCTGAAAAGGCGGAGAAGGTGGTGCTGTGGATTGAGGATCAGGAGGTGCAGAGGTTGATTGTCAATGGTGTTTGTGACAAGGTGACGCAAGCCTATACCAAGTTTTACGAGATGAAGCCAGCTGGGGTGGAAAAAGAGGCGGAGTCGGTCAGTGGGGTGACGGAGAGAGTTGAGGGGAAGTGGCGGAAGATTTTGTCGCTGTAAGCGGTTGATGTGAATACTCTCTCATACGGAAGCATAACGACGGAACGAAAGTAGATTGCGGCTGGACAGTGTGTGAAGTGTAATCGTCTGCGTTCACACGCGGATGAGTGTTTGATGCTGCTTCGTGGAGAGAAGATGGCAAATATGAGATTGCGAAAGAGGTATGTGCAGTTGTGAATGTGTCGAGGAGGAGTTGAGAGAATTTCGGAAGACGGACAAAGCCCTTCGCTGGTTGTGGTGTGGAGAGAGCTTTTTTGCTTCTAATCCTGTTTCACCTCGAACATCCTTTCCTTCTCATTGCTAACGTTACTTTCACCTTGCTCATCCATCTCTTTCCACGATGCGCTCACTCATCGCGCTCTCAATTACACGTAGAACCCTCACCACATCCACAAAGCGACTAGCTCGACCAAGAGACGTCTCGGCATCGCAACCGGTGCTCAAACGCGATGCTCCAGCAGCACCCTCTCCTCCTGCACGCCCAATTCGCCCTGCTTCACCGACCTCTCCTCCCACACCAACACCAGAACCTCGAGCTTCGGCAAGGGGCGGCAAACCAGGTTCCATTTTGGCCTCGTACAAAGCGCTACCGTATAACACCAAGTTGGTGTTTTGGGCTTGCGGTGCTAGTAAGTTGCCCACACCCCCTTTCATCCCTTTCAATTTGCTTGTTACATCGCTAACGCTTCTTTTCTCTCTTGGACGGCGGTAGTGTTTGCAACACTAGGCCTTCTAGTAGCGGACAAACTGGAAGAGCTCTTCCCCGCACGCAACAACCGCAGAGCTTCGACCGAGGCGGATCCAGAAACAAGGGCCAGATTTATCAACCACAAGGATCAGGAGAGGAAACCGAAGCTGTTCAGTGTTTCGGTTGTCGATCGATCAACGTAGGACAACGTCAATCTAAAGGATTGGAAGCATGTGACAAGAGTGTGATTGAACAAGCCACGACACCGAGATGAGCATGTGTGTGGGAGAGAGAGAGAGCATATGATGATGTACAGAACGGGAAAAGGGGTGCGCTGGTTGAGGGGGAATATACACGTGAAGAGCAAGAGTCAAAAACCCAACATTGACGAGAGACAGGAGTGAAAGTGCGCACATCTAGTCATCATCCTCCGAAAGCTTAGGAGCGAGGTAGAAGCGGACGTAGCCGTTTTCGAAACCAAACTCGCACTGTCAAAACGCAAAACTGTCAGCTTGATCTGCGCCCCACTCTCTCTCTCTCTCTCTCTCTCTCTCTCTCTCTCTCTCTCTCTCTCTGAAAGAACCTTGTGGGGGTGTTGCACTTACCAGCAGAGGCACCTCGTTCGACATATGCAACTGAACCTCGTCCGCCAGTGGAGCCGCTTTGGCAAAGTTGCTGAGATACTTCAAGGAAAAAGTCAAGTTGACCGCCTGCTGCATCTCGATCTTGACGGGGACCTGACCGCCACTCGAAGCACTCTCCGCCTTACGTTTCTTCTTGGCAGGCTTGACATCGTCATCGTCATCATCGTCGTCATCTGCCAACACCGCTGTACCACTACCTTGCTTCAACGTCATCCTAGCAGCACCAATCTCTCCCTCTGCCGAAAAACTAACCCCTTCCTTGCTAACTTCAATCTTGACACTCTCCCCGATATTAGCCAGATCGCGACAAATACGACCAAACTCTCCCGAAGACATCTTTACGACCGCATCGTACTGGGTGTCGGGGATACCGAGGTGTTCGGAATCGATATCCATGAGCTTCATTTCGAATTCGCCGACACGGTCGGATTTGGGCGATTCAAACGTCATCTGGAGCGTATCGCCGTCGTCGGATTTTTTGAGCGAGAGAACATCGTCGTTGTTGGCACCCTTGAGGATCTTACCGAGGGAGGAGAGGGAGACGCCGATGGACATGGGACGGTCGCAGCGGAACTCTTCGAAGCAGTCGATGCGGAGTTCGATGGCGGAGAGGGCGACGTGGGAGTTGTCCATTGCTTGGAGGCGCTGCGGAGGCGGGGTGGTAGAGAGGTGGAAATGGTTAGCATGCGGTGACAATGAGAGGGAGAAGATGTCGACGAGTAGGGGGGAGGAAAAAACTTACAATGCCGTCCTCGGAACATTCAAAGTTGGCATCGGTGATGAGCTCGCGCACGGCGTCGAGCACCTTCTTGAGCTGTTGCCCGGCAGCACAATGTGACAAGAAGAAGAGAGTGTGTGTCGTCAGTGACCATGTTTGCTAGACGAATTGAGAACGATGACATTGGGCCAAAAGCTTACAAGAACAGCTTCACGGAGACGAGCTTCCAACATGATTGCGAATGTGTGTGTGTGTGTGTGTGTGTGTGTGTGTGTGTGGTGTGTGATATGGGTGTTGCTATTTTAGGTGTCGAGTAGGAATAACGAACTCGAAAGTATGTGTTTGCGAGTGTAGGTCGTGGTGGCAGAAGGAGAGAAAGGAACAAAACGAAGAAACCGCAGATGTTGATCAAACTGCTCGACGCACGCACGGCGCGCTCTTTGGCTCTTGTGTCGCTGTCGCGCGTTTCCTTCCTTCCTGCGTAGCGCAGCACTCTACGCGAGAATTGAAACACTTTGACCCGCGACGCGCTGCTGAGTAAATTTCAACGGAACAAGAGAGAGTGTGTGTTGGGCTCGACGCGCGCTCGTTGTGTGTGTTCTTCTCGTGCGGCACCATCCCAAAGTGGAGGGAGGACACACGTGGACGTGGAAAAGAGACACAATGCTTGTTCGCTCCGGCTTGAAGACTTGCCACCGCCCACCACCGCCAACCACATCATGTCGGACGAGGCGGAGCAAGTGTCGACCTCTTGCTCTGCTCAAAATGCATCAACAATATCGACACTCGACGATTCACAATCAAAAGGCTTTGCGCTGACGCATGTATTGCGAGGTCATACGTCGGATGTGAGTTGTTCTCGTCCTTGCCGCAGTTCGAATGGCAGCGTTCTGAATCTTGTTCTTGGCATCGTACGCAGGTTCGATCAGTAACGACCACCCTTGACGAGCTTTCGAATCGTGAGGCTTTGTTGTCAGGCTCACGAGACGAGACGGCCACGTATTGGTCTCGGGCTTGCTCCCCTTCTTCGTCTGGAGACCTCTCGGAGCCAGGACGGTCGAGCTTCGACAAGGGCGCAACATTTCACGGTCATCGCTTCTGCAATGCTGTCACCTTTGTGCCACTTGCCCCGTCGTTTGGGTTACCACGAGGACAGATCCTAATGGGCAGTCTGGATTCGCAGATTCGCTGCTTTGACCCACTTCGCGCAAATAAGCCGCTTCAGGTGCTCTCGGATCATTGGGACAACATCTCGGTTCTCGCAACGCATACGAGCGCCGTTAAACAGGAGACTGGAGAGCAGTTGCAGCCAATGTTTATTTCGGGCAGTTGGGACAAGACCGCAAGGGTGTGGACTTGGGATCCTGTGGATGCAAAGTGGAGCACCCGGTGTGTGCTTCGAGGTCATGACGAGGCGGTGTGGGGAGTGCAGATTGTCGAACCTCGATCTTGGCCTGCATCTAAAGTAGAGGGAAACCCGTCTCAGCAGGGCAGATACTTGACTTGCTCTGCAGACCTCTTCATCCGACTCTTCCACGGTGAGCAGCTGTACGCTGTGTACGCAGGCCATACGGATGTCGTTCGCTCTTTGAAACTTCTTCCGCCGTTACCCACATCCACCGTCGCTTATGCATCCTCATCTGCAAACAGTGGCAACCCAGCCTACTATCCGGACGAACAGCTCTTCGCATCCACTTCGAATGACGGCACCATTCGCATCTGGTCTCTCGATGCTCGTCGCAGCCCCACGCAAGGCAACGGCGGCGAAGCACTGCGTGTTCTCAAAGGACATACCAGCTTGGTGTACGATGTGTCTGCCTTGGTTGAACGCGATACGGGCAACGCAAAACTAGTAAGCAGCGGCGAAGACGGCACCTTGCGTGTATGGGATTGGATTTCAGCCGAGCTGTTGCAGACGGTAGCAGTCCCCGTCATCTCAGTTTGGTCGATTGCTATACTGCCACAATCGCAAGACGTGGTCGTCGGCTGCAGCGATGGTCTTGTGCGTGTCTATTCGCAGCATCGTCAGTCCATCACAGATTCTGCAGACAGCAACTTTCTCGGTGCAGCACTGTCGAAAAGCGAAGCAGCTATCCAAGCAGACAAAGCGCAACAAGTACAGCAGCGTCACGCTCTCACCATCCAGGCTCAACAAGCCTCGACGGGCACTGCTGCCGAGCAACAGGGCGAACTGTACCAAGGAAAGCGATACGACTTTGTACTTCGAATCGACGTCTCGGATGATGCCGAACCGCTGCTTTTGCCCATCAATCGGGATGATGACAGAAAGCAGGTGGCTACAGACTTTGTGGCGCTCAATAAGCTTCCCGAGTCGTACGTCGACAAGATTGTCGAGTTTGTCAATCTGGTTCTAGGTTGAATCTTGCATTCCTGTGTATGTACGTATTGAAGTCAATATCGATTGAGAAGAAAGCAGCAGCAGCAGCGGCGGCGGCGGCGGCGTCTTCTTGGACTGGCTCGCGTGGCAGTCGACGAAAAAGAGAGAGAGAGAGAGAGAGAGAGAGAGAGAGAGAGAGAGGGACAGAAAAAATTCGCAAAAACTTCGTAAGAGTGAGTCGAGAGAGGGTTCAGCTCTGGTAAAGTGGCGCGATCTTTTTCTTTTCGTTGGGTTTTTTTTGGGGGTCTCGCCTCGCATCGACGCCGACTGGAAACCGAGCTTAGGCCTTTCCGACATTTTTCTCATTCTCGCTTACTCAGGGAAAGAGCGGGAAAAGAGAGAATTCGGCCTGAGGGTCCAATTCTTTTTTTTTTTTTTTTTTTTTTTTTTTTTCTTTTTTAACGGCCGAGTGGTTTTGCCGTTTTGATTTTTGGTGATTTCTCATCTGATCTGATCTCTCCTCTCCTTCTCCCATCGCATCATCCGTAAGGCGTTTGGCTGCTGCATTGCCGTGGCGTGCGGGTTCGTTGCAGCTTTTCTTGGTCGGATCTGCAAGGTTTCGACTCTGCCAAGCCTTCGCTCTCTCGCTGCGACGGGCCGACAAAGATGGATTTGACGAGGTCTCTTTGACTTGATCGAGCATCACAAGATCCACAGGGCGCCGGCCTGCGATCCTTCGATTTCGACAAACCCTGCATCTTAACTTAGCAGAAGATCGTCTGCAAAGCTGATTCAATCTGCCTCTCACTTTTTGCATCTCCGGCTGCCTTTCCCGCTGCCAAAAGCTGGTTTCCGATTTCAGCGCAGCCGCTGCTGGTGCAGTGGCAGTGGCAGTGGCAGTGGCAGTTGCGTTTTGACTCTCACTTCTTCTACCAATATCGCTCATCTCGGTCAGAGCTTTCTTCTCAACCTCGTCAACACCATCGCGGGCCGTTGCAAAACTCTATCTTCGATTGCACCCGTATTCCACAACCACATCACGAGGAACATGCATCTTCTCTAATTTAATAAAAAATAAATAAATAAAAAATAAAAATAAAAATAAAAACCCCTCAACCGTCTCTGGATATCGAACCATTCCCAACTATACCCCTCCAGTCACCACACCGAACATAGAGACACTCAACCATGTCTTTGCATCCATCCGCTCCTTCTCAAACATCCACAGTGGCCAGCGGCGATGAAGCAAAGCGCACCGCAGACGACGCTGCACTCGCCGACCCTACCTCATACCCAGCCGCAAAACGCAAACGTCCTCAATCCTGCGACACTTGCCGTTCACGCAAGATCAAATGCGTCCGTCTACAACTAGATGGCCTCGACGCTTCCGCAGACAACCGATGCGTTCAGTGTCGCGCCATTGACGCAAAGTGCACCTTTGACTACATCCCCAAACGACCCGGTCCTCAGAGCTCTTTTGCCAAAACTGCCAAACGCGAAGCGCAGGCCAAAGCCTCCGCCGCCCAAGCTCTTCCACATTCGCATCAACCCACCGCCCCTTCTCCGCACTCTCGAACCTCGACTTCGGCCTTTGTCGACACGCCTTCGACGACGCACCTAGGCGGTCCATCTCCGCATCCACATCCGAGCGCATCCACCCACTCTCCAGACGATAGCTGGTATCGCGCGCTCGCAGCCCAAAACTTTGCTTCAGCTAGCGCTGGCGGTCATGGTGCACAGACCCGTTCGTCATCGTGGAGCGGTGCAGCCAACTTTGATGCCTACCTCAACAATTCCATGCTCGCCATGACGCCGAGCCAGTTTGCTGGCATGTCGGCTGCCTCGCCTTTTGACTTTTCGCCTCACAATATCGCCAATCTCTCCGGTCCTTCGCCAGCCGTGAACGTTTCCAATGCTTCGTCTGCTACGCCGGGTAGCTATGCCGGGTCGTCGTCGTGGCATGCTCCTGCGCGGTCGGATGCTGGAAGCTCGTGTGCTGGGGCTGCGCTTGGTTCGATGCCTCATGCGCAGCAGCAGCAGGCGGCACAGGCTCATCGGCAAGCGCCTCCGACGCCATCGATCGTGGACCACATGCATTCGTTCGAGATGGCAGCAGGTCTTGTTGGAGACCGATCGACTCCGTTGCCGCTTCCGATTCCGTCCTTTTCTCGTGTCCAGTCGCCCGTGCCGTCGTCTTCGTCCTTGCCACAGGTCAACGAGCAGACCGCACATCAACCACACCACCACCACCACCACCAGGGACAGCATCAGCCGCAACAACAACACGCAACAGCCTTCAGCTTCGCTCCAGGCCTAAACGCACAGGCCCGCTCTTCCACCCCTTCCACCACCACCCTCAACAAGAGCACCCCCAACCCACGATCACTTGACGACATCGCACCCCGTCAAACCTTCCTAGCCATCACCTCGCTCTACTTCCACTACCTCTGGCCCCTCCTACCCATTGTCCACCGCCCTTCCTTCAGCCACGACCTCCTCAACCGACGCGACGAACGCGACGCCACCTTCCTCGCCTTTGTCCTCTCCCTCACCTCCTACACCCTCATCCAATGTCCGCCCACCGTCATCCCGGCTCCCTCGACCTTCTATCGCAAGTTGCACCGTCTCTGCCACCTCACATCCCGCGCCATGCAGCCGCGTGTCTACGACCCGCCCCAGCTGCTCCACGTGAGCACGCTCTACTGCGACCACATCTACCTCGGCACCGTGGGCAAGATCAACGCGGGAAATGCGGTGCTTGCCGAAGCCGTGCGTGTAGCCTATACGCTCGGGTTGCATGACGAGCGTAAAAACGACGCTAGGCGCAACGCAGCACCGTACAGCTTGGACGCGTCGTCGTTTGCCCACTACAGCATGCCCACCCGTGCCGGGGTGGAGACCGAGCTGCGCAGGCGGCTCTTCTGGGTGCTGCACGGCAGCTCGACGACGATCGCCGTGTTGCAAGACGAGCCGGCGCTGATCCATGCGATCGACGCGTGGGTCGAGTTGCCTCTGGCGGTGGATGAGGAGGCGTTGACGGATCCGGGTCATAGGCAGACGAGTCCGAGTGTGCTGTGTGGGTTTCTGACCGTGACGAGGTTGCACCAGATCATGTTGGAGTTGCTCGAGTCGTATAGGAGGGATAGGAGGTTTCCCGTGGATGATTTGGGAGTGGCGAGGTCGAGGATGCGGTATGTGGGCGATGTGTTGAGGAGGGTGTCACAGGCGTTGGAGGATATGCCGGAGGAATTGAGGAGACCGGTGGATAGGTATAGTCCACCGGAGGCTGGGAGGAGGCTGGGAATTGCACTGCCTGCGATCGAGTCGAGGTCACAGCAGCAGCAGCGGCAGCAGCAAGGGCCGCTGTTGCAAGCGATCGGATTCGACGCGGCTACGCAGACGGCGTTGGGTCAACATTTGAGCGGAAGCTCGGCTTGGCCCTGGCCAGCAGAGACGTTTACTCGCGACGGTCTGCCCAATACACGAGTAACGCGTTCCAAGTCCGGCTCGACCCGTTCACCTCGACTCGGCGCTACAGCCGACCTGGAACCACCACCGCACCAGTCGCTCACCCCACCCTCCGGTCTCGCATCGCGCACCAACCCCACCGATCCAGCCGGTGCACCCCTCAACCTCGTCGACTTTATCAACGTCTTCCGCCCCTCTCCTCCACCCCAGACCTCGGTCATCCTCTCGCCCATGTCGACCATGCACGCCAACATTGTGACCACCGAATCGCTCATCCGTTTCCTCGTGGCCGAGTATCGCGAGCTCATATCCTCGCGCATCTCCGACCTCAAACTGCGGCTTCCCTCTTCGTCGTCGTTGTCGTCGTCTTCTCACCCCTCCCACGAGAAAGTTGCGGGGGAGACGTGGCAAGAGGCGGCGTCCAAGCTGTTGGCCATGTTTAATGCGTTGCCGCTGGATGCGTTGGCGAGTAATGGGCAGAGTTTGGTGGATAAGATTATCTATGTGGTGAGGGGGTTGTTGAACAGGACGACTGGTAGAGGTGGAGGGGAGAAGTGGGGATGTATGAGTAGTTTGTTGGCTATGTTGACGAGGTTGAGTGCGGGGAGGGGGGTGTTGGAGAGGGTTGGTGAGGCGGAGGCGGAGGATGAGGTTGAGCGACGAGACGGGGGTGGTAGTGGTGGTGATGGAAGAGAAGGAGGTGATGGTGAAGCAGGCAGAGGCGGTCGAAATACCGACACCGACCGACGTAGCGGCGACAATCCCGGTCATCCCGGATCGACCGACCGACGAAACGTATCGGACCGCTCAGACTCCCATCTCAAACCCACGCAGCAACGCCAGCTGCACATGTCGAACCTCTACACTTCCTCCACCGCTTCGTCCGCCGCAGCGACAGACAGCACCTCGTCATCAGCGAACACCTCGGCGGTTAACACCGCAAGCACTACCCCGACGAGCGAACATCCGGCCTCAGGGTTCTATGATAAGGTTTGCATTCGCAGCACTACCGCCAGCGGTGCGTCGAGTCAGCCGGTGGGGCTGACTGCGCAGACGGGGGATAAGGTTCATGTTTCGCCGGCGTTGACTAGTCAGCTGCTGGAGGGCGCTGGTCAGCAGCACCAGCACCAGCATGCGACGACGACGACGACGACAGGGGTTGCAGGTGTCGCACAGCACGCGTAGACTCCATTCACACTCGCATTTGTTTGTTCCCTTCATGAACATTGCATTACATTCAATTCATAAACTTACTGCAGCTCCACCCCTCCTACTTTCTCCTCCGTCTGTGCCGTCTGACATCCTTGAAGCTCACTCCTCCGTCGTCGCAGGAGCATCCATGACCAGCGCCGAAGAATGCCAACCAGCAAACGCCAGATCAAACGCAAACGGCGTCCCAACCCTTTCCCTCGCCTCTCTTGGCTGTGGTCGGATATGAATCACCGTCGGCCTGTCTACTTTCTCCTGACTCTGCTCGTGCGTTTGCCTTTGAGCCGCAGCAGGTGCAGCAGGTGCAGCAGCAGCAGCACGACCTAGTCTTCCGCGTCCAGCAAACCCAATTCTTGGCTGAAAAGCGCCGCCTCTTTGCGATGGACCGCGAATGATGCGAGGAAGTTGAACGAGGTTGCTAAACCACCCCCGATCTCCTTCGTCGCCTTCGCCTTGTTCGCCCACCGAGTCATCTGCAGTTGTGCGATCGTCGGTGTCCCCAGCAGTGGCAGAGTCGGCACCACGCAACCATGGAACCTCCCAATTGCCCAACGCGCCTTTACTGAACGAACCCCACGTCAAGATCTCGCCCTTCTGCGTCAGTGCTCCATAGTGATAGTCTCCCATAGTCACCTTGATCACTCCTCTCGCTTGCAGTTCCGGAATCAGCTGCGGCTCAGCCGACGTTGAGGAACCTAACAGCACCAGCGTCTGCCCATCTTCTACCTCACCTTCCTCCGCAGCAACGACAGTGTGGAATGTCACAAATTGCCTGAAATGCGCCGAAATGTGCGAAACCTTACCCACCGAACCCTTCACCCCCTCCTTGTTGTTCAACCAAGCCGAATCAAACCCTGGCAGAGATGACGGATCCTCAAACGCAGGTAGCCTCTCCCACCGTGCTCTCGTATCGACAAAACGCTTCATCGACGCTTGATGGACTACAGCCGGGACATCGCGAAAGTCGTCGTGGTTCACGCTCTCGAGCAATCGTCGGATCATGAGATGGTCCTCGGCTGTGGGCGTTGGCGTGTGCAGATCCATTCTGTGCAAAGTCCCAGACTGCGTGAGAGCAATGATAAAGTCTTCACCTGCTGCGATTTGTATGATCTTGTTTGCATCGTCATGCTGTTCTTGCCCCTCCTGCTGCTGGAAGTCCGGAGCAATCGATGGCAGTTGGACAGGAGTGACGCTGATGGGAAAGCTCTTTAAATGTTTGTTTCCTGGTGGATCGAGGTACATCATTGCCTCGCGTACATTTGCTGGGTAATACGCTCGGAGAAAAGCATGGGAACTCCAGTCCGAGTACCAAAGCCAGACTTGACCGGTATGAGTCAAAATGGCTGTAAAGGACCACCCGGCTTCGAGCTGTTTGAGGTTACTGGCCGAAACGACATTGTCGCTGCTAGTACCAACGCTAGTTGGTGATGGGGCAGAGGTGATACTAGCTGGTAGCCCTTCGTGTTCGAGAATCGAGCCCCAAGCTCTCCATTCGAGGATGCGATTGTCCTGTGTCAGCGCTACAGCATGGCATCGTCCACCTGAGAGCGACTGGATGGGTGGTAGATCGTGCATGAGCTGAGGGGTAGGTACCACTTTTCCTGGATCGCGTGTCGGAGCATCACCATGGGCCCACACCTCGCCATCCATGGTGCCCCAGGCCCATACTCTGCCCGTCGAGGTGCGTGCATGGAAGGACCATCCTCCTGCTACAATCTCGATCACAGCTCCCAGACCCTGTTCTTCCTCGTGCGCTGTTCCGAGACGTCTACCCTGTGAGTTTTGCTGTTGCAGAGTCCCGATGGTACTCAGCTTGATAGGGTACGGAATGCCTCCACGGAGCTGAAGTACGTCTGCACGAACCTCGCCTTGAAGCTGGTCAAACTCGATTCCGAGTCGACCGTTGCCTCTGTCGCCCCAGACATAGACGTGAGGATCACTGAGGCCTCTGTATAGATTGAGCCAGCCTCCCATTCGAGCGGTCGCGTGCGCGGGAAAAGTAAAGTCGGTCAACACTTTGCGTTTCCAGAGCACCTCATCTTCGACCAAAGCTTTTGCCTGCTTGGAGACGGATCGGAGAGCGGACAGGTCTCGATTCGAGAGTAGAGGCAGGAGGTTGTCCACCACCACCGGAAACGGAAGATCGAGTGGGTTACTTGACATGTTGAGTCTGTGGAGATTGTGTGACTGTAAGGCAAGGGAGGTGCAAGTAGCTGATGCAGCCGTCGTGCTAATGGAGAACGAGCAAAGCCGCTTTTTTGGTTGTCGTTGACGCTGGTAGTGAGTCGTTGTGAGGCTGTGCCGATCTCGTTCTGATGTGGGATGTGTGGTAGCTTTGTATCCTTCTGGCTGTCTCGATTGTGTATGATAAAGAAAGGACGAAAGAAGCAGCCGTTCAGAGACTCGACTCTAAGAGCGAAAAGCATGGCTGAGTCGAAAATGCGCAGCTCAAATTTAGCGCAGAGTGCCGTCCGTCCGTGCATGCAACCAGAACCCTGCAGCATAAAAAACGTCACAGCTCAAACGCCCAAAATCAGGGTCCTGCTCTCACTTAGACCCAGTGACGTGAACTCGCTTTTCAGCAAGTCACACTTTTCTTCGCTCAGAAGTCACTCCCACTCACAGCACCATCAACGACCAACAGCATGAACAGCACGGACAACGAATGAATGAATGAATGAATGGATGGATGGATGGATGGATGGATGAATGAATGAACGGTATCGATCGTATATATTAGACACGACCAAGGGGAACGCCCCCCTTTTGACGATAACAGAAAGCACCTGAAACCCCCACAAAAAACGACAAAACCTCCTCCCCCCAAACGCCGTCTTCACTTCAGTACGCATTGTAACCGCGCACCACCCGAATGTCGAGCCACATCTCACCAATGGTCTTGTTGATCTTGGACACAGTCTTGCGATCGCGTCCCCATTCCGACATGTAGATGCTGCTCTGCATCTGCGACGCTTCCGAGATCGACTGTCCGCTTCCCCAACCCGTGCGCACCGACGCTGCACTCGACATGCCCGAGCCGTACACGGATGGTGTTGCTCGTCCAGGTGGCGGAGACATCTGGTGGTGGTGATGCTGCTGTTGTTGCGGATAGGCACGCGGATAAGGCGCAAGCGGAGGTCGCGATCCTTGCTCGACGTGCGGCGACAGCACCTGTTGCGCTTCAGCCATGTCAGCGAGGACCGCGCTCTCGTCAGTGGTCGAGATGGCCATGTCGACGTTTTGCGAGTTGTTGTTGTTATTGTTGTTGCCACTCAAAGGCGAAGCGTTGCGGCTGCCGTTGGTTCGCGATAACGCTCTCGATGCAGGTCCTTGAGCGTCCATGACAGGCGAACGCGTTGCAAAGAGCGACGGCGACATGACGTTGGGCGGCGTCGTAGGTGGACTGCTTCCATCTCCGGATAACGACGTGAATTGCGTCTGCGTGTGTATCGAAGCTGTTGTGCTCATCCCATCCGAGAAGCCACGGCTGCGTCCACCGATCCCCAGACTGCGCATCGCCTTTTCCACGCCTTCGCTGCCACCGTATCGGTTGGCAGGCAGCAGATCCACTTTGAGCGCATACTTGACCTCGAGACCATGGCATCGGAAGCTGGGCGGTGTGGTACCTGCCACTTTCAACGTGCCCACCAGCACACGCACGCCTGCTGCCTTTGCTGCGGCGGCTGCTTCGTTGATCTGCGTCATCTCTTCGCGCGAGCGGCTCGAACCAGGTCGAGAACCGCCTTGGCTGCCCGAGCTATCCGAGTTGAGCAGCAGCGCATGCACATCCACCTCTTCCAGGTCTGCTACGGACAAGAGCTTTCTGCGGTGCTCCGGTCCATCGTTGATGTTGTCATTGCTGCTGAACGTCGTTTGAATCAGCGAGACGCACACCAAGCTTACAAGATCCGGCAAGGCACCAGCGGCCACAAAAGTTCGGTCCGTCATAGCGTCGGTCACGCCGGTCTCTGAGCTGTCCGAGCTCGGCGCCGTGTTGGGGCGTCGACCACCAAAGATGCTGGATCCACCCTTGCGAGACGAGGAACCGGGCAGACGCGCCAGGGAAGATGACGGCTTCATGAACCTCGACATGATGCTGCGTGTGGTCTTGATGGATTCCGTGTCGGCATCGCGTTGGAATTGCTGCTGTTGCTGATGCAACTGCGCAGACGGAGGCGGAGGAGGCGATGCGGCGGCCGATCCGTTGGAAGGCATTACGGGAGACGAGACTGTCTCGATGGGATCGTCGACCTGATTGATGGCAGGAGAACCTGGCGCGGTCGATGTCTCGCTTGGCGCTCTTGTACGCACCTGGAATAGCAGAGATGGATCCGTAGGTCGCAACACGACCATGACAGGAAGCACTGAGGGGGCCTGAAGCACCGGCGGACTGGGCAGGTGCAGCTCGACGTCGACCGTCTTTCTGGATGCCTTGAGCAACGATCCGGACCATCTGGCCTGAGATCGCTGTACAGTCCACTGGTCTCCCAACGTAGTGTTGCGGTCGAGGAACACGTCTGGGCTGATGGTCGATGGCAGCGTGGGCGGGTGTGGTGGCATCGAGGTTGGCTCGCCGAGGAAGATGAACGGCAAGGTGAGCGAATCTCCTTCGGCAGGTTCCTTTGCCGACTTGGCCGAAGACTTTTTCGACTTTTCGTTGCTGGGTCGAATCAGAGTCCATGTGACTTGGTAGTAGCAACCAATGCGGTAGACCTTGCTGAACCCCTTTTCGATGAGCTCTTTCGCCATGGGACCTTTGGCCTTGCCCTTGGTTGCCAGACGAATGTCTCGCTTTTCTTGCGCTGCGTGCTTTGAGCTGATCTCAAAGCTGGGTGGAAGCGAGACAGGCACGGCCTGCATCTCGCCGTCAATGAATCGCGTCGACTTGCCCAATGGCAACTGCACCTGGAAGGGGATGGGAAGCACCAGATCGTCTTTGGAGAGCTGAGGTGGTTCCATGAGATCTTCGTTCTTGGGCGCATAGGCGGCTCGCGGCCTCACTAGATCGTAATTGGCCACCAGACGATCCTTTGTCTCGAACACGGTCTTTTCACCGCCTGCGGTGTAAGGTGCGAGAGCGATCCCTTGCCAGACGGCTGCGGGCGATCCAGAGGTGGTGTGCGCCGAGATGGTCATCATGACGTCGCAGCCTGTGGTGGCATGCATGCGTACAATGCCGCGCATTGTGGCTGCCCTACCTGAAAGCACGGGATAGCCACGGTGGTCGAAGGAAGGAGCAAAGACCTCGACGCTGAAATTGGGTTTCTGCTCGTTGAGCAGGCGTGCCATACGGGTAGCATCATCGATGGCTGGAGAAGCGTTGGCGGCGGGCATGCTGGGTTCGCGTAGATCTGCTGTGAGACCATAGACACGACTTTGGATGGGCTCGACTGTACGATGCGCCAGCGGGGTGGGACCAGAGTGAGATGGGATCCGCTGTGGAGAGTTGCGGGTTTGATATGCTTGCTGTAGCGGCTCATCCGATACTAACGCTGTGGGTGAATTTGTTGCTGCCGAGGAGGCGGTGCCATTGCGCTTGCTGTACGCCGAGGCGAGATTGTTGTAGGACCTCGGATTCTCGACGTACGAGTGAGAGGGCGAAGGCGCCATGTTGGTAGGATGAGGCTTTGGCCTTGACTTGGGCGACGATGTGGAAGCAAAGGCAGAGATGGTACGAGGATCGATAGCGGCGCCGACGTTGTTTCTTGTTGGGTCGGAGAGCAGGGATTGAACGGGAAGGGGGGCTGTTGTAGGCGCACACGCCATCTTCTATCCGTCGTCCGGATTGAGTTGTTTGAGGAGTCTATAGATGTGTAAGCCGGGATGACAGCTAACACTCTTGCGACCTTGTTGACGAGGAGGCAATTAGCGCCGATAGGTAGAGAGCAAGACGAGATTGCCGTCTTGACACCGGCGGCCAAGAGCAAGAGATTTGCGAGAGGGTATGCGGGGGTATGGTGGGAATCCGGTGTACGCTAAAGCCGAAGGGCCGAGGATTTGTAGAGAGTTTGTGGTGCTCGAGTCGAGATAGGGGAGAGAGGGAGAGGTGCGCCGGACTCTAGAGAAAGAGAGAGAAGAGAGAGAGAGAGAGAGAGAGAGAGAGAGAGTTGGCACGAGGGCACAGCGGCTAAGCAAATGTGCACACCGACAAGAACAGAGGTGATGAGTGTTGGAAGCGAGCAAGCCAAAGCTTAACTTTGATGATGATGATGATGATGATGGGTCGAGAGTGCCTGCGCGCAGTTGTGATGAGGTTATGTTATGCTGCCGACGTGAGTGGCAGAGATGTGAGGCAAGGCAGGGTCTTTAACAGCAGTACAGTCGAAGTGCGTGTGTGCTTTCGTTCGACACGTGTAGGGAGGGCTCTAGTGGCAGCGACGGCTAGTGGTCCGGTTTGGAAGTGATGACGCCTTTGGTGGAACAGAATGAAGCCGGAATAATGGCGGAATTGAAAGTGGCCTGAGAGAAATCTTTTAAGGTTTCTAGATGATGAACAAGCACACCGCTTGAACCACAGAAAGGTGAGCAGAGGATTGCCGACGACGATGAAAGGGCAGTGTGGTGGCGCTCGAAGGTTGAGGGTGGTGCGAATGCGAAGCTCCCAAACGAATTACGGTTTGGTGGAATGAGATTGGGTTGGCTGGGCGTGTGCGCCCTTGGAAAAAGGCCAGGATGAATTCGGCGGTGGGGACAGTTGTAAGGCACGGAGCAAAAATTCGCGAACGACAGGTGCGAGAGAGACCGTGTGCGTGGCTGAGTCGCAGAACAATGAAGGTTGCGTTGCGAAGGTTGAAAAGGTTAGTTGAGTTAGAGTTGAAACAACGAAGATCGAGTGGTGCGTGCGTGGGTGTGTGCATCCTCAATGTGTGGTGTTGGATCCGTCCAGAGTGCGATGAGTCGACGTGGAAGACAGTCTACCGTTTGCGATATGGAGAGAGAGATAGAGAAGCGATATGAGTGAAGATGATGGTAGAAGGAGGAGGAGACCGATGCGGAATAGGGTTCGACGTCGGGAGAGACCGCTGGCTGGCTGACTGAGTCGCAGTCAAAGCTTGCCTGTTCACTCGTTGACGGGCAATGGCGGGCTAATGGAGTGACGGGCTGAGGGCGGAGACGGACAAGGAGGATGTAGATGGTGGCAAGGAAACCAACGCGCTCGCTGAACAAAAGAGGCACCCTCTCTACAGTCACCAAAGAAAGAGCGCAACAGGAACGGTCGCTCGCCCGCCAGCAACTCGAAGCACAGACGGCAGCCGGTGAGTGTGAGTTTCGCATGGGCCCTTTTGAGTGAGATCCCAGTGTCGGTGTGACAAACAGAGTTGGGCCGACAGGCGTGACACAGGCGAGCCAAAGCAACAGGAGCAGCAACAGGAGCAGCAGCAGCACAGCAACAGCAGCATCAGGAACGGGTGCAATTCACACAAGAGCAAGCGAGCGCGCATACAAAGGCAGAAACGCACGACCTTTCAAACCCACTTTTTATTTTATTCCCTTCACATGCTCAGTCAGGAGAGAGGGCGGAGACTGGCATGATTTCAAAACCAGGAAAAAAAAAAAAAAACAGGCTTCAAGACCAGACTAAGCCGGTGCCAGATCCGAAGGTATGGGACCTTTTTACGCTGCCAATCCCACCGCATGGCCGTGCTGACTGTCCCTCGTGTCCCTCGATTGCGGCGCTTCCGAGAACGGCCTCTTGCGTCTTTTTCTCTCTTTACGCACACGGGGTGATCCGAAGATGGGGATCTTTTTGGTAGGGTTTCCTGTCCCTTTTGAGTGTAGAGAAAATCGGCATGAATTTTGGTCCGAGCTGAGTTAGCAGCCCGGACGACACGCGGAAAACCCGCATCAAAAGCTCAAGCCCGGCCAAGACAATAGTGGTACATGCCCAGTAGGGCAGAGGCAGAGGCAAAAATAAAAATAAAAAAGCAAGCCATCGACGCCCATTCTTTCTTTTGAATTTCAAGGCGAGTTTTGAAGAAAAATACATAAATTTGGCCAGACGGAAGCGCAGCCCGGAGAGGCGCGATGTATCGTAGTCAACGAGCTCAAGAAACTTTCTGTACAGTACAGCCGCTGTCGGGAACGGGAAGCGATGATCCCCGTCAATCATCATCATCATCGTCGTCGTCGTCGTTGTTGCTTGGTCGATCACAGACGGGAATGCTGTGCGTATGACTTGAAGCCTGCCTCCTGTCGGTTGTCCATCGAGTTAAGCGAGTCAAGCTGGTGCTGCGACAGTCACAGTGTCACACTCCTTCCTTTGCCCCCCTTTCGTTCTCCCTTTTTGTACATCCCTTAACCAAGGGAGGAGGAGGAGGCAGCCATGGGCAATCGAAATGATCCCGACCATCAGATCCGACCCGCACCAGTCTCAGACACTGCAGGAACCATGTTTTGGACACAGACTGAATTGACCCTGTTGCTTTCTCTGCAGTATCATTTGTGGGCGTTGCGATGCTTGAAAATTCCAGGAACAGCATTGAGACACGCGCGCGCGCGTGTGTGCGTTTTTTTTGTTTTTTTTTTTTTTTCGTATTCCGATCTGCAACTGCGAATTCCAGACCTCTCTCAAAGCTCAAAACTTGATTCACAACTTTCCACAGAGTCGGAAACATCGATGGGCCCCGGCCAACGTTTCCGAAGTCGGGACTGGTATTAACGCGATCACACTAGTAAAACGGCCAACCGTATCGGAAGCTGCAGCACGGGCGCCTATCACGGATTTCACGGTCCCATTCTTGAGCAGCACTGGCATCCAAACGATCAACTTTAGACTTTCGTTCGCGATTGTCTTGCATGCTTCATCCGTTCGTTTGATGCACCTTTTATCGCAGCTTACTGTACATGTTCCTGCAGATTCCATGCTGACCGAGTTTTAGGTCGTGCATCGTTTGGTGTGCTTCTTGCAAACCATTGATCGCCGACCCATCCCGAATCGAGTGACAAAGCTTTCCAAGCGGCGAATTCGCCGTCGTCTGTTCCCTCTCTTTCCAGTCCTCACTGGTCATACGAGCGTACAGTACCTTTACAGTATCGACAAGGACGCTAGCAACAAAGCGAACCTAGCGACCAGATCTGTCTTTGCGCCAAGACCGCTGTTGACCGCATTGGGTTCTGGGTGTCCAACAACACGCCCTCATCCAATCACGGTCTTGGCATTCTCCCGCTCCCTCTCATTTGCCAAGCTGGACATTTCTCCGCACCAAAGACGGGCCCCGCTTTTCTTGGCCAGCTCGAGCTTTCAGCGCCATGTTTTTCGTTGGCACCGCTTGGCGTTCGGCTGTTCTTTTCTTCGTATCACCGATCTTAATCTCGAATCGGCGATCGTCCGTCCTGACGGCATCCCTTGACCTCTCTTACCACACTGCATTTCTCACTTCTCTACTACGGAGACCAAGCTTCAACATCAGCATGGCGACGCACTTATGCGCTGCCAAAGTAACGACTAGGCGAACCGCAAACAAAGTCAGATCTCGGCAATGCGCGCTTCGGCAACGACGCTAGCTTGCTCCAGCATGCTTCTTTGCCGACGAGGGGATGAAAGCTTTCCGAAGGAAACGGGCAAAACACACGATACTCGTAGCAGGAATGCGACAGGAATTGTGCCTGTGTGCGTGCAAACTCGCACGAGGCAACAGCCTTCCTTTGTCGTTGCGGTGCTGGATCTCACCGGGGCTTCGGTAGAGCAGGGAACACTGCTTCCGCCAGTCGTACAAGCTTTTGAACCATGTACTCCCTCACCGTCAAGGAGGCGTCTGTCTGCATGCACGCTCAGACCTCCTTTGTCTCGCAGCTGTCAAATAAGAGATCGACCGGATTTTGCAGTTCATTGTTCAACCCACCGGCAAATGTCAAAACTCCAAGAGGACCGTGCCAACTGTGTTTCTTCTTGAGCCGTATTCACCCCCGCCTTTGCCCTTTCTTCTTCTCACCACGACCATCATTACCATCCACACACACAGCACGATACACTCTTCTTTCTAATAGAAGTCATATACTATTGCATCATCCGGTCGGGTCTTTGGTCGAATCAGCACTCTGTATCTAAGCGCGGCAAAAGTTTTTCGAGGAGCGCAAATCGACCCCATCAGTACACCCTCATACCCCTTGTGTCATAGGGTAAAAACGCTAGCGCTAGCGGGCAGAGAAACGTGACACCACCGGCAATGTACAGAACATGTCGGGCCTGCTCCACGGTGCCATCTCGATAAAGTGGGTCTGCTGCTAGGGGAGCTACGATGCTCGCGACCCGTCCCAGAGTAGAAGCCAGTCCGCTGGCTGTGCCCCTCACCTGCGAGGGGTAGATCTCCGGGACAAACGCATACAATATCGAGTTGAAAAAGCTCTGAAGCATATACTCTGCTGCCGACGCCAGGACGTAACCTACCTGAGACGAAGTCAGCGTAAAGAAAAAGAACGTCGATGCCATCAGAGCTGACGAGACGACCATTGCCCACTGTCTTCCGAGCTTGGGAACTTCGATCATCGCCGCGCCGAATGCGACGGCAAAGATGCCGGGGAAGTAGACGAGAATGTAGTTGCGATACGTCGTTTCGATAGATGTATCTGTTTCTGCGCCCTTCGCTCGAAGGATCTGCGGCAAGTAGAATCCGGCCAGGGTAAAGCCCCAAAAGTCAGCAATAAACGTAAGCCAGATAATCGTCGTCACCCTGGCCATCGTCTTGTTGCGGAACAGCGTCTTGGCATTCAAGAACAACGCTACCATCTCCTTTGCCGAATTCTTCGCAGACTGCAATCTCGACGTCTTCCTTCCCGCCGCATGCAACCTTTCCTGCTCCTCCTCCTCTTCTTCTGCACTATACTCTCTCCCCTCGTGCTCAGCAATCCTCCTCGCTGCTTCTCTGAAATCTGCCTGCGTAAACAGCGGTTCCATCTTGCTCTTGTTCGTCCGCAATATCTGCTGGATAATCTTGAGCGCTTTCGCATCCTTTCCCCTCGCCAACAAGTACTGCGGGGATTCGCGGAAGGTGAAGACGAAAAAGCGGGCGACAAAGATCAACCACGTAATACAGCCGAGTGTGTAGAGCGTGTATCGCCAACCCATGTTGTTGGAGCGTGTGCAGGTTTCCACCGAGGTGCAGGCGTATTTGGGGATGAGACCGTACGAGATGCCGGAGCAAACGAGGACTCCGAGGGGTTGGAAGATCGACAGTGCGGCGACGAGGAATCGTCGGTTTGTCGGTAGGAACTCGAGCGTGATAGTAGCATCAATAGGGATGTTTCCGCCGATACCAAAGCCTATGAATGCCACCAGTACGCAGAGAGCGTCAAAGCTTCGTGCTCCGCCGCTAGCAATACCGAACAGAGAAGCGATAAACGTGGTAAGGTAGAAACTCCATCGTCTGCCCACCACGTCGACTGCAAAGCCAAAGAAAAACGCGCCTACGGTGAGACCAGTGTTGAAGGCGGTAGAGAGCAAACCTGTTTTGCCTTCGACGTTGAACTCTAGCGCTACTTGAGATACGATCAGACCGAGTGCTTGTGCCCAGAGAAGATCGATAAAGTAGCCACATCCGCAAAGAAACCAGATACAGATTTGATACTTGCTCATCCCCATACGATCGAATTCGGCCGAGATCATCATCGATTTGTTTTCTCGTAGCGTCTTGGTGGGGTCAAAGATGTCGTCGAAGGTCAGATCGTTTGGTTCACGGGTGGGTTCGCCGCCGTTGGAAGAGCTACTACCGCCACCGCCGCCGCTGCCAGCTGCCTCGGAACCAGACTTGGCGACGGTTTCATCGTCCTTGTACGCTTCACCAAGTTTGCTGTTCTGCGATCGCTTCATTTTGATCGAGTTGGAGCGTTTTGTAGGTGGACGTGAATGCCAGCTTTTCCTAGACGATGTACTGTTTCGCTGTTGCAGGAAAGGTCGTCTTGCTCCGTCGTCTAGATCGTCTAGATCGTCGTCGTCGTCGTAAAAATCGTCTGTCGAGGTTGTATCTTGTTCCGAGTCGCCTTGTTGAGGGAATGCACGAGTCTTGCCGGTAGCCTTTCTAGATTGGGAGACAGATGTGCGAGGTGTCGAGCCGTGCGACTGGTAAAAGGGCGGGTCGGGTGAAGAGCGTAAAGGAGCGCTTGACGACGTCGATGCAGGAGGAGGAGGAGGAGATGTTGATGATGGTTTTCTCGAGGTAGAGGTGGTAGGAAGAGCCATTGCTGATCTCTTGCCCGTAGGACAGTGGTGGCGAGAAAGGGAAATGAAGCAACGTCAAGGGTCGGGCGGTTCTATGTGCAACACATGGATTGCCGTTGGGGTCCGGATCACTGAACAAGCGAAGACAGGAGAAAACTTGGTGACAACAAGGCCTTTTGTTCATGCGATGAGACAGAGAGAAAGCGAAAGGGGAAGCTCGAAACCTCGGCTACGGTCTAGCATAGAGGAGAGACGTCCAACGGAACCGAAAAATAGGAGCCGTAGCCAAACACCGGACAAGGCGAGATACACAAATGTTGGACTCGAGCGTTCGTGAGTAAGGATGCTGTAGCAAACAGGGCGGCGCTCGAGTTGACGATTCAAAGGGAAGCAGAACAAGCGGCTGCATAGCAGAGCAACGGCGACCAAGGCAAGCAAGGAGGAAGTGCAACGTTCCAAAAGTTGTTCCTCAACTCCGCTCTCGCTTCCCTTCTCTGACGTAGCATACACACAAACACGTACACTCTCTCTCCCACACTTCTGTTGCAATCAACACCAAGGCCGCGACGCAGCACTCAACTGTATCGTATCAAAGTAAAGGAGTTCTTAGCCTCTTAGCCTCGAAATGGAACAGTTGACCGGCAGCATAAACTGACAAATGGCGCAGCGAGGAATGGGGAGAGAACCAAAGGGACGAGAAGAGAAATGATGAGCACGCAAAATGAGGAAAACGCACATGGCTTGTCAGCCGCGCCCCGCACCGCATAGCCGCTCTGACTGTGAGGACGGTGGCTGTCGATGGTCGATTGCAGCCAGCCTCGTTCTCGAAGCGAAGCTCCAAGCGAAAGCTTCGAAACATTTGCGCGCCTTTGAGGGGGAAAACTTTCTGCTTCGCATGCCTTGTTTACGGTCTGAGCTGCATCTTGAATCAACACCTTGGGCGCCACCGCAGAACACTTGCAAGAGATGGCTCAGTCCGAGCAAAGGCGGCGCTTGAAAGAAGTGGATGGCGTGGCCAACGTCACAGACATGACGGCGGTATGCGGAGTGAAAGAGGCGTTGGTACTGCAGGGTCCATTTTGACAGGCCAAATTGGGCACTTGAGCAGTCTTGGCTGTCAAGATCGGTCTCTCTGTCGCCATGCTGCTGCTTGGCTAAGGGTGCGTCACACAACTTAACAGTCTCCTTGCACTCCTGATAGCATAATGCTGATTAATGCGGGAAGGCTTGCTTCTTCTTGTCAGCTCCACATTTTCCGAAGTTGCCTTGCTTTTCATGCTGAGTCTTCTTCTTTCTCTCCCCCCTCATCGTCAACAAGATCATCGTCGCCGCAGCCTAAAAGATGCAGCAGTACACACTCCTCGTCGTAGGAGGCGCTGGCTTCCTCGGCAGTGCTATCTCCAAGGCTGCTCTCGCCAAAGGCTGGCGCGTTCTCTCCATCTCGCCCTCGGGAACGCCGTACCACACACCGGCAGGTCATCGTCCCGCGTGGTCTTCCAGCCCCAACATCGAATGGCATGCTGCCGATGCGCTCGATCCTTCGTCATACGCTCACCTGGCAGACCGTGCCACCGCAGCCGTGCACACCGTCGGCATCCTCCTCGAGTCGGATTACAAGTCGAAATCGTCGCAAGCTTCGCCGCTTCGCAATGCTATTGCAGGTGTCGCAAAGGGGTGGGGTTTCAACCTTGGTCGATCCGGTGCGGATGCAAATCCGCTCTACGATGCCAAGTATCGAGGTGATCAAGCGGGACCAGCAGCTCCCTCATCGTCCCGCGACACCTCGCGATTCAGCTACGAACACATGAACAGAGACAGTGCCATTGCTGTTGCTCATACTTTCCTTTCTTCGTTACGACATCGATCTTTGCATTCGGACAGGGCTTCTTCGAGCGCCAACTCATTATCGGAACCTGCGCCGTTCATCTATATCTCCGCTGAAGATCTGTTCCGACCAGTGGTTGATGCAAGGTATATCCGCACGAAGCGTCAAGCAGAGTCGGCCATTGCGCGTCTTGCTGCTCATCACCAAGCTCCTCAACCGCGAGCCTCTTCTCCAGAAATTACGCAGACGATATTGGACGCAGACGGTGCAGGTTTGGAGGGTGAGCTTCGAGACGAGGCTGCCATCGACGCATCCTCGGCCCACGGCTCCGAACAAACGCATGCAGAATCGACTGCCGCTCGGGGCCTAGTGCGGCCTGTATTCTTGCGACCCGGACTTATGTATCATCCACACACTCGCCCAGCTTCAACACTCCCCGCTGCGATCCTGGAAGCTTCAGTAGCACTCCATCGCTCGCCACCGCTGCCTCTTCCCATCCCCACCCCGGCACAACTCATTGCGAAACTTGGCGGTGGCGGCAACAGTTCCTCTGCGTCCTTGTCTCGCTTGCTCACTACTCCACCACTGCACATCGACACAGTCGCCAAAGCAGTCTGTGCCGCTATCGAGGATCAAAGCGTTTTCGGAGCGGTGGACGTGTATGGCATTCGCAAGCTGGCTGGTTGGAAGGACGATGCTTCGTTGAACGGCAGTGTTCAGGGTGAATCTGTAGCCGGTGCTGCACGATCGTGGCCATCGCAGCATCAGCAGCCGTTGCAAGGTACGTCAAGACCAGCACCGCACGCTCGTCACACGGCAGCTGCTACACCGGCTGGTCAGCAACGGGCCTACACTCGTCCTCGCTTACCCACCTCTTCCATGGCGAAGGGTCGAACATTCTTCAGCCTGCCCGACTTGGGCAAGCTCGCATCCAGCGCTCTATCCACCGCCTCTGCGTCCAACAACAGCGCCGACAGTCGATCCCACCGCGACGAACACGGCCGAACCGTCTACGAAACATCCAAGACGCTCTCCCACCCTTCGTCAACGCTCTTCTCAGTCGTCGCAGACGTCAACTCGTACAAACACTTTGTACCCTACTGTCAAGATTCGCGCGTTCTCGGTCCCGCTGCACCCACCAAGCCTGGTAGTCCACCCGCAGTACTAGCCGACCTGACTGTAGGTTTCGGCAGGTTTTCCGAAACATACACTTCCAAAGTGACCATATTTCCGAATGAGGGAGGAAGGAGCAGCGTAGTGGCGGAAGCGGTACAGCCTAATCCTGTTTTTTCGTACTTGCAGACAAAGTGGGAGTTTGAGCAACTGGAGGGAGGGAGAACCAAGGTGCAGTTCAAGTTGGTCTATGCGTTCAGGAATCCAGTGTACGGTGCAGTGGCGGGAAACGTGTTTGAGCAGATGAGCGGGCAGATGATCGATGCGTTTGAGCGGCGGGCGGATGAGTTGCATCCGAGGAAGCGCAGAGGGTGATGCTAGCAATGGGAAATAGTCTGTTGCAAAAAGTAAGGAGTGATGTACTGTATGTGTAAGCCTGGAGGAGTCCTGGAGGAAACTTAAAGGGTGAATGTTGGATGGCGACAGAAAAAGTTAGAGAGAATATGGAGACTGCATGAGTCGAACACGCGACCTTTCGCAAATTAGACAACCTTTAAAGATGCTAAGCGAACGCTCTACCAACTGAGCTAAACCCCCCTTTCCCTGCACGCAGAGGCTCCCATTGCATATATAATCGGCCAAGTTAGTGCCACTTTTCAAATGCATTGCCGAAAGAATTGTCCCGTCCGGCGAGGTCGGCCTTGTATGTGGGCCGGAAGACAATCTCTACCGCACCTTTTTTTTTTTTTTCTTTCTTTCGCTTGCGCTCTTGGTCAAAGGCAGACTCAGTCAGTTCAAAGCGACCTTGAACGGCATTGTCGTTCGTTTTGTCCTTAACCAGCTGCCGCAGCAGTCAAATCGCAAAGCAACCTCGTCGATACCGGTTTAGGACATACCGGTGAAAATAGGAGCGTACAGTAGATCCGAGCCCGGATAATGCTGCGCGTTTTGCGAGTCACACACAGTCGGGAAATAACTCTTGCAACTCGGTGGTGATCCGAATCCGGGTTTTCCACTTGCGATGCTGCGCCAATGTGCGAAATTTTTGGTTTACCCATGCTAATGCGTGTTTGTCGCGCAAAGGTTCAGCCGGCCTTTTGCCCGCGCAAAGCTGGGGTTTTTTTGTTTTTTTTTTTAGCCCTGAATCAGATGCCTTTTTTCCTCGAGCAATCAAGGTGTGCGTTATCACTACCATCACGACCATCTTCTGGACATATAAAGGATTCGGAGCTGCAAAGGTTAGGAAAGCGTTCGTTGGCTCACGAAGCGTTATATCGATCGTTTCGGACCACCGACTTGACTCGACATCGACACACCTCGAGTCACTGAACGGGGGAAAAATCATGGCATCTCATACGTATCCGACTCAGCAATCTACCATTCCTTCCTATCTGCTCGGGTTTGGAGTCGAGGGAACCAGCACTCCAAATACCATGATGACCGGCGAAGCATCTTCCTCACGGTCGCGCATCGACTCGATGTCGTCGCAACACGACTCGCCCAACTCGCATAGCACCATCGTTGACGACAAAGCACCACCACCACCATCACCACCACCATCCGATCCAGCAGGCCTACATCCAGCTGCCAATGAACACATGATCGCACCCACAAGCGATGACGCTGAGCAACGGGATCTCGAAAAAGTGCCCCAAGCCGATCCCTCGGCACTCCAGGCCGAAGCGGCAGACGACGTAATCTGGGTCGATTTTCCACCGGGTGATCCCG
This sequence comes from Anthracocystis panici-leucophaei, assembly GCA_014826065.1. Taxonomy (NCBI): domain Eukaryota; kingdom Fungi; phylum Basidiomycota; class Ustilaginomycetes; order Ustilaginales; family Ustilaginaceae; genus Anthracocystis; species Anthracocystis panici-leucophaei. The sequence continues at coordinate 395,408 of CP060315.1, read as the reverse complement.
AAAACCCGTTCAACTTTAGCAAAGCCCGTAAATGGTGTATCACCATCCTCGGCGTGCTGTTTACCGCCGAAGTCGCGGCTACCGCTTCCGCCTATGTTCCAGGTATCCCATCCATGGAGCGCGATCTGAGTATCACCAACCACGAACTTTCACTCCTCGGTATCGCCATCTACCCGCTTGGGTTTGCACTTCCACCGCTGGTCCTTGCGCCGCTATCCGAAGTGTTTGGGAGGAATCCCATGTATCTCGTTTGTCATCTGTGCTATACGGTGCTCTTTGTCGGGTTGGGATTCGCAAAGAATGCGGCGACGGTGGTGATCCTGAGGTTTCTGCAAGGTGGATTTGGGAGTACGGGGAGTACGATGGTTGGTGGCACGATTTCCGATATCTGGACGAGTCAGGAGAGGGGGCAGCCGATGGCGTTGTTTGCGACGGCGGCGATTTTTGGCACGGGTATTGGGCCGGTTTGGGCAGGATGGGTCGAGCAGAACAGCAGATTGGGCTGGAGGTGGATTCAGTACATCCAAGCGATCTATACGGGTTTTATTTTGATACTGCTTCTTCTGTTCTTGCGCGAAACGAGGGGGAGTATTATTCTCACACGTCGCGCAGCAAAGCTTCGGAAAACTACAGGAGATCAACGCTACAAAGCCCGGGCGGAACTGGAACGTGCTTCTGTCAGCGTGCTGATCAAGAACTCGCTCACCCGTCCGCTGGTCTTTTTGGTCAAGGAACCGATCGTAACGTTCTTTTCGCTGTGGATTGCGTTTACATGGGGGTTCATGTATATGCTTCTGAGCAGCATTGGGTTGATTACGGCACAACATGGGTTTACAGCGGGAGAAAATGGGTTAGTTTTCTTATCCATCGCAGGTGCAGGAGTCTTAGGAAACCTATCAAACCCACTTCAAGAGCGACTTTATCGTCAAAATTACCCCACAAGAGGTCCCGAAGCAAGACTCTATTTTGCCTGCATCAGCGCCATCTTTTTCCCCCTAGGCTGCTTTATCTACGCCTGGACCAGTTTCCCGTATACCTCAATCGCCGGTCCCATCATCGGCATCGTCGTCCTCATGACCTCCATCTGGCACATCTACCTCGCCGTATTTTTGTTCATCGCCGATACCTATCTTCAGTACGCAAGCTCGGCTCTGGCTGCACAGAGCTTTGCGAGGAACATCTTTGGGTTCGCGTTTCCGTTGTTCGTCGAAAAGCTCTATAGAGGGTGGGGCTATCAATGGGCTAGTACGCTATCGGCGTTGTTGGGGGCCGTGTTGGGCGTGGTTCCATTTGCACTGTTTTTCTATGGGGAGAAGATTAGAGCGAGGAGTAAGATCAGTCAGATGCTGCAGAGGATGGCGGATGAGCAGTCGAAGGGATAGGGAATGCGGAAGGTTGTTGTGCTGTAGTGGTGGCTTTGCTCACTTGCTTGGTTTCAATCGGAAGGTAGAGAAGTGTATAATTTGCAATGCTAATCGTTTTCCTTGCTTGTCTGGTGGCGAGTTGCGATGTGAGCTTTCAATTGAGCTGGGCTCGTGAAGCTGGTTCTCGTTTGCACTCTGAACGGAACATTGGGTTGAGCCGCTATCAGTAGCGAATTATTGAAGCACAACAGTGCAGTTGACGCTAAGAGAGAGAGCAGTCAAGTGCAACGACTTCTTGAGAGATGATGCCGGTTAAGGTCGTCAACAAGTGTTATCGATATTTGTCTCGGGTTTGAGGATCTGATCCACTCTTCTTCCACACCGTAGCATTCAAGCGGAGACCAGACAATCAAAGTGGGTGCCTCAACGTCAAACAAGAGAATGAAAAGCTAAATGAAATGAGAGATCGTCAAATAAAATGAAGCTGAAGTGGGTTACGATCACTTGCCCTTGCCCTTAGGAGGACCGCCCCTCTTCGGCGCTCCACTCGGTCCACCACTCTTGAACCTCTTGGCACCACTCCCAGCCTGCGGCTGTCTCAACTTGACCCTCTCCTTGCTCCTCGCCTTTTCACCCTCACTGACCAAACTCTTATCCACTTTACCCTTTGCCGCTCCCTCACCCAACTTCTTGTTCTTCTTCGCCATCCTACGATTCACCCGGTCCTGATCGTCCTTTTTCATCTGTTTGCGCTGATCTTTGCTGAGCGTCGCGTACAGCTCGGCTTTCTTGGCGATCTCTGCCGGGTTGGATCGGCCAGCGGTTGGACTACCGGGTACAATCTTGGTGAGAGGTTGACGTTTGCCCAGCACGTGCGGCGAGGTACCGTTGGGCGTAGGAGCTCCACTCGATCGTTCGTAGCGGGGAGACTTGCGTTGAGGTGTTGTCGGTTCTTGTACTTCACTTGAACCGCCATTAGACTTCATGGATCGCGGGTTGGAAGGAGCCGAAGTCTTGGTCTGTGACTTGCAGTACGCTACGCGAATAGGGCGACCTTTGAGCTTCAATCTACGCTTGAACTCTTTGCCACCAGCAGCAATGGCTGCAGAAGCTCCCAGACTTCCCTTGACACCTTTGATCGACTCCAAGAAAGCCTGTTCGGCATTGTACACCGCCATGACTTCATCAACACATTGTTGAGAGACGAAACGGACGTAACCGAAACCTTTTCCCATCTGCGTAGCTGCATCCCGAACGAGTCGAACGGAACGGACGTATTCGGCGTTGCGAACGATGGATTCGGTGGCTTTGCGCTTTTCGGCCTCGATAAAGGGGAATTCTTGAGACAAAGAGTCAAGCAGCTGCTTGGGTACAGGTTCGCCGTCGAGACCGGTGACAGGGATGGTGACGGCTTCACCGGGCGATCCGAGCTCTTCGACGAGAAGCGCTTCGAAAAAGGCTCGTACTTCTTCTTCGTCCGGTTCGAAATCGAGACCTCCTACGAAGAGGGTACTCTTGGGGTCGACGGTGGAACTGCTAGAGCCTGCGAGAGTGCCGTCAAATGTCTTGACTTTTTCAAGGCCAGCAGCAAGCACTTGGCTTGGTGATATCGACTTGACCAGATCGACACGCAGATGACGGCCTTGGAACTCTTGTCCGTCGGCGAACGATGCAATGAAAGCAGCGAGGACAAAGCCTGTGAGACGGTCATCGATCTTGATAGGCTCCGTCTTGGCCTCGGCGGCGGCTTTCGACTTGGACTTGGGAGGCGCAATGTCATAAAGATGTTGGAGGACTTGATTAGGATGAGCGATTGTGACGTATGCAGAGACGCACTTTGCTTTTTCGTGAAAGTCCTTGTTGATGAATGCGATCTTGCGCTTCTGCTGGGCTGTGAGAGGAGCCTGAGCGTTCTCTCCACCTTCGACGGCGGCGACGGCTTCGCGATAGTTCTGACTACGCTCCTTGGACTTGCCCTTTTTGCTCTTCTTGCTGCTGCTGGCATCGTCATCATCATCATCGTCGTCGTCGGCATCGAGAGGGACGGTGGGAGCGGAGAAAGCGACGGAGCGGAAACGAAGACCGTGAGCCTTTGTGAGGATGGGATAGGGGGAGAAGGACTCGATGAAAGAGATGAGCTTGCGTTGCAAAGAGCGCGACTGGGCGACTTCGATGGGGACGTTGCCGATGAAGAGGGTTCGCAGATCACGCAGCTCGGAAGGCTCTGGGTCGTCTTTGAAAGTCTTTTTGCTCTTTTTGGGTGCATCGGTGGCCGTTTGTGGGTTTGTGACGGACTCGTGCTGAGGAGGTACGTAGGGTTCGTTGTCGTCTTCGTCTTCTTCTTCGTTTTCGGAGCCTTCATCTTCGCTCTGACTGTAAAGCAGGGAACCTTCGTCGTCGAAAGACTCGTCGATGCTAGAGAGATCTCCGTCGCCCTCCTCCATCTCTACATCATCATCATCGTCGTCGTCGTCGTCGATGTCGTCCTTTTCGGCTTCAATCTCCACCTGCTGCTGTACGGCTTTGCGTTTCTTCGAGTTGGAAGGTTCTGCGGAGGAGGTACTCGCTGATGGCACAGCTGCTACTGTGGTGGGAGCAGCAGCTGGTGGGGCAGCTTTGAAAAAGGCATCGAGTTCGGTGTCAAAGTTGGCTGGTGTTGGTGCTACCTCTGTGGCTGCGGCTGGCGCAGCAGGCTGAGCGTGTGAGGTGTTACCAGCAGCCTTCTTTTGCTTCTTCGCCATCTTGCAAGAGTGATATACGGTGATGTAGATGATGAGGTGGTGAAGGTGGGAAAGTGTTGCTTATGTGAATGCTGCGCCATCTCCTCAGGCAAATTTCAGCAAAAAAAAAAGACGCCGTTTCCCGATTTCTCTCCACACGTTTAGAAGTTTGTCGCACGGGTAAATCACACTTTATGTGATCTAACACCTTCGAGGAGCAATTCGAAAGGAGCAACTTCCAAGCTGCACAGCACAGGTAGCCGAATGCAATGGTTTGCAGAGACTTGCAGCGACGGGGCAAAAAAGCGTGCCAGTGCAGCCCATGCCCTCCTTGGACAGTGATGAAAGCAGCTACTGTAACTGCTCTGGAGAGTGTCGCGGGTCGCGTGCCTCTTGTCGAATCGTCGTTGGACTGATGAAGCAGCATTCCCGAACTTGCTTGAGGGTGAGTGTCATCCATTGAATAGCGGAGTAAGGTTACTGTTTTGTAGTTCAAAGTCAAGTTGAAGCTCGTGCATGTTCAAGTGCAACTTTTGAAAAGTCCAAGTTTGTATTTGGAACGCGTGCCGTTGCTCTGCGTTGGTTTGGCGTGCTTCAAGCCTTGCATTTCAAAATTGAGCTTTGGAAGGCTCGGCGCTTCAACTGCTGTCGGGGTTGCCCATCTGAAACTGATCAACAGTTTTGGCTGCCATTCCTCGGCCAAGGTGCCCGAATCTCTTGTTCATCAACAACAACGACTGATCCAGTGCGCAATTGACAGAACAAGTTTTGTGTCTCGGACGATCCCTTTGTTGCTTTGCCTTGAGCTGGCACAGTCACATGAGCCGACCAAAGTTTGCCCTTTTGCTCAAACTTGAACTTACTCTGCTCCAGTGCCCAAATCATCTACTCCCTTTTCTTTTTGCTGTTGTGCCAGGCTCTGTGAGGTAGTCGAGATCAGAGTTTTGCCCTTCGTTCCTCCTCCTCGCACTCGCCCTCGCACTCGCCCTCGTCGTCCTCGTTCTCAGACCAGGAATCTGCATCGCGACGATCCTCTCTCTCTCCTCGTCAGTCTATCCTCTCCATCATCATCATCATCATCTCATCTCGACTCACCTTCCCTTCCTTCTCCCCACCTCACTCTCCACCAACTTCATCTCGCTCCTCTCTCCTCGGATCCCGGCCCCCTCCTTCCCTTATCCTCTTCACCTTTCAGGCAAAGTCGCGACCACATCGACCATCAACACCAACACCAGCACCAGCCCAGGTCGGCCTCAGCTCACGTTCTTTTAACAACATACAACGACAACGCGCTCATCGGCTCGACACTTTGTTCTACACCCAGCCCCTCTTACCTAACTGCCCACCATGACGCTCGACACTCGCAGCAACATGCATCACCGCCACCACCAGCTCAAGCAGCGCAAGGTCCAACGCTCTAATCAGCAGCGCGTCATCAAGCGTCAGTCTGCCTCCACCATCGACAACTCGGCACAATGTCTTGCTGGTGGTCTCTACGTCAGCCCGGCTAGCGGTCAGACAGTCCAGGTCACCAACGTCACCGACATTCGTTGGGACCAGTCTTGTCTCGACAACACCGTCTCCAAGATTGACATCTACGTCTACTCGCCCTCCATGCCCAACCAGTACCTCCCCATCCATGTCTTCCAGGGCATCCCCAAATCTCAGCAGCTCTACGAGACCAAGCTCGACCCTCGCTGGTGGGGTCGTGATCTCGCTCACAACTCTTCCGTCCCCGTCTCGTTCAACATTGTCCCTTCCGGCAATGAGCCTTGGGACTCGTCCAACCCTATGGGTCCCACCTTCAACGCCAACTACGACGTCCCCAACCAGGGTGCTTCCAAAGCCGAATCCTTCTTTGGCAAGCTCTCCAACTCGGTCAAGACTGCTTTCCTCGAGAACGGTCACCTGACCCCCGCCGGCAAGACCGCCGCCATCGTCTGCCCTCTCGTCGTCCTTGCCGTCGTGCTCGGTCTCGTCATTCGACGTCTCCACATCAAGCGATTCAACAAGACCGTCGACTGGGCCGAGCACATGGACAAGCGCATGAGCAGGATTTCCGTCGACTGGACTTCCGGTGGTGACGGTTCCGCCGGTCCCGTCCCCGGTACTCGCCCCGCCTCGTACCTGTCGCGACCTTCGCGCGACTTGGACGGAAACTTTGCCGGTCGTGGCGCTGGTGCCCGTGTGCCCCGCCAGATGGAAGACATCACCCCCGCTTTCACCTCCGAAGACGAGATGCGCGAAGCCATGCCTCGAGGAATGTCCATGTACGAAGAAGGCAACCGCACCTCTCGTATCTCTTTCGCCGACAACACGCGTGGTGACCGTATCTCGCGCATCAGCTACGCCAACTCGAGCGATGCTCCCGGCCGATCTTCGTCTCACCTTCCTCGCATCGGTCAGCAGGGCAACGCACGCCGTTCGCAACTCGTCGACTCGTACTACGACCCCGATGCGCCCGCTGTTCCTCCGATGGATGCCCGTTACCGTCCTAGCCAGGATGCCCGTCATTCCGAACGCTTCTCGGATGGTCTTATCTACGCCGAAACCGACGAGATGCGACACGATGACGACGATGACGAGGTGCTCATGAGCCCCACCCAAAACGACGGCCCTCGTCCTCTGGGTGCCAATGATGTGGACCGTATGCGACAGAGCCTTGATGCTAACCGCAAGCTTGGTGGCGTTGACGATGTGGACTCTAGCCTTCGCAACTCGATGCTCGCTTACCCTGCGCTTAGCATGCTCCAGTCTGGGCGAGAGGGCAGCGATGGTCACGACATGTTTGACGGTGCCAACCAGCAGCGTGGAATCTCGAAGAGCGGCAGCCAGGACTCGTACATCAACCACCAACACTACAACCAAGCTGCCGCACGCGGCGGTGTCTCGGCACAGACTGGCATGGCCCCACCTTCCAACTTTGCATCGCCTGACGAGGCCATGAAGCACTACGCTTCGCTGCGCGCCGGTGCAGCTTCGGCCATGACGGATGCTACGGCGCAAAGCTCGAGGTCGCTGTATACGCCGGATGCTGCCAATCACCGAGGCCACATGAGTGTCGCCGGTTCGTCGCTCAATGAGGAAGAGGTGGTTGGATACAATGAGATGATTGACCACGGCAACCAGTCGCGTTGATGTGGTCTCCGTCTCTCTTGTTGTTTGCTTCTGGTTCGAATCGTAATGGTCCTTTTTCCCTTTGCTCCTGTTATTGATATCTCCGGCTCTGCCTCCTTTGTTTCTGACTCTAGTTCTTTGTTTTCGTTTCAGCCCGGCTGCCCTGCAAGCTTGTGGCATTGTTGTTGTTCTTGTTGTTTTTCTTCATTGCATCTGCGGCAGGATGCAGCTGCGGTGCTAGCTTTGTCGACTTTTCGTTCCCATGCCGCCTTGTTTTTCTGTCTTTCCTGTATTCACGCCATTCGTTTGCTCTAGTAGCTTGGAATGGATGTGGTAAATACCTCAGTGTATGTCGATTCTCTCTTTTGTTATGCGCGTAGAAGCCTCACTTTCAAAGTTGAGCGCTTTGCGTGTTTGTTTGCTCTTTTGTTCGTTCAAGTCTTATTAGCGTCAGTCTGCCAGTGTGATGTGGTGTGTGGGGTTTTGTGTGTGATCTAGGATGATAAGGAGGAGGAGAGGACGATGAGGCATTCCTTTTCCGCCAGCGAAAGTTTGTCGTGCGGGAAAAGGAGCTGCTATCGTCCGTCAGTGGAGCGAGGCTCTTTCACGCCAATTTTTTTTTTTTTTTCTTTTAACCGCTGCATGGCTCAGACTCCGCATCTTGTGTGAATGGCGAAACGTGCAGGTGCTCGGCTTGAATCGAGTCCGAATTGTAGCCGGATGGACACTCTCTGCAATTTGATGGAAGCAACCCTTCCCCCGCTTTTGACGTAATGAGTCGCTCACAACCCCTTCGTTATCAACATCAACTTCCTGTTGTTCATTGACCGTTGGTAGTGGTTTGTTTCCTTTTGGAGTGAGTATCGGGAAGAGCATGTAGAAGGCGGACACTCTGATGGTGGGGATGATCAAAGCGCATTCAACTCGACGTGGGTTTAGTAGACGAGGATCTGACTTTGATGACCTACCTTCTCTCGACAGCTTATTGACCTTCGTATTCGATCATATCATCGACACTTGGCTTCTCTCTTCGGCTGCAACTTTAACGCTCTCTCATCGCAAACACCACCCACAGCGCGTGAACCTTCTCCGGTATCGCACATAGACTTGCACGCTTCTAAGGCATTTCATCCGATCGGCTTGATCAATCTTGTCGACCACTCTTTCGAACGCAACGGAGGTCCTTATCGCGAATAGCAACCATCACTCCGCAGCGAACGACGTCTTAATCACTCTCTAGATTCTACAGCAAGCAGCATTGATCCCTCTCGCTTCGCATATCCATATAGACCCGCCCCGTCATGTCCGACCTTGAAAAGCGACTGACGCAAATCGCGCTCAACCCGGCGTATCATGACATCTTTACCATTCTCAAAGTAAGCTCTTAGCACCTCCTTCCCTCCCCATCTCCCCCCCTTCTTCCACTCCCTACTCATCATTTTTTTTCTCCCTTCTTCAGGGCTTTCGCAATGGCATCGTCTACGGAGCCAAGATTCGCTTCCCCCATGCGCTCGTAATGACGTTTCTCTTTGGTAGAGGAACACCGCGGGAAAAGTTGACGTTTATCTTACGAGCGACAAAACAACATGCGCTGAACTTGGGCACTTTTACGCCGCTGTACAAGTTTTTGACGATTGCAATGCGTCGTATGTACGAAGCGATGGGTGGGAAGGGTCCGGTGCCAAAGTGGCATAGTTTGGCAGCGGGGTTGATGGGGGGTTATTATGTGTTTGGTCAACGTAACCCTGTGAATGAGCAGGTGAGTAGTCGGCGGCCGAGCGCCCTTGAGCCTGGATATAATTGGTGAGTAAAGTATGCTGACTCTTCATTTCGACCTTTGTACACGGGCAGATTGTGCTATACACGTCGTCTCGAGTCATCGCTTCGTTCCTACCCCGAGCTGATACACCGAAGGATTGGCCAGCGGGTAAGCCGAAGCCGCCGAACAGCAAGTGGTTCGCAGCCTACGCTACGTTGGCGTGGGGTCTGGTGATGTACCTGCACGAGTACAGGAGAGAAACTGTGCAGTCGGGCATGGTTAATAGTATGGACTGTAAGTCGTCGCCTCGAGATTTCGCTTGTTTCGATTACAGGATTACAGGATTCGCACTGACCCTTGTTTTGCATGGTCTACGTCGTCAATAGATCTCTATCACAATGCTGAAAAGTGGGATAGGTAAGTTTACGAAAAGAGGTATGGGTGATGTTGTAGAGGGTATGACGCTGACTGACTTTGTTTTGTGAAAACAGCCTGCGGAACCTCTTCTGGCATAACAAATAGACGGCCTTTTCTCTCTCTTTGCAACTTGTACGCTGTTCGCCGCTTCTTTCGGGTCCTCTTGTCTCGAGGAATATAGCTTGGTTGTCATTCTGTGTTGGTGTTGTGGCGCGGAGTGTATGAGTAGGCGTTGAGACCAGCCTCAAGTATGATGGAGCGAGAGGATCGCCGATCGAGCGAGCAGTGTTTGACTGCGCTCTTCTAACATCATCAACTTTTGACTTAAAGTGCCATCTTTTCCAGCTCAATTTTTTCTCATGGCGTGTTTTTAGTGTTGCAGAAAATCCTATTCGGCAGTGACATGCGAGATCGACGAGCAGAAGAAGCTTCTTCGAAGAACGTTGGCAGACATTGCAGCTCTGCAAGCACGCATTTGCTTCCCTTTCTCTCTCGGCCTGTACAACGCGGTCGTCGGCTCACCATGCCACTCCGCCCGTTGCTCAGACACATTGCACTGTACCTGCCTTTTTGTCTCCGCTGGTGTTTGGTACCTGGCATTCGATTCGACTCCAGCCACACACTTTCATGGGAAAGGAATCGAACACGGGTGAAGCTATACGGCGTCTCAAAGGCAAAAGAACAAGATAGGCGAGGCGAACCGAATGGGTGGAAAGAAGGATGCGATGAGCTGGCAAGCAGAGCGAACTAAATCTCGTTGGTGTGTGTGAGATGTGAAGCCGGCTGCGTCGGGACCTGCAACGGGCGACGATCAGATCCTTTCTTTTCGCTCTTAGGCGAAGTGTTCCAAGTCTCACCAGAGACTTTGGCGGGGGCAAAGGGATGATGAGTAAGGGGTGCGCGCAACACAATTCAATGTGGTGACCGAGCTCGAGGAATGTCGTTTCGGTGCGAAGGCGACATGCTTTTGCTCTCTCAGGTGGCTGCTCTGCAACGCTCTGTTCGATCATTATGGTTGCAAAGGGATTTGAGCTGGAGAAAGGATCGACAGACTGCAGCTTGGCGTACCGTCGACGATGACAAAATTCAACCCACAGACGAACTGGAGCAAGGAGAAGGCTAAAAACGAGGGGTACATCTAAGAACCCCTAAAAATAACCCACCTTGCTTTGAATTTGAATGCGCTCTACAACTCAACTCAATTCAACGCGGAGAGGCAAGAAAAGGCCAAAACATGCCTCGGACTTTAGCACCGAAGAGCTTTGTTGTCTCTGACTTGAATTTCGACCTCCGAAAAGTGCTTCTTTTTGAACCACAAAGAAAGGGGGTACACACGCGTTGGAGAAGAGCACTTGAGCAGTGTGTGACTGTGCTCGGCATCGGAGAAAAAGGCAATTCGACTGCATTTCTCAGGCGAGACAACCAAGGCATGAAATCGTTGTCGAAACCAACAGACTTGTTCGAGGCAAAAAGGCACTTGACCACTCTCTCTTGTCGCAGAAAGCGCCAATGCCACAAAGAGACGGTTCGAGCTGGATGAGTCGATACTGCGCTGTGCTGCCTTGTTCTTTCGCCCACTCTGCTCACTATCGTCTCTCTCTCTCTCTCTCTCTCTCCCCCTTCACCATCCACCATTCCTCATCTCGTTCTCAATAACCCCCACCATCTTCGTTCCGATCTCCACCTTTTTCTTTTGATCATCTCCACCCTTGTTCGATATCCACGGCGGGCACGTGAATTTCGATCTCGATCTCGATCTCGATCTCCCTCCCCTTTCTACAGTCTCATTTCACGACCACAACCCCCCTTGCTCTGTTTAAAGATTCCAAAAAAACACACTCTTTACAATCAACAATCGTCGTTATCGTTTGGCTCGTCAACAACATGTCTTCGCTCAACCAGAACGCTCCTCGTATGCGTCGTCACAAGCGTCGCATCAATGACGATGGCTCTGATCTCGCCCATGCCGTCCGATCCTTCATCGATCAGCAGTCTGACGACTCGTCCGCTCTCCTAGCTCGTCAGGCCGATGGTGCCAATGGTATCGGTCCCGGAGGCAACCGTGGTAACGGCGCTCCTCCTATGGGGGGTGGCTTTGGAAATACCGCCACCGGCTCAGACGGCTCCAATGGCGCCGGTAATGCTAATTCTAACTCTGCCACTGCCACTGCCACTTCCACTCGAGGCTCCTCTAGCAACGGCAACAGTGGCTCCAATGGCGACGGCAGCGGCGACGATAATAATGGCAACGTTCGTCCCACCGCCACTGCCACCACCACCACCACACCTCTCCGAAACCTTCACCCTACCACCTCCGCCACTTCCTCCAGTACCGACTTCCTTGATGGCATCCTCGGAGGTCTTGGATTCACAAGCTCCAGCAGCACCAGCACCAGCTCCGCTCCCACCTCTACCTCAACCTCGTCTTCTGCCACATCCACCACCTCGTCTTCCAGCAGGTCTTTTTCTTCCTCTACTTCCTCATCTACGGTTAGTGTCCCTACTTCCACTTCGTCTTCAGACGAATCACAGACAACAGCTTCATCGGATCAAAATAACAACAACAGCTCGGACAACGGCTCCTCGACCCGAACACGGAATGATGGTAATGATGATTCCTCTTCGGTTTGTTTCCATACTTGTTGGCCCTTGAAATCCATGTTATCCCTTAGCCTCCCTGTTGTCCCATTGCACTTGTCCATGCCCATGCCCCCAAATGCGCTTCGTCGCAAAGTTTGTATACAGCCCTTTTCAATGGCTTTGCTTTTGTCACTCTCACATGTTCCCGCTTCGTCGCCGTTCTCAACCCCACTCTTGGTCTCGCTTCCCGTCACCTGCCAGCAAGATCACCTCCACCGCAAGACTCAACACTCTCCGATCACCTTCAACCGAACCCCGTCGCACTCACCTCTTTTCTTTTTACCCTACATTCCATGCCGAGCATGCGTGTGACTGACACTTTGATCTTTCTTTTTCGCCCTCCGAAAACAGTCGCGAAGCTCGATCGTCCCCATCACTGCCACCGCCGTCGTCACGGCTACACCCACCGCCAGTCTTGCCGCTGCTGCCTCAGCCACCCCCAAATCCACTTCCTCCTCGGCCGGTCCCATCATTGGCATTGTCGCCGGTGCTCTTGTCGGTGTCGTCGTTCTCTCCGGTCTCATCGGCTTCCTCTTCAAAAAGTACAAGAAGCAGGACGATCCTTACGAGAGCAACCCCTTCGACAGGGATGCCTTCCAGCGTCACTCTGCCATGATCCCCGACCACTACGAGTCTGACGAGGGTCACGGTGGTGCCGGTGGTATGACGCCCGAGATGTCGGAGCACTACCAGCAGTACAACAACTTTAGCCCTCAATACGAGTCTGGTATCAGTGCTGGCGCTGTTGGCGCTGCTGGTGCTATGGGCGCTATGGGCGCCATGGCAGCCCACAACGAGACTGGCGGTCCTCGTCCTCCCACTATGTTTGCCAAGCACGCTGCTGGTGTTCAGCAGAACCAGCCCCAGGTCGGTGCTTACTACAAGGATGGTGACTTTTCGAATCAGATGAACTCGATGCCTCCTCACTCGGACTACCATGCGCCTCCCGTCGCCGCTTTCGCCAACCACCACAACGATCAGCAGTACCTCGACGAACCTGGCTTTGGTCAGAGTCACCGCGCTATCTCGCCTGCTCCTCAATTGCCACCCCTCGCTGCATTCGGTGGTGACCCTTACTCTATCGCCGGTGTTGGCCGTGGTCAGCAGCAGCAGAATCACAACGTAGCCAACCCTTACGCTCACCTTGACCGATCTCACGGTGCAGGCTCGTTTGTTCCCGGTACGATTGTCTCGCCTGGTGGTGGTCACACTGCCGGTTCTGGATCCGTTTCGTCCGGCGCTGATTCGGCTGACCAACGCCATGCGTCGATCAACGCCGCCGAAGCGCTCGCTGCCGGTCTTGCTCACCAGTCGTCGTTGAACCGTTCCACCAGCCCGAATGCGGCGACGTACGACACGGCGGGTCGACCAGGCACATCCGAAGGTCGATCGGGTACGCCGGATATCCCCAATGTTCAGCAGACGTATGCTTTGCCCGGTGATGTTGCTGCGAGGGGTAGTGGCGGGTCGCAGGATGCGCCGCTGAGGAACCCTTTTGATAACCCGGCTGCTCATCACCAGCAGCAGCAGCAGCAGTTGGGCGATAACCAGCAGTTGCAGGTTCGCAATCTGGTGCCCAACGGCGGGCTCTCTGCGGGTCAGAGACCCATCTCGACGGCTAGCTCGTTGGCTGATCCGGAGGATGCGTATGGTGGTGTGTATTGAGGCGAGGTCCGCAGAGTTGCGTTGACATTTGGCCGTTGAGAAAAATAGGTTTTGTGGTCCACATTCGTTTGTATGTTTCCCATTTAGTTTTTGTTCTTGGAATTTTTCTTAGTTGCGTCTTGCGTTGGATGGGTGTGTGAGTGTGTGATTCGGGGAGTGAGAGAGATACAATGCTGAGCGGCTGACAGGGTGATGCTGGGTGAGAGGGGCATCTTGGGGATAGCGAGCTGGCTGATGTGCGAGAGCATGTCTGGGTGACGGAGTAGTGCTGTTGACAAGTCTCGGCGAAGAAGGGCAGGGTGATGCTGAGAGAACGAGTACGAATCGATTGAGAATGACAGTGTGTGTGAAAGAGAGAGGGGGAGGTGGAGTATACATATGCAGAGAACACGAGAGGGTGTGACTTGGGAAAGGGATGAGTCGTGGTAGTGGTCCGACGACGAAGTGCAAGGTGCTTATTACGTTTACCAGTTGGCCAAAGCTTCTTTGGTGAGAGGTTCGGTTTCGTGTTCGTACTCGATTTCGATTTGAGGACCTTTCTTACCTGGCCTTTTCTGTGTCAGCTTCTTCGCTGCTGGACCTTTACGCTTCTTCCCCTTGCCATCACTTGCCTCCTCATCGCTCTTCTCCTCATCCTCAGCATCCGAATCACTAGCAAACTCAATCGTGTTGCCATCCGAATCATACAGATCCTCCAAATCATCCTCCTCCTCCTCCTCCTCCTCATCATCATCATCATCGTCACTCACAAACTCCCTCTCACCCACCCCATCCTCTTGCTCCACCTCTTGCTCCATCATCCGATCCATCTCATCCAAATCCTCCTCCATCTCCTCGTCCGACTCTTCATCCTCCAACTCCAACTCCCTCCTGTTTCGCGATTCCAACACCTGCAGCCACACGTCTTCGTTGACGTTGAGCGGCGCATCGCCGTACGCTCCGGACTTGAGACGCTCCAACAACTCTTTCTCGATCGATTTCTCCAGCCGTGCAGCTTTGAGCGCTTTAAACTCTCTCCTCTCCTCTCGCCTCTGTGTCTTTTTCTTGATCGATACCAGCTCGGGTTGTTCTTGCTCTTTCAGTTTGATGCGACGTAGTTTGATCAGATACTGCGTAATCTTGGTAAGACGTTGTTTGGCTTTATGAGTGACGAATTTAGGCCAGTAGATCAGTTCTTTATCGATCTGCTCCAAAGCCCTCGAGTAGTTGTTGGACAGTTTGATCCTCTCCCACTGCCTGCGTGGAGAATGCGCCCGTTCCGCCGTCTTGACGTACAAATACACGATGCCCTCCCTTTCCCGAACCGTTGCATAGCGTGAGTTGGCAAGCGGACACGACTGACGGTTACACAACCCCGTAAGGTTGTATTCGTTTCGACAGAAAGTAGAGTGCGTCTTGGATTTGATCTTGTACGAGCAGAATTCGTGCCCGATGATCGTCCAGATCACGTCGTCGGACTGCATTGTTGGCAGGCGATGCGTGTGTGGTGGTGCGTGATTAGCGTGCCAAGGTGTGCGAAAAAAGTTTCCAAAAGAGTTGGCGGGAGTGGTGGAGCAGCTGTGAGTGGCCTAGTTTAAATTCGAAGTGGGATGTTTTTATGGCCGATGCGAGCGAGGAGTTGACTTTTGATGGCGCGCGAGGAGTGCGATATGCTGTTGCTGGGTAGTAGATTCGAAGATAGACGAGGCTCTGATGAGCTCTTGATGATGGTCTTGACGGTAGAGAGCCAGTGATGAGGTTTGAGAGAGAAGAAGGAAAGGGTCCTAGCTGAGCAACGGGCGAAACCTGGCTGGCTGACTGGCTGCGCTGCACTGCAACCTTTTTTTTTCTTTCTCTTCTCCAAAATTTCCCAACACCTCCAAAAAAATTCCTGCGTCACGTGCCGTCCCTCCACCGGGCAAATTTTACAACGGTGTTAGCTCTTTCATTCGCACATTTTTTTTTAAATTTTCCGCGTTGAATTGCAACTTAACAAATATAAAAAATTTCATTGACGCCCTCGAGATCAGATCCAAACCTTCAACACAAAGTCATTTGGACAGCCCCGTCGTTCGAACATCGTTCAAAGTCAGATTAGCTCGAATGTCATTGGCCTCACAAATTTAAACCAACACAACTTTCGGGAAGCACCTCTTACCGTCGGGCACCATTTCGGTCACAATCCGTACCTGTTGAGTCTTGCCGAAAAAAAAAAAAAAAAAAAAAGATCGTAGAAAAAGCCACTCCGACAGCAACACGGAATCACTCAATGCGGGAGACTAGAGTATCTTTACACGGGCTTCGGAGCAAAGGAGCGGCAAAGCGGGAAGCCGATTTTATTTTTATTTTTTTTTTGGACAGCTCGCTTACAGCGAAGCACGGCGGCGCTGTTTGCTCCAAGCGAAGCGAGACAAGCTGGGAGATGTTTACGAAGCGCCGCGTGGTGGACAGTATAATGTACAGTACAAACTGGCCTCTCTCCCTCTCTCAACAAACCAGGCTTGCAAGGTGAACACTCAGCTCTGCTTTGGTTTCGTACTCCGATTGTAAGCCACCAATCTGTGACTGAGTGCAAAAAGGGACAGTTCGAGACAAGGCAAGCTCCAGTCGGTGCGCATTGTGCAGCTCGGTTCCACTAGAAAGTTGATGCTTCTGTGCCGCTTCGAGATCAGCTGATTCTTGCGTCGAAATGAAGGAGATGTTTGTACACTGATGATCCGCTCATCCGCACCATGCTTGGCATTAGCCCGCAGGTGACCATCATGCTTTTTCCGATTCGTCGATCCAGTCGTCGGGTTTGCAGCACAGACGCTTTTGCAGTGGTCTTTTCCTCTCTCTCACTGATACCGTCGCTAATCTACTGAGGCTACAAAGTGACAGTGCAGTGGGACTGAACCGCATTGTAAAATTTTAAACTCCCGCCGGATTTAGCGTGTCGGTGCGTTAACGTTTTAAAAAGGATCCAGACCTCTTTTCTCGTGCAGGAACACACACACACACAAGCACGCTGTCTTTTTGCCCCGCCTAAATACCACCGAAATTTGAACCCAAAAGCCACACACTTTTTTCTTTTTCTTTTTCTTTTTCTTTTTTTGAAATCAAGTCAAAGGAGTGCCGCGTGGCCAAAATGGAACCATTGTTGGTTTGCACGGTCGACCGCTTTTGGTGTCTTGCACTAGCTTAGCTTGGAAACCCTGCGTCGTGCGCGCGCCAAGTTCCTATCTAGGAAGAAGCTCTTGCGATTCCATGGCATCGTATCGAGGCAGTTTGAGAGAGGTAGGTTTTTTGCGCTCTGTCTAGCTGTGTGTGAGTGACCTAGCAAGATTCACAGAGGAAAGCGGCGGACTGTCCACCACGCGACTCATTGGGGGGCCTCGGCAACATGCGACCCTTTTCTAATTTCGTACAATTTTGGAGTGCGCCATGACACAGTCACTGTATCACAGCAGCATCGCACGCGGTAGAGTGGCAAAAGCAAGAGGCATCTGCTCAGTCACGAAAATTGGACATGCTCCGAGTGCAATTTCTTTGGAATTGATTGCGCCTCTGGTGTGGTGCCTCCTCAGGGTTCCGCTTTGGCTTGGCTCAGTCTCTCTAGATCGACTCGCTCCCCATCTCATCCATCGTCGTCTCATTCATTCGTCCATCCATCCCACATCTCTTTTCTCTCGAGCGTCCATCATCTACCTCAAGTCATCAACATTGTCACCACACCCTCTCGTCCACGCGCCACTTTCTTCGTCCATCGACTTCGACTTTGCTATCGACCTCGACACTCTTTGGTTGGGATTCCAAGCCATCCCCCACGCACTATTGCAATTCGAGCGCAATCATACGCACAAACAACTTTAGCTCGTTCATCTCCATCGATTGAGCATCATCCCATGCTGCTTTCAATTCAACCATCGCTCTGAGCGATCCAACCTCTTCGTTCCTGCTCTGACCACCACTCGACCTTGAATCAGCTGCACTGGCCTTCTCAGCGGAACATTCTTTTTTTTTTTTTTTTTTTTTTTTTTTTTTTTGGCGATCGCGCAGTTGGCTCGACACCACACACAAGCTCACACAATGGCGTCCACCAGCCGTCTAGGAGACGTCACTGCTCGACCTGACGCTCCTTCGTCCCGCAGATCCATCTCGAGCCAGGCTGCTTCTGCCTCTCGCGCGCTCACATCGGCTGCTTCCGCCTCCATCTCTTCACCGTATGCAGGTCTTTCGTCCTCGGCATCTTCCTCGTCGTCTCTCTCGACAACCAAGCGTCATTCCATCGCGTCTGCCTCTCGAACCTCGTTGTCGCGCTACAACATTCCGTCGCCTTCCAACGCAGCAGCAGCCATAGCCATCAGCAATGACACTTCCCCTCAAGTTTTGAGCCGACAAAGTGGCAGTACCAGCTCGGCTAGCGACGCCCACTCCACCGAGCCTGCCAAGTACCCAACATCTGCCACTCCTAGCTCAAGTCGAGCAGCCAACGATGCCACTCCCATTCAACGCAGCCCTCGGATGGCCGACTCTGCCACTCCGCTTCGTCGCACTCCTCCTTCTCGTCCCACGGCAGCTCAGCGCAGTCCTAGGACCCAGCGCCGCCGCTCAGCAGAGAGTCTTCGACTGGATCTCGACGGTCTTGATCTAGGAGGCAGACCAGCATTTGGTGCACTCGACAGCGATGGTGGCCTCTCTCACGTCCGTACCCGTTCCAACACGACACAGCCAACCTCGGCTGGCGCAAAGCCGCCAGTCCGCAATTACAACCGTGTCGATGTCGCACCCGACCATTTCTGCGATACGTGTGCACCTGGCGCCCAATCCCATCACACCGTCAATGGCATCGAAGACAGCTTCTCACTCCATCTTCGTGAAGAGTGCTCCGACTATCGCGAAATCATGTCGTCTCAGGCCATTCTCAGTGCCGCCATCGACAAAGAGCAACGAATGCAGCACCCCACACACTTGGACGACGGCGACGACTCGGTGGACAAACACCGTCCGAGAGGCTACTCGATCACCCATGGTCAAGTTCTTGGCGGCTTTGCAAGTCTTGGCCTGCAACCAGAATCGTCTCCCGTGCCACCTACGCCTCCTATCCGCCAGCAGCCAGTGCGCACCACCACAAAGGGCTCCACCGACTCATCCGAAGCGCCCGCAACCCCGATCGAATGGAGAGACAGCTTTGGTGCTGGTCCATTCGACGCTCCGCCCGCTCAAAACACTTTGTCGCCAAAGTGGGCTTATCTGGGTGCTCGACCGTGCAACCCTCTAGAACCCCTCGATGTGCTCTCCATCGAGGAGATGGGTCTTCATAGTCTCGACGTCGGCAGTCTCAACGACTGGGAGGGATGCAAGCTCTCGGCCGAGATTCTTTGTCCCGTCAATGGCCATCAGCGCATCGAGTGGTCCGTGGCTCAAACAACGCGCAGAAACAAAAAGTGGGTCGTCGTGCCCAACGCCACCGTCACCTGCGGCGTCTCTGAAAAGCTTTCTCCAGCCGAGCAGGCCGAGCGAAGTGTCATTGTAAGCAATCGATCGCTCTGGCTCGGAGATGCCGAAGCGGCCGCTGCGAACTCGCCTACCAAGCCAACGTCGACCTCGCAACGGCCATCGGCATCGAGTGTTGGAGGCACGTCTCACCGCAGCTCCATGCCCTTCTCTGGCAAGGCTGGCTTTGAGCTTTGTTTGCTTCGCCCTACTTCCGGTAGGATTTGTCCTCCCGTCTTTCTGGCCAACGCCTCGACCCATCGCTTTCTGCGCCAGCACAACCGCGAGCTTGACCTGAGGACCACTCAGATGCTTGGTCGTATCGCCCCAGAAGCGGCGGCGGCGGCGGCTGCTGATGCTGCTGATGCTGCTGATGCTGCTGATGCTGCTGCTGCTGCTGCTGATGCTGCTGATGCTGCTGCTGCTGCTGCTGATGCTGCCGAGCGTCTCAGCGTCAAGGTCCCGCCTTCCGTCTACCCGGCGCTTCGACGATCCAGGTCGCGTCCTTACTTGCGTAAGCCTCCAGCCCAGCTGCATCGTTCACGCTCCAAGCCTTATCTGCGTGGCTCTAATCAACAACAGACAGCACAGCCAGCAGCCACCGGTGTCAATCCAGAGCTCTTTGCTCCCTCATTGCCTGGCGATCCGTTGCTACGAACGCACCCGGGCGAGTCCTGGCCCTCGGCACGATCGCGTCGATCCGATTCGCTCTCGTCGTTCGACTCTGCTTCAGCCAGCGATGCAGCCAGTGACACGTCGTCTTCGGACGAGGCAGCGCTGTCGACCACCAACACGCGCGAGTCAATGACCGGCAGCATGTCCTCAGCCTCGTACGACCAGGTTGGCAACAAGGACAACGAACGTGCCAGCAGCCGGTCACAGGCAATCCCCATGGCCGCGGGAGGTGCTCATCCCAATTTCAACCGAGCTCCTCGCAGCCTCTCACCAGGCTCGTCGGCTAGCCGCGGCATCAGCTCCCACTCGGAGACGTCAGCTGCCTTTGCTGGATGGCAACTCGGCAGTCTGGAGCAGCAGCAGCAGCGCACTCGCAAGCAAGACAACGACAGCACCTCGTACGAAGCAGAGAGTTGGCTCGGCACATCCCCCACCACCGCATCAGCCTCGTCGATGAGCGCCAGCAGCAAGCAGAGTCGTGGCCGCAAAGGTTTCCAGAAGGCGATGCAGAAGAAGGACAAGATGCTCAGCTCGTGGTTCAAACGCAGACCCGAGAACGGTTCCACTCCTACCTCGGTGTCTCCCGTCACAGACACCGACAAGACCCAACCAAACGTCGCGATCAACAGCAGCGTCGGCATGCAGCCAAGCATGAGCACCGAGACGACCAACAGCGACAGAAGGGGCAGCGCCAAGATGGGCTTGACCACCGAAACCACACCTTTGACCGAGATGGCGCTCGAGGCGTTCCAACGAGCCATGTTCCGGCCCGCATCGCCCGAGTCGACCATCATGGGCTCGAGGAGGGGCTCGGAAGCTCTTACGCAAAAGACGGTCGAGCCACCTGCCAACGATGTTGTTGTCGTTCAGCGCCCGACTCAGCCGTACGCGCAAAGTGCCATAGCACGCTCGGCTGTGGATCAGGCAGCAGACGAACGCGCTAGTGGCGTCGAGAGCCGCCACGCTGTCAACTCGACGCTCTCGCAGGTATACGGGTGGGATCAGCAGCAGGCAGCGAGCAAGCTTTTGCAATCTGCCGCCAATGTCACCGAGCTGCCCCCCAATTCGTTCCAAGACTTGGACGAGGAGAATGCACTGTTGGGACTCGACGCGGTGCCTGCAGGAGCGCTGACGATGCTGATCCCCTTGCCTCTGATCGGTAGAAGCCGAGCGCAGGACGCAGTGGCATACATGCGCGTCAACTTTGTTCCGTTCAACAGCTCCGCTGCAAGTGGGAACGAATCGGCACCAGGCGTGGGCAATGCATCGATGCAGTTCGGCGGGTCGTCTGGCGTTGAATCGGCGGCGTCTACGCTTCCGCCTAGTGTCAGCTCTGGCAGCAGTCAATTGGCTGAGCGGTCTGGGGCAGCCAAGTCGTCGGAGCAGTCCAGCTGGAAGCGCAAGTTGGGCCTGTCTAGCAGTCGTAGCGGTAACAATGCCGGTGCGGGTGCTTATCAAAGCCAAAGCGCGGCGGCGGCCGGTGCCGCCAATGGCCAGGCTGTCACGGAAGTCGAGGTGGCGCAAAAGTCACCGCAATTCGTGTCGAACAAGTTTGAGCCGTTCCGCGTGACGGCTATCGTACACGATGCACCGTGGACCTCAAGAAGTTCGACTGAAGTAGACCCTCGCTTGCCCGAACCAAGCACTTTTCCTGTGGTGTTGGGCTACTGCAACGACTCCCAGGGCCTCGAGATGGTGCCCGAAGGCTGGGCTTCGTTGCGCCTTGCTGGACCCATGCCTACCAAACCTGACGGCTCTCCGCTGGACGGCATGCATCCGTCGCACGGTGTCACGGATCTCATCGTTGCAGCGTGTATTGCTGTGATGGATGTTTGAGCCTCTCTCATCTTTTTGCACTGTATTTGTACTTGAAACTCACTCCAAACCAAGCATTTTCTTTTCTTTTCTTTCTTTCTGTTTTTGGTCATATCAAAACCTGTGTTGATGGCTGAGCAATTTGAGCCGGATCCGGATCTTCTGATTTGCGGCGTATGGGTGGTTCGCTTAGAGACAGCGTCCGAGAAAATTAAGGTTTGGTCACAAAATGCAGGGCTGGGGATAGCCGAGGATGGGAAGAAGGGAAGTCTCTTGGCTCGATGTCTTGTTCAGCTGGGGGTTTCACAGTGAGTTTTGGAGATCAGCATGAAGAAAGCAAGCGACCTGAGCTTTGACAATGTTGGTGGCTTGAGGTGTGTTTCTTTGGGTCGGAAGTTTTGATGCAATCTTACCTCAGGATGTGGCTTCTGTGTTTTCGAAGCGTTTGGGAGTGTCCCGCGACAACCTCGATCCGTGGGTCGTCCAAGTTGTGGACAACCAAAACCTTGTTCGTTTTGTCCATTTGGCTAAAGCAAGCGGGTGCAGAGAGAGAGACGCTTGGTTTCACATGTGCACCACACCGCAACGCTCCGCTTTGACCACGTCTTTTTTGACGTGCATGGATCGTGTGGCGTAGGCGGACAGTGGCACTCTCGGCTTGGAGACTTCTGCATCAGAGTGTGCAGAAAGATCGAACGTCGAGTTTCTGTCAGTGGAACTGGAGAGTGGCTTTTTTTTTTTTTTTTTTTTTCCGTTTTGGTTTTGGTTTTGGTTTGGGAGAGAGAGGAGCGGGTGTGGTGGTGGTGTACAGTCTGCATTCAACCCCCTGTTCGAGTGTTTGTAGGCGTGTGTTGCAGGCTTGATCTAGACTGAGTAGGTCATCTTGTTTCCCTTCTCTCGACCATCATCGTCTTGAGACCATACCACCACCTATGTCCCCTCCCATCCAACCATCCAAGAAGCAACTAAAACGATAGCGGAGAGTGACTGTTTACTACAGTCGAACCTCTTGAAATGACACACGGAAATTTGCTAAAATCAAAAAATAAATGAGCAAGAAAAATAGAGGCTTGTAAATGATGCACCACTTGAGCTTACTTACATAATGCCTGAAACACAATCATTCTATACATCATTCAGGCCATGCTATTGAGTTCTAGTCAACACTGCTATTCTCTTTTTTCCTTCTCACCATCACCACCACACCACACCTGCTTCACCATGCCAAAGTCTCCAAGGCCAGTTCCTACATCTTCTCAGAACCTGTCCACAGCCCAAAAGGAGCAGATCTTGATGCACTACAGCACTCAGAAAGCTCTCAATGCCTCATACAGCCATCAGCAACTTGCAGACTGGACCAGAGACACCTTCAAGCTCAGCTACACCCCCAGCAGATCTACTATTTACAGGATCATCAACCATAGCACATCAGATACTTCTCCATCTTTCTTCAAGAGGAAAGAATCTCCCAGCACAGAGGAATTGGATAGGCTACTTGCAGAATGGGTCAACAACCAATCAAGCAGGGGAGTGATGGTCAATGGTCATCTACATCAAGCAGCAAGGGCATATCCTTCAGTCTAGGCTCAATTCCACCCTTCCTCAGCATCAGCAGCTTGCTCTCAAGTTCTCTAATGGGTGGCTGGACAAGTTCTGCATCAGGCATTCATTCAGGCTACAGGTTGCTCATGGAGAGGCAGGCAGTGTTCAGCAAGACATCATTGACAGGGAGCTACCAGCACTTAGGCTTCTGATCCAGCAATACCATCCCAATGATATGTTCAATGCTGATGAAACTGGCCTATTCTACAACATGCCACCCCAACAAAACCATAGGTTCTTCACCACCACCAGGCCTGAAGAAGAACAAGGCAAGAATCACCATACTCTTTGCCTGCAACAGCACTGGCACAGAGAAGCTGGAGCCTTTCTTCATTGGTCATTCCCAGCAGCCCCATGCCTTCAAGAAACAGACCCCAGAGCAGCTCAAGATTCAGTACACTGCCAACTCAAAAGCTTGGATCTGACTCACTTCATTGGATTCTTAAGTTGGGCAGACCCCTGGCAGACACATTCTGCTCCTTCTAGACAACATCTCAGGCCATGGGACACTCTCAAAGTCCAGTGGCAGATCTGCAGCACATCACCATTCACTTCCTTCCAGCAAACAC
The DNA here is from genome assembly GCA_014826065.1 of Anthracocystis panici-leucophaei. Lineage (NCBI taxonomy): Eukaryota > Fungi > Basidiomycota > Ustilaginomycetes > Ustilaginales > Ustilaginaceae > Anthracocystis > Anthracocystis panici-leucophaei. The sequence goes on along the minus strand of CP060315.1, from coordinate 371,611 downwards.
CACCTCAAGAATCCAACCACTTGATGCTGGAATCATTGCCTCCTTCAAGAAACATTACAGAACCAGGCAGTATGGCATGACACTTTTGGACACAGAGCTAGGGAGTAAGGATATATACAAGCTGGACATCCTCACTGCCATGAGGCTATCTCAAGAGAACTGGAAGGAGCTAGGTGACAGTACTATCAGGAATTGCTAGAAGCATACTGGCTTGATTGACTTGGAAGTGGTAGAATCAACTGCAGAAGGAGTTCTGGAACTGGATAGGCAGCTGGAAACATCCATCAAGCAGCTAACAGAAGTGTCAATTCAGGATGTGATTCAGCCAGAAGGGGAGGAGGAGGAGGAGGAGGAGGAGGAGGAGGAGGAGGAAGAAGAAGAAGATGGTGACTTGAAGGAGGGTGATGACTTTGATACTCCCTCTCCACCTGCATCTCCAGCAAAGCATCAAGAACAACCTCAACTAGTCCCTGCAGAGCAGCTCAGGATCCTCAAGATGGCTCAGGATATCCTCACCAGCCAAGGTCTTTTGACTCCAGAGGTTTTGCAAGCTTCACACTTTGTGATGCTCATTTTCATAATGCAATCTAATGAGAATGTTTTGTTAACAAATTTTCTGAAATCTGCATTTCCATAGCTGGTCAAGAAGCTGAGATATAGGGTTTTACATACATGACAATTTCCATTTTGCGAAAAAATCTAAATAAAATAATGTGTCATTTCAAGAGGTTCGACTGTACCGCATCCTTCTCACCGGTTCAAAAAAAAAAAAAAAAAAAAAAAAAAAAAAAAAAGAAAAAGGATCGAGCCCCACCTCAACCGTATCCTGCAAATCACAACCGCAAAAAAACTCTTTCCACCTCTTCGGTCCCCACACAGCGGAGAGAGAGAGAGAGGACATCTTTTTTCATCTCGCTCTTTCTTCGACAGTCGTCTCTCAACCGCTGCAGTGGGATACTGTACCTGGTGACCTAAAAGAATCGAACATCGACCGAAACATCACGGCTGACACGGAATGATTTGAAAAAAAAAAAAGGTGGAGAGCCCTTGTTCATTTTCGTGCGACCGCTAACCCACCAACACACACACACACACACACACACACGAGAGAGAGAGAGAGAGAGAGAGAGAGGGGGAGAGGGAGAGGGAGAAGGAGGGCTCTGGCTGCGTTCAAGTGGCTCGACTGGGTGTCATTCTACGTACTTGCGCTCGTCGAAGGGGGTTCAATATCATTCCTACCTTCTCTTTAATCAGAAGTTCTCACGGATTGGATCTCGACCGCTTTGTTTCGAGCACATCCCTCGCAGCCAGCAACAAAAAAAATGTCGCCCTCCATCACCACCTCCTTCAGCTCTCCCTCCAGTCCCAACCTCCGCCGACGAAAATCCAAACCACTCCTTCTCCCCTCTACCGACCGAACCGACCCTCTCACACTCGCTCTGCAACCCCCTGCCAACGAAACCCCTTCCGAACGCTCTGCACGCCTCCAATCCGAAAAACTCGCCAAACAACGCTCCGACGAAATCGACAAACTCCTCAAACAGCAAGATGATCCCCTCTCCAAACCCTCACCACTCTCCAGCGAGCTTGCCTCGGGAAGTTCAAACAAAAAGGGACGAGTGTACAAGATGGTCTTACTCGGACAGGCTGGGGCGGGCAAAACGACGGTACTCAAACAGATGAGGTTGCTGTACGATCCACAGGCGCACGAGCGCGAGAGGAAAGGTTGGACACGGATCGTGCTGTTGAACTTGACGGGGAGTGTGAGGGTGTTGTTACAGACGGTCGAGATGTATGTTGAGCAGAGGTTGGAGAGGAAGTCAGAGGAAATGGGGAGGATGGAATCCGCATCACCTGTACAGATCGATGCCGGGAAGCGAACGGAAGAGAAGGGTGGGGAAACCATGCCTTGGGTCACACATCTTGCGGCTGTTGTAGAGCTCGAACGTCAGCTGAGAGCGGAATTGGGAGCATTTGGCGAAGAGGTTCAGCTCTCTGGCAGTTGCACTACTGCTAGCAAGACAAGCAGTCACGGCGAGCAACTGGTGAATCGCGATCGATCGCCGCTGCTTCTCCGACCCGGTTGGCAAGAACGACTTTTCACATACGCCCGTCGATCTTTGTCTCTCTCTCCGCATACACGTGCTTCTCAGCCGCCTTCCTCCGATGACAATCCTTCCGAAAACTCGTCCACCCTTTCGCTACTCCGCAGTATCCAACCTTCCGTGCTGGCACTGTGGAACGACGACACCCGCTGTCGAGCCCTCCGTAAACGCGGCATGTTTCTCGACGCCCAATCCGATGCTGCTACGTCGTACTTCCTCGACAACTTTAGCCGCATTGTTTCCCCCTCTTACCAACCCACCGATGACGACATTCTCCACTCCCGCGTCCGAACGTTGGGCGTAACCGAAGACACCTTTCGCGTCGACCGTTCTCTCCTGTACCGCATTTACGACGTCGGCGGCTCTCGCTCCCAACGCACCGCCTGGGCTCCATTCCTCGACGACAGCGATTCCATCATCTTTCTCGCTCCCCTCTCCGCTTTCGATCAACCCCTCGTCGAAGACCCATCCACAAACCGACTAGCCGATACATTTTCACTCTTCAACTCGATCGTTTCCAACCCACTCCTCCAACATGCGAGCATCATTTTGTTCCTGAACAAGATCGATCTGTTGGAAAAAAAACTCAAGGCAGGCGTGGAGTTGCACAAGTACTGGCCGGAGTACGGAGGTGATAACGACTTTGAGGCGGTGTGGAGGTGGTTTAGGGCTAAATTTAGGGATTGTGTGAGGAGGTCAGAGGATGAAATGGCGACGGGAAGGGTGGGGAGGAGGAGGTTGTACGTGCATACGACGGTGGCGACGAGTACGGTGCAGATTAGGGCGATTTTGATGAGTGTCAAGGATTCGATTTTGCGCGAGAATTTGAAGGTGACTGGGTTGGTTGGGTAAGGGAAGGAGGGCAAAGGTCGGGGTGTTGTGTAGGGTAGTGTTGCATACGAACTTGTATGTTGCTCAGTAACAGCGTGTGGGGGTGAATTGAAAAAAAAAAAAAAAGTGCGGTGAGACTTGTGTAGTGAGCCCGACCCTTCTCGCACATCAACCCCAGCATCCAGACTTTCACAACCGTCTCATTCCTTACCTGCTTTCTCATCCAGGCCTCGCACAATCAAGCTCGGCCCGGTATCACCGTCTCTTCCAACAGGCCGTGATTGTCTTCTCATGGCCGGCGCGCCAGCAGTAAGAACTCTGTGTTTTTGAGATCCCGCCCCGGTGTTGCTGTTCTAGGCCGTTGTGTGCGGAGATCGTGCATGACGGTAATTTCCTTAAACAGTAAAGGCAAGGTGGACCGTCGGTTCAAAGTGTGAGCGAAACCCCGTCTCGATAGCCATCCGAAGAGATCGAACCCTCGCCTTCGACAGAGCTCACAAGACTGTCTTGTGTCGACTGCCCCGAGGTCGCACCAGCTTTGATCAGCGAGCTCCAAACACCCGTACCGTGTCGTCTACCGTTCCTTTTCCACCGACCGAGGTTGCAACAGTTGTTGAGCAAGCTCAGAGTTTTGCAAGTTATGTACTCCTTTCACACTTTCGAACAGCCGCAACTCTTTTACGGAGCGCGTATCGCTCCCGCGGGAAAGACACTTTTAAAGCGACACCGATGTTTGCAGCCTCGCTGTGAGCGTGGAAACCCAATCGACTCGGCGTTCAAAGCTGTCTCTTGGGACCGAAAGACGGGACATCACCTTTCGCTTGCACAAATCTGGAAAGGACAAAAAGAACTTACGACCCGCATGCCGTTCCCGAAGTGATTCATTTACACAACATGTAGGATAGGTGATTTCGACATTGTCTTCTCTGTTCAAGACACGGCATCCCACCAGAAACCCCTTCTTTTGAACCCTTGAACCCCAAACACAAGCTCGGTAAACCGTATCGCCGGCACTCGCTGCAAAGCCGTCCAACGGTGGGATGCTGCTACGTTTTTTTGAAGCTGCAAGTGTCTGAACGTCTTTAATCGGGTCAAGCGGCAAGTGGGATGTTGCTGGTCGGCTCGAAACCACCGCCCACCACACGGACTTTAGCGCGTGCTGTTGCGATCGCTGCTGCGCTCAACTGTGGGTGCGCCTTCGGGTAAAAGCTGTCAGCTTGCGCGCGCGAAAACTGAAGAAATGGCATGCCCGGAAAATAGAAAAACGCTTGCCGATGGTAATGCATTGATGGGTTATGGGTTGTGCACTTGTTGCACTGGTTTGCATTTCACCCCTCCTCGAGCTTCGACAAGTGGTGAAGGGTGATCGGATTGTGCGTTAAACGCTTTCGAAAGGAAAGTTTCTTTATGGTGGAAAGAGAAGCTCAAGCAGCGAGGGGTTGAAGGTTAAGCTCTGCCCTCCCTCTGTCGTTCTCGCAAAGGTTAGGATGGGGAGGACAACAGAGAGAGAGAGAGAGAGAGAGAGAGAGAGAGAGAGAGAGAGAGAGAGAGAGAGAGAGAGAGGTGTATATAACCAACGCACCGATTGATGCTTTGTTGAAGCTACTGTGCTTTTGGTCCCTCTTTTCGCTCTGCAATCCTTCTCTCTCCCTAGCAAGCTATCGTCTACAGCACACAAACTTCTGTCCGACTCATCTCTCCATTCTTGGTGGAAACCCTCACAACCATCATCCACCACCACCATCGCCACCACTTTCGACTCCACTTTTTCCACCAACCATCATGACCAAAGTCTCGCACGCCCAACGAACCCGCCACAACCCCCAACCTCGCACCCCACTTTTCCAGCGCCTCCTCCTAGCAACGCACGACTACATCTGGATGCACTACTACAACCTCGTCTCCACATGGGGTGTTTCGGTGATGGAGCCGTGGGAGCGTATCGTTGTGCTGAGCCTTACTGTTGGGCTGTTGGTGCTGTTGGGTTTGGCTGCGAAGAAGGTTCCTTCGTATGCGGGTTTTGTGGTCGATAGGGTGGTGTATTACCTGGTTGGAAGTGGTTCGGCGGCAATGGTGGTGGTGGTGGAGGGGGACGTTTCTACGACAGCAAAAGCAGTGCAGGGGGAAATGACGTTGAGAATGTGTCAACAAGCGCTGGAGAGTGGATTGTTGACACTGGACAGTCCCAAAGGCTTAGTTCCGGTTGCTTGGTCGGTCTCTTCTTAACCTCGAGATTTTTTGCTCATCCTGTAACCACCGTCTTCACACCGATTCTTAAACCTCACTCGCAATCTTCCACACCTTCAATTGCACAATCAACGCCCCCGCTCTTACAAACAGAACGCCAATCTGAACCAATCTCCCATTTCATCCCCCACTCACCTCCTCCTCACAACCCCAACCACCACATCCCACCCGCTCCACCCCGGCACCACCCCCATCGGCAGCTGCACCACCCTCCTCAACTGCGTCCACTCCACCTGTCTCACCACTCCCTCCTCCTGCTTCACCTTTTCAACCAACTCCATAAAATCCTTCTTTGCCGACGTTGCACCTTTACCACCCTTCGCTGCCAACCTACCAATCGTCGACTCTGCTTTAAACGGAGGCTGCTTCGTCGACACCAGCACAAAGTCCACCGGCGTATACGCTGACCTGATCAGAGATCCTAACAAAAACGCAACCACCGCCACCGCCAGCAACGTCGAAAACCGAAACCGTGCGTCCAGCAACGACCCGACCGCTGAAGCGCCATCTTTCGCAAGCTGCGCAACCGTATTGCCTGCATTAGCGGCTACTTCGGCCACCACTTCGCTCGCCGATTCCGCCGCCGCTTCAGGCTTTCCCGTACCCCCGGCAGCAGCCGCATCACCCTTACCGTCTCCAGCCTTGTTGCCATGCTTGGCCCGATCATTCGCAGCCAGCGCTTCGGCATTTGTTTTAGCCGACGAGGAGGACGCAACGCTGCTGCCCCGTGCTGTGACTGAGGAAACCGATGTCAGCGAAGAAGCTAAAGCCGAGCCCGTTCCGAGACGAGAAAGAGGATAGGAGCCAAACATGCTCATGATCTGAGCGCCTGTCGAGGTAGGCGCGGACGGCGTAGTGGAGCGCGAAGGTGGGGCTGAGCCGGATGCTGAGCCGTTGGCCGACCCTGCGGCAGAGGAAGGTGCGAGTGACCCAGCTTGCTTCGCGTTCTTATCTGCAGTGGTAGAGCTGATGGAAGCTCCTCCACCGCCAGTCGCACTTTTCAATGTGCTAGCGTTCCCCAACACACCGCTGCTCGCTTTCGCGCCCTTCCAATCGCTCACCGCCACCGTCGCCTGATCCACCTCCAAAAGCTCTTTCCTAGCAGCTACAGGTCGACGCAACGCTGCCGGCAGCCGCACATCTTCGCGCGCCGACGTCATCACTTCCCCACCACCCGACTTTCGTCCCGACTTCGGCCGAGCAGGCACCACCCGCTTCAGCTGCGTCATCGGCTCCACTCCAATCTGTTCCTTTTGCAGCATGGCCGACGTCTGGTTCACATGGACAACGTCGAGCTGCGAATCGCCACTGTGAACGGTCACCTTGCCCGTCGGCGTCGCGAACGCCGAAACGCTGCCGTTCGAGTCCTTTGGCGTTGCTGCACCTCCGGCAGGGTCGAAATCGTCTCTCTTGAGCGGTTTGGCCACCATACGCAGCACTGCGCCTCGCTGCAGCAGCGACGTATACCACGCCGGAATGTCGGGCGGTTTAGATCCAGTAAGCGGATCCTCGACCGGCTCGAGGAACGGTGTGGTCGGCACAGTAACGCGCACCAGGTGCTTGCGAGGACGAGCGGAGGGATCGAGTGTAGCTGCGAGCACGGCGCTGGGAGGCAAGTCGTAGACTCGCAGCTGGACCGGCAGATCTCGCGACTTTTCTGACGCCATCTTGAGTGACAATATCGCCTCCTTTCCGGTCACTTTCTCCGCCTGCGCTCCAATTGCTGGTTTGTGCTCCCCGTTCGACTCACCGTTGGGCGTCGCAGATCTCTCGATCCCTTGTCCAGTAGCCGCAGCGAACTCGGAAAACACCTGAACATCGTAGCCCTTGTGATAGTGTCGAAGCTCGATCTCAACCTCCATCAGAATCAAGTCTGTGGCGTTGCGAGAGTCTGTATGAATCGAGCTGGGTCGACGGCGAACGGTCGACGCCGTGCTGGCTGCAGATGTGCTGGCAATTGAATGCATGCTCGTGGCTCGTGACAGACCCGAATCTTGTTCACCGCTCGAATTGACAGGTGGCGCTGCTGATGCGAGCATCGGTGTGCCAGGAGCAGCATTGATGGCTTGAGTGAGCTTGTCGGCGACGCCTTTGGTCAGCGAAGCGTCCGAGTTTCGTGCAGGACGGCCTTTTCCATTCACTATGTTGACCGCAGGCAAGAGTCCACGTGTCTGCCCTGCAGCTGCTTGTGGCGTGGCACGATGCATGCTCATCGCCACGTACGTTCGCGTCGAAGGATCGAAACTAGTCGAGATCAAAAGATTCTTGCGATCCGGATCATTCATCGACCAGACCAATCCCTGATCTTCGTCTCTGCCGTCGCCAAGCACCTGCAAGCATGGCGGCGGGGTCTTGACGGATGGAATGCTACCTCGCGCTTTGAGATATTCCTCCACGAGCAACACCGACCTCGGAAGATTAGCATTCCACATGGTGTTGACAGCCACAGGCAAGCTGCCTGCATAGTCGACAGCGACAACATGCGTGCACCTCGTCGATGGAATCTGGAAGCTCGTCGAGCTGTAGGGATCTAGCGTCTCCAAAATCCATCCGTCAATCAACACTTTACCCAACGGCAACCCAGCGGGATTGATTCGATCCATCGCAAAGGGAGAATTCTGCGGCGGGAACGACGCCGATGCGTGAAAGTACACAGCTGGTCCTGACCAGGAAGAAGCCGAACTCGAAATCACGCCTTCGCCCGGGCTAGTTGCGCTAAGGCTGGACGGTGGCATTCCGCGTGCAGTCAAGCTAGCGAGATGGAATGCGCGCCCTCGGAAAGGGAAGCTGGCCTTGGTGGTGATGAACGAGGTGAAAGAGCCATCGCCATAGCTCTCTAGCAGAGTGGTGGAATCGACCTTGTCGTCCCACTGCTTTCGACTGTGTGGATTCGAGACCACGTCAAGCAAGTCTTCGGCGGACAGACCCTCAACCACCTTGTCTCCACGTTGAACAAGCACCGTGCTGGAGATTGACTCCATGAGTCTTCGTCGAACATAGAGGCCGTTGCGTTCGGTCACTAGAGACCAACCAGCGGGAGCGCCGGCGGGATCAGGCGAGCGGTCCGCATGGATGCGTCGAAGCAAGAAGAGGACGTCGAGAGCGCACGTCATTGGCTGGCGGGGTGTTTCGTCTGAGAAGGGTGCGGTAGAGACTGCGTTGGTCAGAGACTGCGTCGACGCTTCCCTGCCATTCTGCCGTGCCTGAGCGGAATCGTCACCGTTGGACGGGCCAGCCCCCTGCGTTTGCCTATTTGCTTCGCTGCCTTCACTGCCGTTTGCAGCCGACGAGCGGGCCTCGGACAATTTTTGGTCTTGGACGGCCTCGGTGGATGTTGCCGAGGTGGCTGATGTGCTTCCCTCTGCGCTGCCATTCTTTTCAAGTGCGACAGAATCGCCTGTGGCCTTGCGAGCCGGGTTGATGAGATCGAGAGGCACGCGTTGAGGTTTCGAACGTTTCTGGTGGCTGAGCTCCTGTACCTGTTCGTCGTCGAGTTCGTCCACATCCACCTTGATGCTAGCTCCGTTCACATGGACACTTCCCTTCTCTCGCGAGCTGCCTCGACGGATCGTGATGCGCGCCAAGTCGTCCTCGAGCGACGCAGCCGCATGCTCGATCGTGAGCCAAAGGCCACCTCCGCCCTGCGAGAGTTTATGGCGCCGCAGGCACGAGATCGAAATAGGTGGAGGGTCGACGACCATGTCAAGCGAGCTGGCCCACGTCTCGATGTCGCAACGGATCTCGCACTCGATGTTGGGCGCATTGCTCAAGTCTTCGTCGGCGGCCGCTTCGCTTGCATACTCAACACGGAAAGTAGCCTTTTCATGGTCATAGCGGGACACTTTTGTCTTGGCTCCCAGCATGCGAGTGAGGACGGGAGGACCTCCAAATTTGATGGCGCACTCGCCGACACCAGCCACGGCGCCGACCATAGCAGCGGGCGTAGCTGACTTGCTCGTCCAACCTTTGGGATCGGATTGTTCGAGCATAGTGACATGGACAGTCGTGGGCGAGAGAGCCTCGATGGACCATCCACGCAAGTCGATCTGCGTTCGAATGGTACCTGCTTCAATCTGCGGAATGGCGGGGAATTGTGCTCGATCGTCGATGGAAAACGAGAAGATGTGGACAGACGTTGGCGCCTTGTATGCAGTCTGAATGACGACCGTGTCCCTTGCGCTGACGGGCCAGCTTGGCTTGCTCTTGGTGTGCCACAGAGAGCTGAGCTCGTTGATGTCTGTGAGGAGTGTGGCATCGTCGAGAGTCTTGTCCCAGTAAGCACGAGCACCGGGATTGCCAATGGTGGAGAAGAGATCCCAGACGCTGACGCCGACAAAAGTGGCTTCGGCGCGGTAGACAACGAGGGTGGGATCGATCGAGTCGAGTTGGGTGACTGTGACGCCCTTCATGTCGCTGATGGGTTTCCACTTTGCCTCCGGCTCTTGTAGAAGACTGGTGAAGTAAATGTAGTTGCGGCGAATCTGCGAATTGATTTGGTTGGCGAAACCGAGGTTGGGAGTTGCTGTGCGCGAAGCGTTGGCCGCATTGCCAGCTTGTGCTGCGACATTGACGGACGCGGCGCTGCCCGTAGATGCTGTGGCGACGCTGATGCCCGAGATGCTGGCCGTGTCGGCGAGCAGAGGCTGCGCGAGCGAGGCAGGTGTTCGTGGTTCGACTTGTGTCACTTGGAGAGACTCGTCATTGAGCCTGAGATCACTGCTGGCCACGACCCTTTGAATCTTGACCTTAATACGGACGAGCTGGTCGGCGTCTCGGAGTTGCCCGTGGTGGATAGTGAGAACGGTCTGCTGCGAGTCTGGAGATCGTTCTGCTGTAGCGCGCCATGAAGAGGCGGTATTGGCGGTGTCGGCAGATGCGGCAGGGTCGGTACTGGTTGTAGTCGCGGTCTGCGTCTGTCCTTTGACCTCGACACGGACATCCCAACCTTCTGTGGCTGGCAAACCGAACTCGATTGCGGCTTCGAGCTTCCTTCGAGAGCGCAGCAGATGGAGAGTATCGAGGTCCTTCTCTGCACGATCCTCAGCCTGACGTGCAACCGCGTCTTGGACAATGATGGCGTACTCGGTCGCAAGAGTGTCTCTGGTCGGGTCAAAGATGTTGGAGAGAAGCTCGACACAGCTGCCATAGTTTCTGAGCAAGGGAATTTTGACGCTGCTTTCGCGGACGTGATTCAAGAGTCCCTTGATGAGCTCAGGCAGGTGCATACCGAGACCGCCAGCGGGCATGCCCATCCATGCTCCCCTCAGATCCCATGACCAGAATACGGTAACCTTGATGCGTGGAGCTGATCGATGAGAAGATGAGGCTGCAGCGGCTGTCGATGCGGTGGATGATGGTGTTGTGCCGTCCGGAGCAAGTACCTGCACGCACCAAGCCATGAGGTGGACATGGGAGCGTACGCATGGTGGCGCTGGACGAAGATAGGAAGGTGCATCCGGAGACCGCGGCAACGATGTTGCAATGTCGATGAGTGTCGAGTCATCAGCGAGCGTCCTGTTGATGACGATTGCATCTCGTGGACTCGCGGGCCATCCTAGCCGGTACTGGACCTTGTTGATGCGAGTGATGGGGTCGAGCTGCTCGACGAGCTCTGCGGACTGTACGAGTCGATCCCACGAGGCACGGGTCTCTGGGGTCTGGAGCACGGAGCGAAAGGCTGTGAGATCAGGAGTGCCTTCATACGTGACCTCGGAAACGGCTCTGTAGATGTCGGGACCTTTGGAGCTCTTGCGATGCACAGCAATGTGGTCGGGACGGAAGCGTCCGAGGCGGAAAGGTTGTGAGGGCGATGCTGAGGTGTTGGATGGCCCAGATGCGATCGGTGAAGATGTACCCGAGTCGTAGCGAGAACCAACGTCCTCGATGGACTCGACATGACGCAACGAGGAGGATTCGCGTGCCTTTCCGCGTGCTGAGCCACCTTTCGGGGTTAAGGAAGTGGCCGCAGCGTGGGATGATGACGAGGAAGCGGAAGCATTCTGGAAGGTTGAGGTTGATGCAATGTTGGGTGTGGCTGGAGTGCTGCCCACCAGGCTGACTAGTTTCCAGGATTTGGAGGATGATTCGACGACGAGGCTGCGGAAGTTGTCGAGCGCCTCATCGAGAGCAGCGAGCCACTGGGCCTTTGACTTTGGTAGCGATGAAGCATCGTCCATCCTGGCGAGAGGTGCGAGTGTCGATGGGCTTAGCGCGAGCTGCCGTGTTGTAGACGAGCTGAGCCGCTGTCGGAAGTGGTGATCGATGTTGAAGTTTTGCGGTAGTGCTGCTCTACTATGCGCCTTGCATGGTTTCGATTCTTGCAGATGTGCGGCGGCTTCCGAGAAGTTGGGAGGGAGTCAAATGAGCGAGAACCTGATGCGCCGAGGCAGACCAGGGGCGGACAGATGATGGTGTTGGTGAACAGCTAAGATGTTGGGTCAAGGTGAGTGGTGCACGGCTCAGCAGCAGCTACTGTAACTACGATGCTCAAACCAATCCATCCTCTCTTTCTCTCTCTCTCTCTCTCTCACACACCCCCCTTGAAAAGCTTGAAAAGGATCGTGCGTTGTGCATACCAAAAGAACAAAGCCGAGCGCGGATGCCATCCAAAAAGCGAAAAATACACACACAAACACAAAGAAAGCTGACAGACCATCCCGCTTCTCCGCAAACAACGCTTTCGCATTCAACAGACACCTTCGATTGCTTTGGTTGCTTTTGAAGGTGCAATGGTCAATGCTGCTCAGGAACCTCGACCAAGCAGCAACCAAGACGTCACGACAAATGCGGATTCAAAGGTCGCAGATCCAACACACACACACACTGACGACCAACCTCCACCTCCTTCTCGCTTGGTGCCAAAGAAAATATATCTCTGTGTGAGTGTAGGAGAGTGTAACAATTTCGCTCCAAAAATTGCCATCATCGCGCAAGCTTTTGGCCTCAAACCCTTGCTTGCCTTGGCCTGAGACGCTCAAATGTACAAAAAGGTGGATCGATCATCTTGAATGTTCTTGTTGCTGTGGGAAAAGTGTATTTACATGGCCGAGCAAGCGCTTCTGGACAGAAAACATTACGAGGCTTGATTCTTGTTTTACACGCATGCACAACGCAAACAGTGTGTGCAGAGCTGGACGAGATGGTGGTTTGAAAATGCAAAGGGCGGCCCTGCTTGCTCGAGTCGCGTCCAAGCCGGTGCAGATGCACTGTAATCTGGACGCATGAGACTTTGCTCTTTGCCAAGTCTACGTTGAACCATCTTACTACCGACTTTGAACGCAGTCAAAGCTGAAAAGAATGCCAACGAGTGGGATGCTTGTTCCGTCCAAAAGGCTCGATCAAACAAAAAAAAAAAAAAAAAAAAGGAAAAGTTGCACATGCTGACACAATGCCAATAGGATTGGCACGTGTTTGTCTTTGCAAGTCACAATGACCCTCGTGTGGGTATGAAGGAGGACAGTGAAAGCACGAGGGCCGTAGACCTAATAGGAAGCAAGGAGGGGAAAAAAAAGAGGAGTGAGCAAGCAGACCGTGTTGCCAACAGCAAACGCTAGTTGACCTTCTTGATAGGATGCAACAGCATAGGTGCACGGCAAACGTTCTCCTTCTCCTTCCATCCCACGTACACCTCTCTGCTATGCGCACCGTCGTAGTAGAACGAGCTGTCTCGCATCACTTTTTCGTTGATCTTCTTGTAGAAATCCGGTCGGTTGATTCGGTTGTGCAGCACCTCGGGCTCCCACACGTGCCGGAAGTAGACCGGATGCGGCACAAACACGCCCTTGAATGGCAATGGCAAGTTGTGCGTGAAGCCCGCCTCGGGGTAGAACGAGTGGTCGTGCGACATGGGCAGCTGCGAGTGCAGCACCAGCGTCGTGGGCCACGCTTCACAGTGCAACGACTTCTTGGCTTCGGCATTGACCACGTTCATGGCTTCAAGCAGAGCACGGCTCATACGCATGTTGGTGCCGATCGACGCACGCCGATCCGTGTTCTGCCCTGGTGGGTAGTTCTGCACGTCGTACTCCCAGTACCAGCCCGAACCTCGTGGATCAAAGATGGGTCCAAGCGTGATCAGATCCGCCTCCTCTCCGCGTCCGATCGTCATGCTCGTGTTGTCGCGCCAGTTCTGTTCCGAGACGGTCACGTTGCGAACCAGCCAGGTGTCGTACTTGTCCATGCCAGAGTGGAGCGGCTCGTTTCGCGCGTACTCTTCAATGCCCTCGAAAAAGTCGAGGTAGTTGCCAATGTATCGTACGTCCATCTCCCAGTTGTACATAAAGTCGTACTCCTGGTGGTCGAGGTAGAACTTTTGCAGTGCCATCAGACACGATCGGTACGAGGTCTGCGCAAACATCTTGTTGAGGAACTTTCCTGGCAGACCAGGGTAGAGCGCACACATCTCGTCCTCGGTCCAAAGCTCGACCAGACCCCAGAACTCGCGAGGCACGCTGGATCGGAGCACGTTGAGACGGTCCCATTCCGAAGTGAAGACGGCGAGATGACGCGACTTGACCTCAACAAGGATGCGAACGTCGTAAGGCGTGTTGGGGTTGTTGAGCGAGAGTTCACTGATGAGCGCTCGCATGTTGAGAATGTCGTCCTCGCGCCACGCGTAGCCTTCGTACGATCGCATGACCACCGCGGTGCGTTTGGTCTCGGGAGTGGTAAAGACGCGTGGACGGCTGCCGCTGGTGTGAGGCTCTTCGGTGGTAGGAAGGTTGTGCGGGTCAAAATGATCGACGCCGCCAGCCATGCCGCGGTCGTGCAGACGCTTCTGGAAGCAGTTGTCCATGAGAGCACGCCAGTCCGGATAGCTGGTGGGACCAAGCTCTTCGCTGAGAACGTTGGCGCGCCACAAGCGATCGCGCAGTTGACCTTCCCACTCGCCTTCGTTCATGCCCTCGGGCTTGCGTGGGCCAAAGAGAGGGTCGATCTTTTCGCGCTTGGACGAGGCGTCGTCCTTGGTGGCGGACGAGGTGGTGGTGGTGTTGGTGCTGCTGCTGGTGCCGTTGGCCTGGAGGGACGATTTGGCCTTGGACGTGAGAGGCTTGACGTTATCCGGATCGTCGTCGTAGTCCTCAGCCTTGGCGAGGTACGATTCCAGCTCCGAGATGTCCTTGCGGTAGGTGATGTTGAGCGCTTCGTCCGAGTACATCTGGTATCGGGAGCGATACGTCATGCACTTGCCGAAATCCATGCCAGCCATCTCGTAGCTTCCGACCAACGGGATGGGATGCGTGTCGGGCGTGTCGTAGAACTCGGCGGGTGCTCTTGGGACAGGGACGCCCTTGGGACCGAGGCAGGCGCCAAACTTGGGCGGAGTGATGGGCCGCGAGGAGGGTGGATGGAAAGGACTGGACGAGCCAGAACCCGACTTGTGTGCGGCTGGAACGAGCGGATACGGGTCGACGCGGTAGTAGGTCATTTCACGCCATTCTGTCGACATGGCACCAAAGAGACCGAAGGCGGCGAGAGTGCCGAAGAGCGCAACAAAGATGAGCGTCTTCCATTTGCGCAACAAGATGCCGAGCACCCTTTGAACGGAGGGAGGGATGCGAATGATGTAGAAGCCACCGAACTTGCCGAGGTTGAGCACAAAGGTGCCGGGCACACCACCGGGAGAAGGTACGCTGCCGCCATGTGGTGGCGAACCTGGGCGACTAGGGGTTCTGGAGCCTGTTGGAGAGTGTGGAAGGTGGTGGAAGCCGTAGGGCGGTGGCGGGTTGCCGCCTGAGGAAGAAGATGATGGCGACATGGACGGAGAGAGAAAGTTGGACTTTTCTGACATTGTCATGACCGATCACCGGTGAGATTGCGATGCCAAGTGGAAGGAAGCGCCAGTCGACAGGATGTTGATCGGTGAAGCGATGCCCAAGGTCGAAGGGGATCCTACACGTTGGAATCGCTGACTCACTCCAAGGCTGCTTTTTCGGATGGGATCCGGTGAGGCGAGGAGCGATGCTGACGCGAGAGAGCAAGTCCTGACCTGTAGTGATAGAGCGATCGTCCTCTTTCTCGTCGCGAAAATTGCAATGCGCTTAAAGTGATCTTGCGTCGTCCGTTGACGATGACCAGGCTGATTGCTGAGAGGAACGATCGTGAAAGGAGGCCCTTGACTGTGTGCGCGCGTGCGACCGAATCGACAGGAGAAGATGAAATTGGGGGATAGAAACAAAAGAGCGGCGAGAGGAAGAGGAAAAGACAGACGCGATCGGAAGAGCAGAAGGAGGATGGTGACCAACAACAAGCAATGTCGAATAGGAGATGGCGAACATGACCCAAGATGCGATGCGAATTGGGATCTGCACGCTTAAAGCAAATCCAAAGTCGAGTCGATGGAAAACGTCAACAGCCAACGCGAGCGAAACTTGGGGCACAGAATAAGCAAGAGGCCTGCCAGATTCTTAGTGGGAAAAATGCGTGTGCGTTTGTGCGGTTGTGCGTGAGAGAAAAAAGACTTGAGTGGAGAAAGAGAGAGAGAGAGAGAGAGAGAGAGAGGGAGAGGGAAGAGAAATCCGATTTTGTGCGTCGGTCAAGCGTGTGCGTTGCGTGGCTCTAAGCTGCAGAGCGCGCGCGTGTGCAAGTTGCTGCTGCTGCTGCTCACTCAAGATTTCAAACGATGATTGGTCGACGCAGCTACAACAGCCGACAGAATTGAGGCAGATCACCACAGTCAATGATGCATCGCTTCTACTATGGTACATCGAGCGCCATCTTGTAGAATACTGTCCTGTATGTTTGTACTGGAAGGCGACCATCATTGGCAGCACGGCCCAGTGTGTGTTGTTGACAGCCGATGAGCACAGTGGGTTTTTGGACGATCACGCCCGGGCCTGCTATCGGCCATGTGCATGCTCTTTCCAAAACTCCTGCAGTGACTGGTGGGCGATTGGTAATGAACTGTCGTTGCTGCTGCTGCTCATGGTGACCGACGGCGATCGCTCCGACACAAAGACAGTGCCGATCCTCCCGCAAACGCTAAAAGCTGCAAGTCGCAAGTCGCAGGTCGCAGATCATAACTTAGGTCGCAAGTCTCATGCTTGTCGTCGCTTCACCCTTCTGACCAAACTGGCTTCCGTTGGCATTGTGCAAAGATGATTCTTTCAACGAATTCTTACACAGTCCGGAGAAGAACAATTACGCCCACACAAACTGTTTCCTACGAAACGCCTTTGCATCGGTTCTCTGGGCACATACCAGTCTAAAAGTATTGACTGTAATCCGAGCCGCAGGTTGAAGATGCGTTCCTCACCACGACCCTTGGAACCTCAGTGACGCGTGGCATCCTCGTGAGGGCTGCACGCTCGTCTGAGCGTTTCCGCTGCCGTCTAAAGGTGTACCGTACGTCAGTACCGATGCTGTAAAGGGCTAGCCCTAGCTTCAAGCAAGGTAAAGCAGCCCAATCGGGTGTCAGACGAGTTGGCAGATGCAATTCTCTCGGACACAAGCATCGGAATACCTTTTTGAGAGAGAGAGAGCGAGCTCGGCTTTCCTTCTCAGGCGCTAGTCAGCCGGCGGCGAGCAAGCTCAAGAGGTCTTCCGCAGGAATTCACCCCTCGGTCAAGTCTTTGCACAACAACCTCAAGGCAACCGAGACGTGTCTGGCATCCCGACACTAAGTTAGCAAGGAAATCGCAGCGCCTGATCTCCTCTGGTCTCGCTCGATTGATCTTGATCAACCCCTTATGTTGGTGAAATGCAGCAGTTGTGGACAGCCAAGCCAAGCCAAGCCAAGCTCGATTATTCGTTCCCGAGTCGCGACCCACTGCATCGGATCCCAACAGGCGACGGGGCTCCGTGACCCCGCTGCACATTGCTTGCTGGCAGAACGCAGCAGTCGCTTACGTTAAGTCAAGAGTTTAACGTTCATATGTACAAAGCTGCAGTTGGCTGCTTCCGCTCGTTTCGCGTTTACGACGAGGATCAAACACCAAAAAAAATGAAGCGGATTATATCTGCTTCTTGCGGCTGCCAGGGCATCCTGCCGGACATAGCTCAGTTGGAAGTAGCGATGGTTTGTAATTGGAAACCCTAACCCGGTATTAAACGGAAAAGCACCATAGGTCGCCGGTTCGATTCCGGCTGTCCGACGCTTTTTTTTCTTTTCTTTTTTTTTTTTTTTTTTTTTGATGGACCTTCTCTTCAATTTATGGACTGAACCAGCATGGAAGCTCTCCATCCTCACAGCGATGTGCCGCACAAACTCGCGCCAAGCAGCGAAGACTCCGGTTACGCAAAGCGAGCCCTGCTGGATTTGACGGGCGAGAGCAAAGGGGTTGCAAAAAGAGAGCTTTATTCAGAGCGTGCATGGGGACGCGGCACTGTTCCAGCCCCCTAAGCTACCTGCATCGAGAAGGCGCAGCACGACGAGGGCTCGACGCGTCTTTGCTGTAACAAGTAACTTTACGCAGTCAAGCCTCACCGACACTGTGTGCTCCGTACAGCCTCTAACTTAGAACTCGCTTAGTGGCCCTTTGGGACCCCATTTTCACCGTCAAATGAGCTGGAGAGTGTGTTACTTTTCAGTAATATTAAAGCGAGCTCAAAAAGGGATTTGCACGCGATCGTTCTGATGCATAAGCAACTGGTAGAGTGTCCAGCTGTCCAGTCCCACGAGTTGATCTGTCGATCTGCTGTCGCCCACGACAAAAAGCGCAGCGTGAAATGACGCTCTAGCTGCATGAACTGCACCAAGCCAATTTCAAAGTTGCAGCTGATAGCAGCGAGCTTTTTGAGCGTGAGACCAACCACATTCCCCTGCACCGCGAGTGTTTCTTCGACGTCAAGGTGGGATTTCGCATTCCGTGTTCTTCTCACCCACCGCCATCTCGTCCATCATCTCCATCCCTGGATATCGACTTCCAATCACCCAACTTCTCTATTCGGCTTCTCTCCGACGCGACACGGAGCGCTCATCTCGCTGGATCGACAAAGCGCCGACGCAAAGACGCAAGCACCGCGGCAAGGCGCCATCTTCTCTCACGACCGCGCACGTCTCGAAGCTTCGGAAGCGCCGGTCCCTTTCTGACTTTCACACACCGGCAGAGGAGGCTAACCAATACAGCGCAAGCGGCTGCTGACTCAAGCACTTCACTTGTCACCGACGATCGCGCTTCATCAAGTGGACGCTCACGCCGCTTCTCATTTCCTGCTGCTGCCGCTGCGTCTGCCGCTGCTGTTGCTAACAAGTTTGGACCATGCGATACAGCTGAGCTGATCGCTCGCATCCAGCTTCTGCTCCCCAATATAGCATCTTTCCACTGGAGCCGGCTCATCACATATCGACCACACAGTCAACACTCACGAATAGCAACAAGCTTGCCATAACAACGGCCTCCTCACCATGGCCGAACCAGTCATCTTTGGCGGATCGCCTCTGGACCAATATCTTCAGGATGCTGACCATTCACAAGATCCAGCGTCCCTAGACGATCCGATTCGCAGCCCAGTATCCTTGGACCCCTCTCCGCCAGGGCTTGGGTTGCATCTCGCATCCACACCACGCCGCACTCCATCCATACCGAAGCGCAATCATGGCTCCGAGTCGCCGTCATCTGATCCACCCCAAGAATCTGTCTTCCGAGAATCAAGTTCTACAGCTACCCCTATCGCCGGCCGCAGCACAGACAAACGAGTTTCGGGAGCGGCGCAGACCATCTTAGCAGCAAAGAGTCACAGGGAAAACGACACTCGTCCCCTGGCGGGACAGCAAGCAGGCTCCGGTCCAGGCCGCGAGCAGTTGCAGTTGACCGACCTGGCTTCGCAATTCTTTCGTGCTGTCTCCATGCTTGCACAACGCTTCCTTTTTCCACTCGTGCTAATGTTCGCTCACGATGCCCTCGGGTTGGGGCGGAATAACGCAGTATCTGATGGGTCCAGCACTGTTGCTTCTCAATCTCAATCTAAGCAACCCTCGACGGCATCTGGACCACTCGACGACGGCAACGTAAGCTTCATCGAGAAATTCAAATACGTCATCTGCTCGTCTTTTCTGCTCACTCCTAGTCTCTCCATCTCCTTCTACGAGTCTAACCCACCTGCTCAGACGCAATCACCGACAAATGATCAAAGCACCATCGAAAAGCGGGCATGGGATCACGTTCAAGGGCGTCGAGCCAGCCCAACATCCATCAACCGACAATGTTACGTGGAGCCAGGCGATGCGCCCGCAGCAGACGTTCACAATACCATGGCAGCCACTCAGGAGCGACTTCCAAGACTCGACGCTCAGGGGCGACTGGCTCGCAATGCCGCACTCCTGTCCGCTCTGTTCCTCTTCCCACCCATCAGCGCATCTTGGCGGCTCTATTTCTCGACTCTGCTCCTGGTCGCTTGTTTGACCTGGAGCTTCGTCCTCTTGCTCGACCACAGCTCATACGACGACAAGATCAAGTTCACACTCTCACGCCAACCCAACGTCGATGCATCTGCCTTGCCCACATCGCTTCGCAACCTCTCTATAACCAACGAGCTGAACGGACAAGAGAAGCAAGCACTGCAATGCGGGATCCTCAAAGACATCTCTGCCTTGATCAAGACCGCACAGAGCTTCGACGTATCCGTCAACAAGGCCATCAGTGCCATTCAAGAGGTCGAGACTGTTTCGCGCGGCTACAAGCTCACGCATCCGCTTCCACCGATTTCGAGGATCGAAGCAGCATCCAGCTGGTCCAACGTCAATTCCCCATCCACACAACGTCGCTCGCTGGCCGTCTCATCCGGATCCACCAACAACGGCAAGCTAGGACGTACGCTTTCCAATGGCGGCAACGGTGCGCCCACTACCCGAAGGCACACCCAACGTCCACTATCGCTGAATCTCTCGAGCGGTCGCATGTCTCCCATGGACCGCCCCTCTGGAAGAGCGTCTCCAGCTGTTTCTTCTGAAGTCGGTGACGTTGATCACCAACAAAAGATGCTCATGGAGCAAAGCATAGCCACACTCGCCCATGCAACCAGCAAATCTGCGTCTCAGAGAGCGCCTCAGAGACTCGTCGAAGTCCGAAAGGCACTCGTTGCTGCGCTCGAGGGTGTTGGCGCCAGCTTTACCTATTCCAATGCCGATTTGCAAATGCTTGCTGATGCGGAAGAATTGGCCATGCTTCATGAGCTATACGCCCTTGACGCAGGTGCTCAGGACGATGTTGATGAGGCCGATGCATCGCATGCATGGTCCAACGGCGACACCTCTGCTCTCTCCGAGGGCTCTCCCGACCTCGAGCACGATCGCAAAGCGTGGGTTGCGACCACTCCGCGCAACTTTGGCAGCAGTGTGCGCTCTGCCGACTTGAGCGGCTACAGCGACACGGCGTGGAGACCAGACTCTAGCCCCTTCACGGGCTCGGTCAATCCCCAAAGGCTTTCGCTAGTCTCGGATGCAGGCTCAGTTCTCGATCGACATCCGCGTGCTTCTTCTTCCTTGTCTCGCCGCAGCAGCCTCGTCTCGGAGTCAGGCAAACTTGGCAGCTATCGATCGCCTCGACTACACTATGTCTCAGAACAGGCGACAGGAGCATCCGGACCCAACGAGTCCGCGGCTGCTAAGCGTCTCAGCTATGTTTCCACCTCTAACTCGTCTTTCGCAACCGGCTCGTTGGACACTCGATCCCCTGGGATGCGCAACTCGTCCCTTCTGTCCTCGACCTTCAGCCCGCCGCCCCATTCGTCTGCTCAGACTTACTCGGCTACGACCAGTCCGCAATCCAGAACAACCAAGCGCAGTTCCATTCTCGGGGTCAACTCGATCTTTGCTCATCTCGATCCCTCAATATCCGCTTGGAGTGCTGCCAAACCGGCTGATCCCTTGTCGCTGCTCAACATCAAGGCCAAGTTTGAGTGGATGCATCGAGCTCGAAGACGCTGGCTCTGCCACCTGCTGGCGCTCAATCTCAACATGAGTGGGCGCATCAGCTTATCCGAGGGCGACAGCTTGCCATGTGACGAATACTGGACTGCGGCTCGCTCGACTATTGACCCAGCCAAGTCCGTCCTGCGAGCGCAGCAGAAGGCTGTCACAGACGTCGTTAAAAAGGAGATGGGTCTCGACTTCCTGCAGGCGACGCAAGCTGAGTTGCCGGCTGGACAGGGAGACCAGTTAGGCCGGGACGACCGCTTGACCGTGCCCAGTGGAGACACCAGCATCTCCGTCGTTGGGCATCCGGGCATCGAAGATCGACTCCATGCCATGATGCTTTGGCTGCGATCCTTGCAAGCCAAGATTCGAGTGTGCGCCGAGGACATTCGCGTGAATGCACCTGCCGGTCTGCACGGCGCCGAGGATGGGCAAACAAACCAGAACGCTGCACAAGCAGTGGAAGCTAGCGACGACGCTGGCATCACTATGCAGCTCGAGAAAACAATCGACTCGATGCGTGACGACCTTGTCGGCTTGTCCGCTGAATGGGAGGCGACCATCAAGCTCGTCCGAAAGGAAAAGCGCAGATCACCAAGTCCACAGCCGAGCATCGATGTCGAGGTGGAGGTATCCAAGTCGAACGCTGCTCGCGAACTGGTGTCACCACTCGAGGCGGACGAAGATGCTGCCGATTCGCCGCACGCCCAGGATGGCAGACTGCATCAACTTCAAGACGACGTGCTCCTCCCACCCTGCCAACAAGCTCAAGACGGCCATCATCACGACGGAAGCGATGACGAGGACGACAGCGACCTTGCAGCGTTGCTGTTAAACTCGACGTCGCCCAACTCTTTGCCGCCTCCGGGCCTGGAGCAGGTGTTCGAGAGTATAGCAGGTATGGCAGGTCTATCTGGACTCGGAGCCAAGGGACCCAAAATGAGCCGAGCAGAACGAATCGAGCAGGCGCGCCTTGAGAGGCAGCAGCAGGAGCAGGACGGTCGAGCGCTAGAGAAAGCTTCGCACCGACACCCCATGGATCCATCTGGCATGATGTCGGAGCTCAACAATGTCATCTCGACGCGCAAAGCAGTGCGAGAGCAGCGCCATCAGTCGGCCCTACCCTTTGCTGCGACGGCGACGATCGATGCCTCCTCAGCGGCACCTTCCGAGGCACAAACAGCTTTAGCATTAGGCTCTCCGCTCGATCTAGGCTCAGCGGGCTACGAAGGCGTCTTTGGTGCATCTCACAGCTTTGTCGACGATCAGGAAATGCCACGAAGGTCGCTTTCGTCGCTCGATCTGGCGCGTGCTCGCGCATTACAGGCGTTGGAAGCTCGAAGCCCCTCTGTAGCATCGTCGTCAGCATCAAACTCGTTCGACAGCGGCGATGAGTCACGAGGATCCGACGACTTTTCGTTTGAACCAACACCGCTCGAGTCGGTGCCGGAAGATGGAGCGTCCAATCTTGCCGCCGAATCACCTTCAGCTTTGTGGGACTCGGCATCGCGCAAGTCGACACCGAAAGCGTCCCAAGTGCCGCTTTCGAGTACAGACGCTACACCGGTGCCGGATAGCCCGTTTGACTTGGGAGCGCAGGTGGCAGCGTACGCTCGACGAAAGAAGGCAGCTAAAGCGCAGGCGGCAGCGATGCAGGCGTCGGGTTCGGAGTCGAGCATGTCTTCGCATCTCTCTGCATGAATAGCACACTCAACATTTTCACAAAGTATTGTCATTTACCATCTTATACGTCATCGTTTAATCTTATCGGTTTATCATTGGGGATGTGCTTCAAGTGTGCTCGACTGTGCGTCTCTTGAGCATAATGCGACAATGCGACGATGGCGTCCCCAACGTCTTTCGTGAGCTCCGAGTGTCAGACTGAACAGCGATGCGGCGTTCGAGGGTGTGGAATGATTTGACCATATGCATGCAGTGAGTACAAAAGATGTGGTTCATCAGTTGGACGGCTGAATCTGAATATCCTCGATCCGCAAGCGGGTATAAGGCTGTTTATGCTGCACGGTCTTTTTGTAACCCTTTCTACGCTTCTTCTTCAGAATCTTTTCCAGCGCGCCCTTTGTATTCTCGGTAATCACCGCGGTGATCTTTACCGTCGACTCGGGCAGACTTGCGCCGATATGAGCCAAGCCATTCGGAAGCAATCGACTGGACCAGGTGTTTGCAAGTGGCAGCAGTGGTCCCCGCGCAGCTGAATCTTGTGCAAGACGTGTGAAAAGACGTCTTGATTGAGGAGCAACGGCCGGTGAAACGCCGTGGAGTGTTGCTGCGGAAGCCGGGAAGGAGGTGAGGTCGACAGCAGTTGAAATTCGACGAGTGTTGAGTGTATCCTGTGCACGAAGTGTGTAATCTCTGGAACCGATTTCGTGAACTTTGTCGAGAACCAAAACGTCTCCGACCTGAACATCTCGAAGGCGAGGGACCGTGACGAGATCGCCCTTGGAAACGAGATACGTGCAACCAGTTATGGAGGCAATCGCATAGTGTGATGGTTGCGATTTGAGCAGTGATAGGGCCTGAGCGTTGGTGGAGATGGAGGAGGAGGAGGAGGTAAGCGGTGTGGATGAAGGTCCAGCGGCAGAAGTGGACTGCGATGTTGATGCGGTAATGTTTCGGCTGAAGGAGACAATGGGTGATGAAAGCTGCTTGGCCTTGCCTTTGAGAGCGGCACTTGCGGCGGAAGAGAGGGACGATTTGAGGGTGTTCATCATGCGGTGTGTGGTGTCGATGATGGCAGGTGTTGAGATCATTGAAGGCTTGGCTTCCAAAAAGTATCAAGTGAGCCAATGCGAAAGCTCATAAGAAAAGAAAGACGGCGGCTCAATTTGACACAGAGGGTTATTCCACTCGCACGACAAACGAAGGTCCATTGAAATTGCTTTTCCACGATCAAAGAAAAAAGGTTCAACGTGAAGCTCTCTGCTGCCTGCATCTCCAAAGTGATCGGCTGTTGGCCTTCTTTCAGGCCTCACTGCACATCACAGACAGCAAAACGGTCTCGTCATTGCACAACAAGCCAGCCAAGAATGTCAAGATGTGATCCCAGCCTGAGAAAATCTCGTTGATCTAAGTTGTTACTGCTTGCGAATCAAGTGGGAAGGGAGCAAGAGAGGCTGGCTGGCCATCGGTTGAGGACGGAACGACGTGTTCTGCTGTCTTCCTGCCTTGAACGGGGAGAAGCCATGGATCAAAAAATCGAAGCGGCGCGGGCACAACAGCCAGAGAGGCAAGAGAGTGAGGAGACACTCGGATCCGTGCGGTTTGAATTGAAAAAACAATTTCTTCCTGTCTGGAATCGAATTCAACAACCACAAAGCTAAATTGACAGCATCCCCAAGGGTTTGTATTCATTTGCTCGCATCCACCAATACCATTGAGAAGAGAAAGCCGCCGCGATTTTCTTTTGAGTTGACTGAAATTGACCAACCAATCCGCTTGCTCCAAGGCTCAACTGTTCCAGTGCCTGAAGATCGAAACATTGAAAGGCTTGGAAGATCGTTTTCCTTTTTCGCATCCGTTTGGGCACGCAAGAGTGGGTAAGCGCACGCACGCCGTTCAAAGTCTGAGCGCAGGCAAAGCTTTGGCTGTTGAGTGTGAGTGTCTGTGATCTCTCTCTCTCTCTCTCTCTCTCTCTCTCTCTCTGCCTTCTCCTACTACAACTCTCTTCTCACCACCTCTCGCTATTCCCTCTCCCTCATCATCGTCCCCTCTTTTCACAAAGTAGCCGCGATGCTTTCTCGTTCCGTCGGCATTACCACCGCAAACCTCGCCCGATCGGCCGCCGTCCCTGTGGTACGTATATCCGTTCTCTTTCAGCGGCACCAAGAGTCATGATGCTGTGGTATTGCAACGAGGGTCAGAGCCAACACAACAAA
The DNA here is from genome assembly GCA_014826065.1 of Anthracocystis panici-leucophaei. Classification (NCBI taxonomy): domain Eukaryota; kingdom Fungi; phylum Basidiomycota; class Ustilaginomycetes; order Ustilaginales; family Ustilaginaceae; genus Anthracocystis; species Anthracocystis panici-leucophaei. Next base: position 346,679 of record CP060315.1, on the reverse strand, counting down.
TGGTGGAAACAAGGAGGTTATCGTTCGAGAATCATCGCAGAGCAGTCAAAAGCGTGCAACAATTGCCATTGCGACATTAGACATCATGACAGCAAAGCACCTCTGCTCAGCATCATCATCAACAACAACAACAACAATATCAACAGCAGCAACGACGATGATGCGCAATACTTTGATCATTCCAACTGCATTCGGTCTTACGACACCCACCCACAGTTGGTGTTGATCAACAAGGCAAGATACATGGACTGTCAGCAATTTTTTTTTGATCTAGAGCGTTGCACCGGAAGCCATCTGGCACCACCAAAGCTAGTCAGGGAGTCTCAACTTGCGGCCGTTGTCGTGACTTGGCCATACTCCCCCTCTACATCGCAGACGGCTCCTGCCGAAACAGCTCGCGCCATCTGCTACTCCAGCCAAAACTACGAGTTACGAACCCGACCTTGTCGTCGACACGCACATCTCGAGCCATCCACCCCTCGTTGCACACACTTGCTCTCTCAAAGTCTCACCGCCGACTCGTCATTTACACAACCTCAGAGGATTTCTTGTCGCTGACCTTTTCAACCCTTCCACCTCTTTGACCCATCTTCCATTCACAATAGGCCCGCCGATCGGTTGCCAACGCCGTCCGCACCTACGCCACCGCCAAGCCTGGTAAGTTTTCTGCTTCTTCGCTCTTCGCGTGCGACGATACGGCCACCAACAAAATTCGTCAACGGAATCACTGACCATTGCCGACTCTCCTTCCTCGCAATCTCCCATTCCATCCTCTGCACCACAACTTTTTCTTTTTTCTTTTTTCTTTTCTCTTCTACAGCCGCTTCCGAGGTCAGCTCCATCCTTGAGCAGCGCATCTCTGGCGCCTCCGCTGGCGGTGATGTTCAGGAGACCGGCCGTGTCCTCACCATCGGTGACGGTATCGCCCGTGTCTACGGTCTCCGCAACGTCATGGCCGAAGAGATGGTTGAGTTCTCCTCCGGTGTCCGCGGAATGGCTCTTAACCTCGAGGCCGACAACGTCGGTGTTTCCATCTTCGGTTCGGACCGTCTCATCCGTGAAGGTGATACTGTCAAGCGTACCGGCCAGATTGTCGACGTTCCCGTCGGCCCCAACATGCTCGGCCGTGTCGTCGACGCCCTTGGTAACCCCATCGACGGCAAGGGACCCATCGAGGCCGCCGAGCGTCGCCGTGCCTCGCTCAAGGCTCCCGGTATCCTCCCGCGTAAGTCGGTCAACCAGCCCATGCAGACCGGTATCAAGCCCATCGACGCCATGGTGCCCATCGGACGTGGTCAGCGTGAGTTGATCATTGGTGACCGTCAGACTGGTAAGACCGCCGTCGCCATCGACACCATCCTCAACCAGAAGCGATGGAACGACGGCCAGGACGAGAGCAAGAAGCTCTACTGTGTCTACGTCGCCGTCGGCCAGAAACGTTCCACCGTCGCCCAGCTCGTCAAGGTGCTCGAGGAGAACGACGCCATGAAGTACACCATCATTGTTGCCGCCACCGCCTCGGAGGCCGCTCCCCTTCAGTACCTCGCTCCCTTCTCGGGTTGTGCCATCGGCGAGTGGTTCCGTGACAACGGCCGCCACGCCCTCATCATCTACGATGACTTGTCCAAGCAGGCCGTCGCCTACCGTCAGATGTCGCTGCTTCTGCGTCGTCCCCCCGGTCGTGAGGCTTACCCCGGTGACGTTTTCTACCTCCACTCTCGTCTGCTCGAGCGTGCCGCCAAGATGAACGACACCCACGGCGGTGGATCGCTCACTGCCCTCCCCGTCATTGAGACTCAGGGTGGTGATGTGTCTGCTTTCATTCCCACCAACGTCATCTCGATCACTGACGGTCAGGTCTACCTCGAGTCTGAGCTCTTCTTCAAGGGTATCCGACCCGCTATCAACGTCGGTCTTTCGGTCTCGCGTGTGGGTTCGGCTGCCCAGTCCAAGCTGTACAAGTCGGTCTCTGGTTCGCTCAAGCTCTCGCTCGCCCAGTACCGTGAGCTTGCCGCTTTCGCCCAGTTCGGTTCCGATTTGGACGCCGCCACCCGTGCCACCTTGAACCGTGGTGTTCGTCTGGTCGAGTTGCTCAAGCAGCCCCAGTTCGTGCCCATGGCTACCGAGATCCAGATCCCCATTATCTACGCCGGTGTCAACGGTCTCGTGGATGAGATCCCCGCTGACCGCATTGTCGAGTGGGAGAACTCGTTCCGTGAGAAGCTCTCGACCGAGGATGCTCTGCTCTCGGAGATCTCCAAGGGTGTCCCCAGCGAGGAGCTCTTTGGCAAGATGAAGAGCCTCATCACTGAGCACGTTAAGGGCTTCCTTGCCTAGACGTTGTTCTCAAGTGAAGACGCTTGCATGACACTCGACGTTGCAGGTTGTACGGACACCGCCGACATGTGATGGAATCGGGTGTCATGGAGTTGCTTCTGGACATGTCACACTCGCTCTCTGTACAGTTGGGAAGCAGGGTCGCGCGTGTATGTGTGTACGGATGATGTTGTGCGCTGCGTGCGATCTTGCTTCTTGCTTCTGTGTATATCGAAAACGAAAGAAATCAATACATAGTATCGCTAGAGTCGGAATGTTGTTTTGAGTGCCTGTGGGAACTGAGAAGCCGTTGAGGTTTGTGAGGATGAGGTACGTGGAAGCCAGTTCTAGACTGCTCTGAGGCTGATTGTCTTAGCAGCAGCGGACAGCGGAAGCAGGAGGGGTTCCCATCGACGCCATCTGCCAAGGAGCATCATCTGGTTGCTCACACAAGCACGATTCGGCGCACGCCTCCAAGTGTCCGGCTTTCAGTCGATCTCCTGCAATAGCACGTGGACCACGGTCTCAGACAAGGAATCAGACGATCAAAGAGATAGGAGCTGAAACTGCGTTGAAGAGGTGAGTGCAAGCTGAAGAGGCGATTGCAAGGCGCAAAGCGGAAAGTGATCGGGCGCCAAATATGAGAGAGAGAGAGAGAGCGATGCCTATTTTTGAGAGAAGCCGGGAATGCGAGCGTCATAATTGTCTCAAAAAGAAATCGCGGTTGCAGACGGGCAGAATGAAGAAAAAGTGTTGCTCTCTCTCTCTCTCTCACACACAATAGCCCCTGCGAAAAATGAAAATTATTTGGTCGGAATGGCTGGGTGAAAGGCAGGCACCTGGCCAGTCAGCTCTTCTCTCAGTCGAAGAAATCATTGGTCTGACTGTGCATGCGCATGGCGAATAACACTCCTCCAGCCTGCAAGACTCTGTTGCAACAACAGGAGACGCGCTCAAAACAAAACAGAAAGCACGAAAAAGCAACTCAGCTTCAATCAGTCATTTCTTGGTGTACTGTAGCTCGCTCCTCTCCTCCTCCTCCTCCTCCTCCTCCTCCTCCTCCTCCTTCTTATCCCGCACCCCTACCCTCTCGGTGCTCAACACCTTCGACACCACCTTTCGACCCGAAACACTTCACACGTCGTCTTCACTGCGAACTGCTCGAGCAGCTCCGAGCCAAGCACACCGCATCGTCCAGGCTGCATTCAGTCTCGAGCACAGCGCGATCAAGCGTCTGCTGATCCATCAAAACATCCATCGATAACGGGCTCCGTAATCAACGACATCCATCAGCCTCATCCTGCGCGGTGCTCGTCAACGGACAGACAAATTTACACACCTTTCGTACATCACATAGACATTGTCGCCTATCATGGACGTCGACTTGATCCAGGTCGTCAACAAGCTCCAGGAGACCTTCACCGCCATTGGCGGTGACTCGGTCGACCTGCCCCAGATCGTCGTCGTCGGCTCCCAATCAGCAGGAAAGTCGAGTGTTCTGGAAACCATTGTCGGTCGCGACTTTTTGCCTCGAGGTAGCGGTATCGTCACTCGTCGTCCTCTCGTTCTCCAACTCATCCACACTCCCTCCGCAAAGGACCAGGCAAAGCAGTCCAAGCCGTCCTCTCGCCCATTCGACTTTTCGGATGAGCCCGCACCAGAATTGATGCGAGGCAGCTCCAATGGATCTTCGGCAGGCGGCAGAACACCAACCTACGAAGAGTACGGCGAGTTCCTTCACCTTGACAAGCGCTTCACCGACTTCAACGAGATCCGACGCGAGATCGAAAACGAAACTTTCCGTGTAGCCGGTCAGAACAAGGGCGTCTCCAAGCTGCCCATCCACCTCAAGATCTACAGCCCCAATGTCCTCAACCTCACCCTCGTCGACTTGCCCGGTCTCACCAAGATTCCCGTCGGCGACCAGCCTTCCGACATTGAACGTCAGATCCGCAATCTCGTCACAGACTACGTCTCCAAACCCAACTGCATCATCCTCGCCGTCAGCCCCGCCAACGTCGACTTGGCCAACTCGGACAGTCTCAAGCTCGCCCGCACAGTCGATCCTCAGGGTCGTCGCACCATCGGCGTCTTGACCAAGCTCGACCTCATGGACCAAGGCACACACGCTCTCGATATCCTCACCGGCCGTGTCTACCCGCTCAAGCTCGGCTTCATCGGTGTCGTCAACCGATCGCAACAGGACATCAACGGCAACGTCTCCATGCTGGCCGCAAGACGAGCTGAAGAGGAGTTCTTCCGTTCGCACGCCGCCTACAAGAACATCGCACATCGATGTGGCACCAAGTTCCTGGCCAAATCGCTCAACCAGGTGCTCATGAGCCACATTCGCGACAAGCTGCCGGACATGAAGGCGCGTCTCAACACCTTGATGGGCCAGACACAGCAGGAACTCGCCGCCTTTGGTGACACCACCTTCCTCGGCGATCAGCACCGCGGCTCGCTCGTTCTCAAGCTCATGACCCAGTTTGCTCGCGACTTTGTCGCTTCCATCGACGGTACCACGTTCGACATTTCCACAAAGGAGCTCTGCGGAGGTGCCAGGATCTACTACATCTTTCAGGACGTCTTTGGCCACGCACTCACCAGCATCAACCCCACACACAACCTCACCGTGCAGGACATTCGCACCGCGATCCGCAACTCGACCGGTCCACGTCCATCGCTCTTTGTTCCCGAAGCCGCTTTCGAACTGCTCATCAAGCCTCAGATCAAACTTCTCGAGCCACCAAGCTTGCGCTGTGTCGAGCTCGTCTACGAAGAGCTCATGAAGATTTGCCACAACTGCACCAGCTCCGAACTGCAGCGCTTCCCGCGTCTCCATGCGCAACTCATCGAGGTGGTCTCGGAGCTCTTGCGCGAACGTCTCGGCCCCACCTCTGAATACGTGCAGAGCCTTATCCAGATTCAAGCTGCGTACATCAACACCAACCACCCTGCCTTTGTGCAGGATTCGGCCAACATTGCACGCGAGCAGCGCGAGACTCAGGCGCGCAAGCAGGTGGCCATGCTTCCATCCTCGTCTGGCCGCAAATCGTTTGACGATTCTGCCGACATTTCGGCTGAGCTCTCCGACGACGACGCCGACAGCGCCAACTCGCGCAGCCTTACCGTTAACGGCGTCACCTCCAAGACTGGTGGCGGTGGCCGTGACAAGAAGCAGCGTGCAGGTTCGACCCACGAATCGCGCCCACACTCTGCATCTGCGCCTGGGGAGAGAGGTCATCACACCATTGGTCATGCATCGGGGAGCGGTTTCGCCAACGGTACTGGAGCTTCCATTGGTGGTGGTGGTGGTGGTGGCGGGGCAAAAGACACTTTCCTCAACTACTTCTTTGGAGGTGCATCCGGGCTGCCCGTTGGCGGTGTTGGTCCCTCGTCAGGTCTGGGCGGCTACCACGCGCCTGCGCCGCACGCACACCAGCCAAGGATGACAGAGTACAGCCATGCGCGCGAGCACAAGCCCAACGCCATGTCTGGTCGTACAGGTCTCGAGGGCAACTCGGCAGCGTACGACATGAAGTCGCTCGACAAGCACCTCGAAGCGACACCCATCTCGTCCGACGAGTATGCGCTTTCGGATCGGGAAGAGCTCGAAACGACGCTCATCCGATCGTTGATAGCCAGCTACTTTAACATTGTTCGTTTGTCGATTCAGGACTTGGTGCCCAAGGCTATCATGCATCTGTTGGTCAATTTCAGCCGCGAATCGGTGCAGAACAGGCTGGTGGCTTGGCTGTACAAGGAGAACCTGTTCGAGGAGCTGCTGTACGAGGATGAAGGTTTGACCAGCGAGAGGAAGAGGGTCAAGCAGTTGCTCGATGCGTATAGGGAGGCGTTTAACACGCTTTCCGAGGTGACGTTTAAGCCGACTGCTGGTGGGTCGTAGGTTGTTCTCTCTCTGCGCTTGTCGGATTCACGAAGAGAAGAGAGGGTGTATGGCTTTTGGTCGGGGTTTTTCTTTTTGTGCGCTGTACTTTCCCACCTCTGCATTGGTAGTTTGTCATTTGAACGCAGGGTTGTGTGCGTGTGATGAGGGATGGAGTGTGTTTCAGGAGGCAGACGCAGATGAGATGATGTGCGATTGCGATTGTCCGTTGTGCTGTTCCTATGAGGATGGGTGTCTATGGAGGTCAAAGCGAGTGCGTTCTACAGTTCATGTGTCTTGTGTGTCAATGAGATACTTGGTAAGCTCTCCGACGGTTAAATCCTTCCTCAGATCCAACCTTTGCTTTTCCTCGTACTTTTCCTCTCCTTCATCCGCCGCAAAAGCCACAACCAACCTTTGCAAAAACCTTGCAAACCTCTTATGCAATTCCGCATCCTTAAACGCCTCTGGCCGCGAAGAGAGCGCCAAACTGATGGAATCGTGACCAGCGCTGACAATGTCGAGGCCGAAGGCTTCGCCTTGGGGCGTGTGGGATTGACTCCATGTGACCCTGTCCACGGTATACTCTGGGATGGGGGAGTAAAGGTTTACGAGGCCGAGGTTGGAGACGGTAAGAGCCGAGTCGAAGGGTGTTGAGCTGGCTGCTTTGGTGGCGAAGAATTTCTCCCAGCCATTGAGATAACTCGCATCTCGAGGGGAGGCAGCAGTGCTGAGCGATTTCTCGACTTGATCTTGGTCCGACCTCTTGCGCGTTTCGAAATCAGGTATGTACGCTAGCAAACCCATATGCTGTTTTGCCGCGGATCGACCGGCACGGCTAGAGAGACGCGAGGAGAAACGGTTGGTGAGGTTCCAAAACGAGCTGCTGGATGAGAGGCGAGAATCCTCGGTGTAAGACGAGACGTAGTTGCCGGTCGTTCCAGGCAACGATGGGGGAGAGGGACGTAGTTTCTTTACCGGTCGTTCTTCGCGTAGCGATATAGGTGTACACGAACCCAACACTGCCTGCTTACCGTTGCGTGTGATAGCAGCGTACAGCGCGACGAGAGCTAGATGGTGTAGAATCGCGTGGATCGTTGCTGGTTTTCCCCCTTCCTTATGCAGTCGCGCTTGATTCTTCAGGTTAGCGATCAGGTTTGGAGCCGATACAAAGATCAAATTGAGAGCTGGAGTACAACTCTTCGGCGTCCTAACTACTTCGTGAGGGGATGAAGCAGGCCATGAAAATTTCCCCCTCAGTTTCGCCTTTATCGACCGTGGAAGAGGCAGCTTGGGAAGGATGAGCTCTTGCCACGCCACACCCAACATGTAGTTTGGGGATGGTTTAAAGTCAAACAGTCGATCCGAAGCTGGAGGGACTGGATCGCGTACTGGAGGTGGCAGTGGTGAGGTCGAAAACAGGATGGAGAAAAGGTTGAGCGTACCCCGACCATCATTGATCACATGATCGGTCGAGAGGATGACGAGACACGATACCGCTTCCAACGGCTGTAGGAGCAATCTCCACAACGGACCTCGATCCAGAGCTGTACTATCTGTCAACGAGGACTGTTCGGACAGCAACGACCGCTCGAGCAGCTGCGTGTGAGGTTGAGCAGGTAGTGCCGGACCAACATGTAAGATATCCTTTGACGTCGGAGTCGGGATAACTGGTGACCATCGAGGAGCTTTCGAGCGCGGATCTGACACGCAGTAACCCAGCAGAGGAAACGCGGTCAAAGCTTGATCAATTCGAACCTCCAAGTGGTGCTGAAGAGCTTCGAACGCCTGCATAGCGTCCTGGACATTGGCATTGAGCCGGAGGATAGCGGCAACACTAACGACGGAAGGCGAGTCGACACAGCGTCGCGAGACTGCGTACCGTTCGTGTAAGCTTAGCGTTCGTGGTGTGGGTGACATTGTGAACGTTGACAGTGTTGGAGTTGGATTGTTTGTGTTGACAGTGTAAAGCTTGAGTCTAACTCTGTCTGTCTATTTAAGCTTCTCTTTCTCTCTCTCTCTCTCTCTCTCTCTCTCTCTCTCTCTCTCTCTTAATCCACGAAAGGCGAGGGGGGGGGGGTGCGTTGATGTGGTGCAAGAAGCTCCGTTCACAACGCCTCTCAATCTCCGCTGCTGATCATTCTCGCGGCCTTCAGCTGCCGAGTGAAAGACAGCATGGGTGAGGACAGTGACAGCGACAAGAAACGCTCCGGAACAAAAAGGTTGGCACAAAGCTGAGCGTATGCTCAAAAACGAAGGTGTGCCTACCTTGCTCGTGGCACAACCGATTCCGCAGCGCTAATGGATGGGTTGTGGTTCTGCGAGGGTTTGCTGTGCTGCCGTGCTGCTTTTCGCATTGGGACAATAAAATGGACTCGGCCAGCTGGGAGAGCGATACGCCAGCACCTTGTCCTCCCTCCTTCGGCTACACAGCGGGAAGGAGGTTGCGCGATTCGCTCTCGTTGTTTCGGTGATAGAGTCGCTTCCTCAATAATGATACGAGGGCTGCTTAGTGCGAGGTGATTCGAAGGAACAAAGTGAACCAGTCTCACTCGTGCGAATGCCGTTTTCTCCGAACATGTTACATCTTGAGTGTGATTCCAAATTCTCACGTCGAGTTTTGAGACGCGTCTGTGCGTGCTAGCTGATGAGCTCTTGCGAAATCCGAGAAATTTTCCCCCACTCAAAATGCGCTTTCTTGTCAAAAACTGTCTGAGGGCGATCAAGGTGTGTGAGAGAGAGCAAGTGAATGAGCGAGGCAAAGAAGCCATTTCCTTTGGAGTCGCAGAGAACGCTTTCTGACTCGGCCTTGCCTTGCTTGCTTGCTTGGGCTTGGCTGCCTGCAAATTCAATCCAAGTCGAGCTTTCGCTCATTCTCTCTCTCTCTCTCTCTCTCTCTTTCCCTCTGCACGCAGCTCACACACATTCTCACTCTCCAACCTCCATCCGTCCGATGCTGATCCGTTCACGCTGCTCCACTTATCTCTTCTCAGCTCTTCCATCTTGACCAGCGCATACGGCTCGCATCAACGGCGCTCCATTCCGAGGTCTGCTCAACGCCGCGCCTCGTTTGATCCGGAACAGCGCTCGCAACTCGACCATCTCTCCACCTGCCTCTCTACCCGTCCATCGCTCTTTTCTGCTGCAGTCTCATCGCCAATCAGCTTCACTGCTCTTTCGATCCCCCTCGGCACCTAACTCAGAGCTCGTGCTCCACCGCGACAATGCGATAGGACCGCTGCTCTCCACAGCTATCACTCCGCTTTGCCTCAACATCACCCCGCCTTGAACGCATACACGTCCACGCTTTTCTTCCCCTTTCCCCCCACAACCCTGCCGCCGTCGCCGGCTTATCGCGACGCCCAACCTGCCTTCCTCAACGGCAGCTCATCCAACCGCCGCGCTTTCTGCTGCCGCTAAATCGAGCTGATCATGCCCTCCAGCGCGGCCACTCAGTCCAACATTGCCGCTGCTCATTCATCTGCAGCCACTCACAAGCACGCTTCTCACTCCCAACACGATCCAGCTGAAGCTTCCGACGCCGAGACAGAGCCTCTCCCCTACGACGACCAAGACGACGACCAAGATCAAGACGCTCCCGCCGACGACGTTATGGATCTCAACGACCTAGCCCAGCACGCAGCTGCGGCCGCCGTCATCCCACACGACGTCGATGCTCCAGGCGAGCCGGCAGATGTCTCCATGGAACATTCCATCGAGAGCCAGCTAGAGCCGTCTCAGGCACAAGATCTAGCTGATGCAAAGGGCGAAGACGACGACGACGACGACGACGACGACGACGGTCAAGATGCTCTCCCCGCCTCCCAGCTCACTGCCACGCACGTCCCAAATTCCAACATGAGCTCGCCTCAGAAGACAGGTGGCTTCACCGGAGACGAGTTCAGCGACGAGAGCGAACTCACCGACGAGGATGACGATCAGAACCAGGACGAGGATGCCTCATCCCTTTCGGACGATGATCTTGGTGGCTCTGATGATGAAGAGGAAGAAGAGGAGGAGGAAGAAGAGGACGACGAAGAGGATGACGAGGAAGCAAACAGCAAGACGCACGAGGACGAGGCAGCGGAAGCGCTCGCTGCACTCACCGGCGGGGCTGACGGCGCCGACGAAGAAGCAGGCGCAGCAGCGGGTCTCGATGCTCTTGCCGCTCTCGCAACAGCTGGGCAAGCGGACGCCGACCACGATCACGATCACGACGGTGACGACGACGAAGACCAAGATGTTTCCGATCAGGAAGGCGAGCACGGTGGATCTGCAGCGGCCAACTCATCGGGCGCTGCTTCGAAATCCAGTCGACTCCATCAGCTCCGTCAACAGGTCGACGCCGACGATCTCAGCTCCGACATTACACCCGAACCCGAAGATGACGAACGGGCAGATGCAGCACATGCAGGCGATGCATCCGACCAAGACGATGCTGGATCGCCACGTGAAACCGATCTCGACCTCATTGCATCCATGAAGAAGCGTGCAGCTGCTACTGGCGGTGCCACCAGTCTTCTCGAACCGGAACAGCTCGTCGACAGCCTTCCGGGCTCCGCCTCTTCTTCGCGTGCTGCCACTCCGCTTGGAGATGACGACGAAGACACTGATAAGGCCGATGCTGCAGGTGCTCACGATGCAGATGCTGATGCTGATGCCGACGCACAAGCAGCGCAGGCCGACCAAGTAGAGGGCGAACACCCGGACATGGCTGCCGGTACACCAGCGCCCGATGCTGCCGAGCAAGACGACGATACCTCCACCGACGAAGCTGCCATCCGACGCCAAGAGGCCATGGAAGCCTTGACCAAGATCGAGATTGGGTTCGCCATGTTGCGCGATCGCCTCTACGTCGAGAGGCTGCAAGAGATTTCGAAAGAAGGCGAAATGATCTTGGACGGGACGCATCCAGAGCTGCTCCACCTCACCAAGGCGATAGAGACGCGCAAGCAACGCCGCACCGAACTCGTCGAGTTTTGGTTTGAGCATCAGGAGAAGCAGTACGAGCGCCTCGCCAAGGCCGAAGAGTTTGCAGCTTGGAGCATCTGGCGTTCCAGCTGCGCCAGCTTGCGTCGCGATATGATGGACGAGTTCAGCAGGAAACGTAGACGACTCGATCGCGAGAAGCGCACGCTCGATGCGCCTAGGCCAGCGAGAAGGCATCAGATCTTTGAAACTGAGCTGGTGCGCAATCCGGATCGACTGCATATTCCATTGGAGTCTTTGCAGGCAGAGGATGCCGAACGCTCGCAGGCCAATGGTTCTAGGGCCGGTCGCAAGCAGTCTGCCAAGCGGAAAGCACTCGCTCGTGAGATCGAGGCAGGCGACGAGTACGTGGCCTATCCCGACCTCAAGGGGCTTGCGGAAGCCGATGTGATGATGGACATTGAGCAGATGGGTATTCGACCAGCCGGTATGCCGCCGGGCATGTACGACCCGTTCTACGGCGCTCCTGTTGGGCTCGAGTTTCAGAATCCAGAGGTTTACGCGATGTACGGTCCAGAGGCAGCAGCAGCTGCGGCGGCGGCGGCGGCGGCGGCTCAGGCTCAGGCTCACATGAACGGTATGCCGTACGGTCTGCCACCTGGAGCTCGCGGTATGCTATTACCGCCTCCAGGAGCTATGATGGCTCCCGTTACTCCCGGTTCTATTCACGCATCACATCGTCACGGCATGCATCCACTTCCGCCGCCGCCTGGACACATGCATTCTGGGATGGAGATGGGCATGATGGGGTTTGACCCTTATGCAGCAGCCGAGATGGAACGAGCGGCTCGCATGCATCACCGGGAGCAACAGGCACGCATGGGCATGGATCCCAACGATCCGCATCATCGAAGTTCACCCTTCCCGTCAGATATGTACCAAGCCTATCCACCGCATTTCAGCATACCGCCTGGAGCTGGAGGTCCTGGACCAGGTATGAATGTCGGAGGCAGAGGAGGTATGGGCAAGATGCCGCCTTCGCCTACACTGCCTCATCGAGGTAGTAGTGGTAGCCGCAAGGAGAGAGGTAGTGTGGAGGATGGGGTTCATGTGAGTGGTCGTGGGCGTGGTGCGGCGAAAACTTCGGGAGGGAGGAGTAAGCAGTCTAGATCGAATCAGGCGGTGTCGCCGAGCGGAAAGGGCAAGACGAGTTTGCCGCCTCCGCCGTCGATGGCAGTAGAGGAGCTTAAGAGTAATGGAGCGGCGAGAGGACATCAGATGATGAAGCCTGGGTTTGGGAGAGGAGCGGGAACGGGGGCGCCGGCGCCGGCGGCTGCAGGTGTGGGCAATAGGAGTTTGTATCCTAGTGAGTAGTGGATGGCCGATGCGGGCAATCGACATGTTTTCATACACGGTTGAGACTGGTGAAGGGTTGTGGTGGTGTGAGATGTGTGTGGTTGGTGTGCGAACGAGGTCTGTGGTCAGTTGCAGAGGCTTTTGAAGGAAGTCAGGACTCAGAGAGCCGCTGTTTTCTGCCAACTGTGGGTGCGTGCGTTGCCAGCATGGTGGTGTAGACCTACCTCGACTGCAACTCCAGACTCAGACAGCCGCTTTTCTTGCCAACTGGGTGCGTGGTCAGCGAGTGTAGTGGCGTATACCTATCTCACCTGTGTAGGAGAGATGAGAAGACTGATATCCCAAGCCGAGCTGTGCGAGCAACCTACCTCACCTGTGTAGGGACGAGAAAGGTTGCACTGATCCGCTTCTTGAGCCCGAGTTGTGACGCTCGTTTGTACCCGTAAGTAGCGTCTCTTCAACGGATTTTGTTTTATCAGATCCGAGCTTTTTTTTTGTGCTCCGTGACTCCGTGAATTTGACCGAGCATTTGTTTTCTTTGGTAATATCTTCCGTGTTGCTCCATGGTCGTTTACTTTATAACCATCATCACTGGGTTTCGACAATCACAGAGTCAAGATGATCTCGGTGTAATTTCTTCAACCTGCTCAAGCTGGTTTCTTCAAACCATCAACAGCCCCTTTCTGTTCACTTGATCGTCACGATGACTTCAGTGTAAGCCTTCGCTCTGAAACCTTGCTCAAGCTGGCTTATTTACATTTGACCCCATCGTCGGGTGGTTTTCCGACAGCCTCTTTCTATACAGTCGATCGTCAAGATGACCTCAATACAGGCCTCTTCCTCGGCCTCGCCACCGACACCCGCCAATGGCGAAGCGGAAACACCACACGGCCGCCACCTGACCATCCTCTACATGACCCAAACCGGCACATCCCAAGACGTCGCCCTCCGCATCTCCCGCCAAGCCCAACGCAAACGCTTCAGCGTCACCGTCTCTGACGTCGCCGACTACGATGTGACCGATCTGGTTTCCGAATCCTTGGTTCTCTTTGTCGTCTCCACAACCGGTCAAGGCGAGTTCCCCACGACCTCACGAGCGTTTTGGAACTTTTTACTCCGCAAGGGAATACCAGAAGACATCCTCGCAGATGTCCACTTTGCAGCGTTCGGATTGGGCGATACTACGTATCCTCGTTTCTGCTGGCCTGTACGGCTGCTGAGTCGGAGATTGAAGGCGCTGGGAGCGGTGGAGGTTGTGGAGCATGGCGAGGGGGATGAGATGCATTATTTGGGGTTGGAGGGGGAGTTGGGGCCGTGGACGGACAAGTTTTGGGGGAAGATGGATGAGTTGTTGCCGCTAGAGGAGGGGTTGAGGGAGCTGGATAGGGATGAGGTGCTGCCACCGGCTGTGAGGGTGGAGAGGGTTGATGGTGAGAAGGGGAAGGACGGGTTTGTGGAACATCTGGAAAAGCAGGGATGGGTAAGGTCGAGGTTGGGGAGGAATGAAAGGATGACGGCGGAGGATCATTTTCAGGATGTGAGATTGGTAGAGTTTGAAGGTCTCCCTTCAACCCAATCGTCGAGCAATGCAAGTAACGGAGAAGCAGCCCAACCTTCCATCACATCAAAGACCTATCGACCAGGCGACGTGCTCTGTCTGCACCCCATCAATGACGATCCCTCCGTCGCCGAACTACTCTCACGACTCAACCTCGACGGATCAACCCTCATCACCGTCTCCGGCCCCACCGTCCCCTCCACCGTCCCCGCACACCCCATCTCACTCGCAACACTCTTCACCCATCACCTTGACATTACCGCCGTCCCCACGCGCTCCTTCTTCGACCAGATCCGCCTCTTCTCCCCTTCCTCCTCGCTCGAGCGGGAGAAACTCGACGAATACTGCGGAATCTTCCCAGCCTCGGAGCTCGCCAAAGGCGTCAACCCACAGGACGGCATCGACGAGATGTACGAGTACGCCCAACGGCCGAGGCGGACGATCAAAGAGGTGCTGGAGGAGTTCAAGTCGGTGCAGATTCCGTTGGAGCATGTGGCGGATGTGATACCGTGGATCAAACCGCGAGAGTTTAGTATCGCGAGTGCTCCGCCGGAGGATGGAGAGGACGAGCATGCGATACAGTTGAGTGTTGCGATTGTCAAGTACAAGACGAGGTTGCGGAAGGCCAGGACTGGATTGTGTACCAGATGGTTGTCCAAGTTGGAGGTGGGTAGAGAGGTGCCGATTTTGCTCAAGCAAGGGTATCTGACGCTGCCGCCCGAAGAAGCGCCGTTGATCTTGGTCGGTCCGGGAACGGGATGTACGCCTTTACGATCGCTTGTGATCGAGCGTCTGCGTGGTCCGGCTCCGGCGCCAATTCATCTCTTCCTCGGCTTTCGATATCGTACCAAAGACTATCTCTTCGGCCACGACTGGCAGACGCTTCAACAGCAATATGCGAACACTTTACATCTGCACACGGCGTTCAGCAGGGATCAAGAGGACAACAAGGTGTACGTGCAGGATCTGGTGAGGAGGAAGGAGAATGCAGAGGTGTTGTGGGATGCGATCGTGGATGGGGGTGCTTGGATTGTGGTGGCGGGAGCGTCGGGAAAGATGCCGGAGCAGGTGAGGGCGGCGTTTGAGGAGTTGGCGAGGACGCAAGGTGGGATGGATGCGGAGCAGGCCAAGAGGTGGATGGATGGAATGGAGAGGGGAAAGAGGTGGCAGGAGGAGTGCTGGTCGTGAAGTCGGAGGTGCCGATTGGATGGAGTAGGGTTTGGAGAGGTCTGTTCGGGTGATCCGATGGGAGGCGAGGGTGGCGTGGGAATTGTCACTATCTTTGACGCCCGTCTCGATTCGCTTCGATGTCTGGCTCAGCCAGCTCGAGCTTCCTGCAGAGACAAGTCAAGCAGACGATCTTGTCGAAAGGAGTATAAAGTCAAGCTCGACCCGAACACCCTCGTTCCGTCTTGGCACGGAAGGTGACAAATCTCTAGTCGACAACTCTCCTTCGTTGCAAGACAAGAGGCTTCGACTCGATGAGTGCGGAAACACATCAATCGCAAGGTGCGGATCTTCCACCTCTTCAACAACCACCATCTTCACCTATCGACGAATTCGGTTCACCGAGCCTTCTCACACTACCGCCACCCATCAATCGTACCAGTCGATCGCAATCATCAAGTCACCGTCGCAGACTCGAGCTCGTCTCGTCTAACTCGGCGGATCGAGCGACGAGCGCTCAAAGCAGCATCATGCAGCCTCAGCGGCCTACAAACGGAGAGGAAGAGGTCGACGAACTGGACGAGTTCGATGCTCATTCGCCTCTCGACCCCGATCGTAAGTCTCTACTGGCTTGGTGATTCGCTTTTGGTCAATACAGCGACTGACCCTTGCTCTCTCTCTTCGACGTCTGCACTTCAAGTCTGCGATATGATTGAAGCGGAAAGCCTTCGCACGGCCAATCAGCGGCCCCAGCAGTCAACGATCATCCCGACCAGGAACCGCAGCAACGGCAGTCACGGCGACGGCGGAAGCGGAAGCGGAAACGCTGCAGTCAGCAGCGGTGCCAATGTCAGATTGTCGCAGAAGAGGAAGCGCCCCTCCCCTGTCATCAGCACGAGCGAGGTTATCGACCTGCGCGAAACATCGCCCGAGCCGTCTGCTCAACCTCGCAAGCGGGTCAAGAGCAACAACCCTACGGATGCCGGTGGTCCTATTACACCATACCTGAGCGAGCCTTCGGTGAGGACCATGTTGGCCAACAGCAGAGGAGTTGGTCCTCCCTCTCCTGTTGAGACGCCACCCGTTTTCACCGCCACCCAGCCGCCGCCTCGAGCCGCACCAAGGGCCCAACGAACTCGCGCACTTCCTGGAACGAACGCAGCGGCGCAGAAGACTCTCTCGAAACAAGCCAGCAGCAGCACGACTGTCTCAGCAGCAGCGAACACCAGCGGTAGCGGCAACAGCAACAGCAGCAGCGACGACGACATCCCGCTTGCTGCTTCGTTGGCCGCCGTGACCCAGTCCGCAGCTAGGAACGCGGCGTTTGTACAGGTCGTCAGTGCGGTCACCAACTTTAAGAGGGTATGCGAGGAGGAGATCGACAGCATGAAGGTGAAGCTCGTCGAGCGGGATTTGGCGATCGATGGATTGAAGGCTCAGCTCAAGAAGAGGTTGTCGAACTAGAAGTATCAAAAGTAGGCTGGCAAAATTTTCGCAAGATCGGCGATGTAGTCTCCAGTCTTTCCTCAAAAGTACAAGCATTTGTGGCACGAAGCAATTTAGTCTCCTACAGCATCCATACCAAAGTGTTTGACCGTCAATCTAGTGTGTACCACCATCAGCTCCAGTTCGTTCGAGGAGAACTGTCATTTGCGGAAAGGATGGTGAAAGGCGACTTTTGTGTGTGTGTGTGTGTGTGTGTGCTTGCGGAACAGAGTGTAAGATCGAATCGGTGAATTTGTATTCCGATTGCGGGGTTACAGGGTCACGCGGAAAGAGTGTTTGGGTCTCGTGACGGGGTCGATATGTTTCAGACAGAAAGCCATACAAAAGCGAGCTCCGCTTTTGTCTCTTTCAAAGTCTGATCATGACTGTAGCAACGATCATGATCGACAGAGCACATCCGAACATCTCATACGCCAGAGCGCGGTAAAAGCTTTTCGTCCGTATAGCCACTGGATTTGAGCCTCGGCTTTACTCTTTTACTCTTTTGTTTTAGCATGGCGCGTGCATTTTTTCTGAAGAGACAGACAAGGCAAGGGTTGGAATTGTGGGTCAACTCCGCCAGATGTCGTGCAGCCCATAATACCGGTTAAGGATGCGATCCGCTCTTCGCCACCTCGAGCAGCTTGCTGTGAGATGCTACGCGGCTGATGAAGGCGCAAACCTCATCGGCCGTAAGATAGAGAAGCAATCGCGACGAGGTGGAAGCGGAATGGGGTGCAAGCGCATGCAAGCGCGCGTCTGTGTTTTCCTTTTTTTTTGGAACGTTGATCTTCCTGATATGGGAAGCCAAGAGGGTTAGGGACACACGAACGACCAACTAAAACAAAGGCCGAACTTCGTTATCGCTCATCGCTGACGCCCCCCACGCTTGCAAAACTTCCAATGGAAAGCAAGAGGTTCATCGCCACTCCTCCATGATCAGCCGAATCGGTGCTTAGCTTCAGGAGCAAGTGTCAGCCAATTTCGGACCAGGTCTTACGCACGCAAATCGATGCTCTGCGGTTGAACAACAGCAAAGGTTTTTGCATGAAGGGCAAGAGGAAGAAAAAAGCCTACGTGCTTACAGCATTGGTGTGCGGAAAGTCGTCATTTGGAAAAAGCGAGCCCGGAAGATTTTCGGTCGAAGAAATGGTTGGGCTTGCGACAGAGGCAAACGAAACGGCCTCTGCAAGTTGCATTAATTCAAATTGGCGACCACTGAACGGGCCAAAGGATCTTAGAAATCCAAAGGGTCTAACCGGAACACAGCGGAAAGCGACGAGAAAAAAAAAAATCAGCTCAAAACTGTGCAAAATTTCCTCTTTCTGTTGTCGCATTGCATTGTCCGGTGAGCTGCTGCAGAGAGACAGACAATCCAACTACAGTACGCTTTTCAGTCGAAAAAAGGGCGGAAAATCTAGAATTTCCTGATTCATTCGCGCGCAGTTTTGTGACGGTGATCAAAGCGAGAGAGAGAGAAGCAAAGCACGGGGAACGGACTTACTTTGGCTATTCTGAACGAGTGGCTGCCGTTGAAATTCGACCTTTTCGACTGAGCAAAGTCAAGGGTTTCCCAGGGCAGCTCAGCGCGATATTGAATTGCAGCCCACTCCACACACACACACCCGCCGACGCCGCATTATCGGTCGCGGTGGTGCACACCTAAAGCGGATTCTCAGCAGCTCTCAGCTTTGTCTCTCTCTCTCTCTCTCTCTCTCTCTCTCTCTCTCGCATTCCGCTTTGCCATCGTCAGAGCTAATCGTTGTTCGCTCCATCCTCTCCGGCTCTAACTCTACTTTGCTTCTTGCTCTCTCTCTCTCTCTCTCTCCCTTTCCTTCACTGTCTCTTGCTCATCAACCCTCATCGATTTGCTATCTCCGTTCGTAGCTCAAAGGCAAAGGCAAAAGATTACTGTTGACTTTCGCTGCGGTCAACCATCTTGCATCGTCCAGCCTCGCCCCCATCTCGAAGCTCCAATCCCGCAGCGTCGTTTTCGTTCCACACAACCAACCCGTTCGATTCGATCTGTCAAGGCTTCCTGATCGATCCTACGAATTCACTTTGGCATTGGTAAAGCTCTGCACTCGGTTCCCTTGCTCAACGTCAATCGCCAACGGTACCGTCATCCACCGCCTCACTGTTCAGCTCACAAGGCTACTGCTGCGCAATCCATCGCAACGGCTTCTCTCTACCACTTTTCCGAGCTCTCGCTGTGCAGTACCCATGTGCGATCAGCTCTAAATTCTCAAGGTGTAGCCACAACTCACCGCTAAACCAATCTTGCCGGACAATCTTGTCTCTTCCAATCTTGTGCTCGCTCCTGCCCAGACGGCAAACGTCCTATCAACGCAACATTTTCAACCTGCATCTTTCGAGTCAGTCCCATAGATCCTCCATTACTACTCTTTCAAAATGCTGTCTACACCTCAGCCATATCCTACCGTAGCCAACAATGCACCAGCACCCGATGACGCTCAGATCGAATCGCGCATGCCCACCGTCTGCGTCGACTACCTCAGTCACCAGTGGACCGACGAAGATGTCTGGAGCAGTTGGAAAGCCATGACCAAGCAAAAGAATCAGATCGCCAACGGCGTCCGACTCGAAAACGCAAGTTGGCGTACATGGGCAAAGCAGCGTGGCAATCTCAAGACCATCAGCCCAGAAACCCTCAACTGGTAAGTGTCATTCCGCTTCGTTCCGGTACAGCTCAGCCTAGCCTGCCTGTTCCAATCTCTCTCCTGCATTCTTCCGCAGACTGTACCTACACCATGCTGACCGATTGTCCTTGCCCGGTCTTTTCTCTCCGGGACTCACCTACATTCATTTGCTCCAACAGGCTCAAGGACAGTGACGTGACATGGTTGTATGGTCCTCTGCACGAGCACGTCGAGTCGGTCCCACCGCCCAAGCTCGCTACTACCGCCGATCGTCTCGACTTGGACGATGGTCACCCCGTCCGCTCCATTTTGAAGCACCGCACCATCTCTGACATGCTCACAACTCCAGGAAACGCCTCTCCCAACCTCGAGGAGCTCGAGACCAACCCTATCGACGATCACATGGAGCTGCAGGACCGCAAGGCTGCAGAGGAAGCTTCGCAGCCGCGTCAGCCTCTCTTTTCCGTCAAATCCGATTCCAACCTGGTCAGCAGGGCTCCCAAGCGTGTCGGAAGCTCTCCCAATGCTATGCCTCTGGTTTCCGCCCAAAAGAAAAAGGCTCCCAGCATTGGACGCGCCGACAGTGCTGCCTCCGACGAGAAGCGTCATATCAGCTTCAATCACCGCGTCGAGCAGTGTATCGCATTGGACACCCAATGTCCAGACTACGACGACTACGACGAGGACGAGTTTGACGAGGAAGATGAGGATGCAAGCAGCGAGGAGGAGGAGGTTCTCACCATGAAGTCGAGCCCAAGAACCTCGCCCGCCATCTCTTACGCTTCCGCTTCCGCTTCCTCCAAGCAAGCCGACTACGCAGCCACCATCGCCAAGCTCGCGCCCACTCGACTCAAGACGTCCGAGGTGTATCCCGCGCCCTCTCCCGCTGTGGTGGATCCTACCGGTTTCCTTGCCACTCGCGCCAACAACGGAAGCACCGTCTCTACGTATGCTGCTCCTTACGGCTACGCTCGTGCAGGTGTGCCCTCAAGCCACGGCGATCCAACCGCACGAGGCGTCCAGTGGGATCTCGAAGACGATTTCAATGGCGAATTCGACTATTTCGACGGTCTCGATCTTGTCGACGGCTCGAGCGATCATGCCAACTCGAACGGGCCGGTTTTTAACACAGGCGACGCTGCGAGCAGCCCTGACGCTTCCCGATCCTACGGGAGCTTCTTTGACCATAGCGAGTCAGACAGGACTGACGGATCCACATCATCCACGTCGCCTCAAGATCTAGCCCACGCAGCACCGGAGCAGTCGCAGGCCAGTGTTGCACCAAGAGGTATCCTCAAGCATCGGATCGTGCATCAGACTCCCTCCGAGGACTACGAGTCGCGCAGCCTAGAGGCTGAGGGCGACTACGACGTCCTCAGCACCTCGCATCAAGAGTCTTCTTCGTCCTTTGTCGAGTCGTACGAATCCTCTCGCGGCGGTGAAGACTCGCGGGAGAGGGGTCGCACATCGCAGCGTCTCGGTAGCTCGGCGAGTTACGAGCGCATCCAGGACGCAGCCAGGCAGGGACGCGTTCGAACCAACAGCGGCAACTTGTCCGGACACTCGCCTACCAACTCGATCGCCAATGGCAGCTACGACCGGTATTCGGCCGCATCCGCCAGCCCTGCGTCCTCTGCCTCGCCCCCCAATGCGCGGAGTAATGCACGGAGTGATTCCTTTCGGACTGGCGCCGGCGGCGCCAAAGACGGTGCGCGAGATGGAACTGATGGCCTTCGAGCTGGAGATCCAGCAGCGCACGGAGGAAAGGCGCGTACGATCGCGAATCGATCCTTGAACGAGTACGATTCGGATGGACAGGAATCGTACAGTCTGGCCAGCCCCAACTTCCCAGCAAGTCCTCATCTAGATGCCAAGGACGACGGTGGTTCAAATCGATCCTCGCAAGACCGCGATGGTGATCGCTACATGTATGGCGAGGAACGAAGCTATTGGTCGGATGACAGGAAAGGAGGTTCGAAAGCTGCCTCTGCTCGTGCCAAGTCGGCATCCTCGCGAGCTGCTGCCGCTACCGAGTTGAGCGTCGATGTGGAAAACATCCCTAGCAATGCTCCACCTGCCACCAAGGCTGCCAGCGTCACCAGCCCCGACGGTCCCGTAGAGGTGGGCCCAACACCGCTGAACACGCCTACTTTCATCTTGGCGAGGGCCAGTGGGAAACGTCGCTCTGGATCTGGCAGCGGAGCCGACATTTCGGGTGGTGGTCCTTCGAGTCCGACATTGCCAAGGCGGACCAGTGCTACTGGTGCGCTAGTGGCACCCCACAATTCGGAACCTCGAGTGCCGTTGGCTCACGATTATGTTGAAGAGGATGAAGGTGGTATCATTGGGCGTGCGGTCGAGATTGTCAACACGGCAAGGGATCTTATTGGTGCTCTGCTAGGTACGGGTGATCGTGGCAGGTCGTGGCGCGAAGGTTAGAGCGCGGCGTCGTCATTTCTCAAGTATCTCTTCTTCTCTATATGCATTGCGTCCTGTCTCTCCGGCACAGGGCACACACACTTTTCTCTCGTTTACTTTATGCACCCGGTCCGCTCGACATCATCATTTTTTCATTTTTTTTTATTTTTTATTTTTTTTTTGGGTTTGTAACGTTGCAATCTCTTCCAAATTTTTATTGCACTTTTCTTCTTTCACGTTTCGGCTTGCTGAAGAACAGCATCGATCAACGATCTGAACACTTGCATCCACAGTACGAGGATGGATTGACGATCTTGGCCCGTCTTGTGGCATTTCCTTGCGTCGGAGTCTGGGGAGTTGTAGTACCAATCAGCAAATGAGAGCTGGAGAGTGGTTGTGTTGCGGAAAGAGTAGACGTGGAGGATGGGTTGACGGATGCCTACGCGGCCTGTTAGGCGGGGGTTGTGTGCTTGCAGGGTTGCGGTTTGGGAAGTGGGGTGGGAGGGGGAGAGGAATGAGTCGAATTTTCCGATGGACGAGAGCCAGGGCATGGATGGGTAGTGCGATGGGTTGGAGAGGAAGAGGTATTCGGTGGTCATTGTGGAAAAGAGTAGGGCTTGGTCGTGACGGAGCCAGTGGGGGGTTTCTCGGCCTTGACGGTACTGAGCTACCAAGGTGGTGGCCAGGTTGAACAACGTTTGCAGATCGTCCTGGGTCGGTATGGGTAGGCTGTCGTTCGAATCCGTCGGTGATGGGCGCATACCGTTGTTCGACCACCCAACATCGCTAGCAGCGACCTTGGTCGAAGCAGACATACACAACCCCAGATACCGGCTGTACTCTGGTAACAACGTATCCCGTTTCGAAATGGCGTTGGAAAAACTGCCCAGGATCCGATCGGCATCACCCCTCTGCGTCAATCCACGTTGATCGCGCACCCAAACGGTAGACATGTGCATGATCGCTTCCATCAACGGCGCTAGTGTCAACTGTTTTGTCTTCAACACCGAGAGAAGAGCGCTTGTCTGGTCAGGGGTAAGCGTATCGCAAAGCAAACCCGTATACGTTCGCTGACCCGTAAACGGTCGACCCGTCTGTGGTAGCACGCCCAAAGGCAACATTTCTCCTTTCTCCGCTACACTCCGACACATTTTCACCAACGGTTTGGTCAACGGGTTGCGTTTCTCCTGCCCTGCAAGCGCCAGCGATACCGCTTTTATCCCCACTCGATCGACCAAGTTGGGCGCGCTGGATTTTCCATTCATACGATCAGCATTGAGTTGTTGTACCGCTTTGCGTTCGCGTCGTGAAACGTGCCATGTGGGTGGTGGGGTGGCGATCGCGTCTTGAAGTGCTGGTTCGAGGCGTTGCACTTCTGAGCCCCATTCGTAGTCGATGGGAGCGGAGGAGAAGGAGGAGAGGACGCGGGCGATGTACGAGAGAAGCAAGTCAAAGACCAGTAGCGTGCCGATGCCTTCGCTTACCGAGTGGGATTGTTCGACTAGCAACCGAGCAGCGGTGGTGGCGGTTGGGGGAAAGTAGTGCATCCGCAACCGATCTCGACCGGGCACACCATCGACCGTCGCCTGACGTACAAACTCCTCAAACCCTCGCTCCTCCCTACCCTCGTGATACACCACAACCCCATCCAACCACTCCTCCACCTCCTCCTCACTCTCAACCACATCGTACACCAGCGCAACCTGCAAATCCACCTTCCGAGCTATCAACTCTGGAATGTTGCCCAGCGGTTCAATCCCCATCGAATCGCGCTTCGCCAGCCTCAAAGCTACCGTCGGATGATCGTACCTCAACCGTTTCACCGCTTCCCTCAGCTGCCCTTTCGATAGCGTACACGGAACGGCGTCGGAGGTGTTGGAGGAGGAGGAAGAGAGATCGAGGTTACAGCTGACAAACACATCTCCATGCTGATAGAATCGCTCCGCCCAGTGGAGGATAAAGTTGGCCATCGAATCGACGTTGCGCCACCACATCTTTGGGTGGTGGCTGAAATGCCAGCGGTACTCGGAGGTCGAGGGAGGCGGGGTGAATGCTGGTTGCGACTCGGAATCGAATGCGCCAGACGAGGTGGAAGGGGAGAGGTCGGGTGTGGGTGCCGTATCCGTACTGCCCGATGGTGAGCGATGGGGGACGAGGAACGATGCGAACGATCGTTTGGGTCTGAGTTGCCTTTCTGTTGCATCGTTTGGAGATGGCTTGGGTGACAGGAAGGATCCGAACGACGGGTTGTGTTTGAGGTGCTTTTCGTGGGTATCGTGTTGTGTTGTGGGTGGTATGAGGAAGGATGCGAATGATCGTTTGGGTTGGAGTTGCGGCCTTTCCTGGGTATCATGCTTGCTGTGGATGCTGAGAAAGGATGAGTAGTGTTTGAGCGTCCTCATGATGCAGACTATGTCGTATGAGGGAGAGAGAGAGGGTTGATGGAAGGTTTCTGATGAAGTTGAATTTGTGTGGTGGTGATGGTGAGGAGGAGGGACGAAGCGGTCCTGTTGCCTGCTCTTCTAGAAGAGTTCTTCGAGCCTCTGGACTCGACAGTGTGTATTCGGGCTCTAGTGAAGTAAGAGGAAGGTGACGAAGGTAAGGAAGGGTAACCACGGCGAAGAAGAGGTAGCAGCAGGTCTAAGACCCCAAAACCAGCCCAAAACGCACCTAAGCGAGATGCGGCCCAAGACCTCTCTGTTCGCGATTCAACGAGGCCCAAACGTTCGCATCTGGTTGAAACGGCACCAACTCAGCGTCGGATCTCGCCCACTGCTTACCGTTTCATTGTACTGTATGCGAAACGGCTCATCAAGTTATGCGAGTCGTAAGTCCCCCTTCCCGTCAAAGGGGAGAGGGGCTTGGCTGGGCTGTCGGGGCTGTAACTTTTTTTGACAGCTGCGTTGTTTGGATTTCAGAGTCAAGGGGGCGCAGCAGGCGGACAGCGAGAATGCGCGGAATTTCCACCGCTGCAGCTTCGCTGCGACACGCCTTGAAGTGGGGAAATGGAGAAGATGAGCTGGCCACATGGCATAAAAGTACTTGTACAGTAAACGCAGACGCCAGTCACACGTCCATGCATTGCAGATGGACACTCCTATCCGCTCTTCACCTCACTTGGATACACACATACTGTAGCAAGAAGGGCTGAGTAGACCACGATTTCTTCGGCAAAAACCAATAATACATTCTAGAAGTACAAAGGGCAAAATCGTCCATAATAAAGTCAAGTTGTAGAAAAGTGCCGCAAATCACTGCGGCTGAGACGTGGGCTCTGCGCGTGGCAACGCTTCCCGACGTTGCTGTCCACCACTGCAAGGCCATCCAGAGGCGCTCCAACCGGTCAAGTTGTACTGATCGGGGGGATAGTTGCATCCGCCAATCTGAGTATAGAAGGGGCTGTTGAGAGCCGTGTTGAACCATGCTCCGATGGTGGGCGCCGTCGTTGGCTGTCCAGACACAGTGGCTGTCACAGAGAAGGTAGGCGTTGGTACAGGCGTGATCGACTTGGTGGCTGTGTAGCTTGGCAATTGCGAGACAGGAGTGTTGGCCGAGACGATCGATTGCGGAGGCCAAGCAGCAGTGTTGGGCGAGTAGCTGCCTGCGCGACCCGTCTGCCACGACTGGAAGGCTCCGCCCCATGTGGCTGTTGGCACCGACGTCGACAAACGAGACGCCTGTGCCGCACATGCACCGCTCGAATCGACCAACGGGTTGTTGGGTATCCATCCTTGCTGCAGTCCTAACGAGTACGACCACATGGGTGCGGTGGGTTTGCCCGTCCTCAGGCTGTTGCCAATCTTCCAAGTCCAGAAGAAAAAGTCCTGCAAGGAATCCATCGAAGTCAAGGCGAAGCGACGAAGTCCTTGCTTCATCGAGTCCGAATAGTTCTCATAGTCGTCGAATGGCTGGCACGAACCCAACCTGGGGAAGTTGCCGGGTGTAGGGCCAGTGTAACTCCCATCGTAGCGAGAACCATCACCAACACCGTTCAAGAAGAGACCGCAGTCATTGATAGCCAGCGACATCTCACCTCCCATGGCGACACCCATGTTGGAGCGGGCGTTGTCGAGAAGTGGCGTAAACTGCTGGCATGGTTTGAGGATCTGAACATCCCAAGGATCTGTGTTTTGCTGTCCAAAGCAAATGTACGGATGCGTGTCCCAAGCGACGCGATCACCGCCGCTGAGAAAACCTTGCCACGAATTGAGCGGCAAGAAGCCATCGTGGATGGTGATGTAAGGACCGTTGCCTGCACCGGTACCGGTGATGCTGCGCAAGGCAGTGTAGAGCTGAGAGTACCACGACTCGAGGGCAGGCTGTCCAATGGTGATGGCATAGGGCTCGTTGATGACGCTGAACATGGGCACGACGTTGCGGATCTCGGGCTGGCTGATGAACTGCGTGATCTGTCGGATGTAGTCCATGGTTCGCTCGCTGTTGGCCTTGCCCATCAGACCCTGCAAAAAGTTGATGAATCCAACGCGGCCAGAGTGGTTGTAGCCATTCTGCGAGCCAGGAACAGCATGGAGATCGAGGTTGATACGCAGACCATACTTGCGCGCCCACTGAATCGCCTTGAGGACATAGTTCCAAGAGACTCCTTCCAAATAGGGCTCATTAGCGTAGGTCTCTAGCGCCCAGAAGCCGACCGGCAGACGAACCCAATTGAGACCGGCTCCGGCAATGTTGGCAAAGTCCTCTTCGATGATGAAAGTGTCGTAATGCTCGGTCATCTTTTGGCGCAAGGTGCTCTCTCCACCCTCGGAACGATATTGCTGCGACAAGGTGTACTCGTCTTTTGCGGGGTTGGAAGTGTTTTCGTATGGCTCGTAGAGCGCAGGGACAATGAAGGGCTCGGTGACAAGCCATCCGCCAAGATTGACACCGAGAATCCTGTTCTTAGCAAAGTCGAATTCTTGGTCGAGAGGTGGCGTGTAGTTCTGGGCCTGGGCTGAGTTGTCGAGCGGCTGCGAGGCCCATCGGCCACCAAGGTTGTTGACGTAGGTGAAGTTTCTGCCATTGCCGAGATCAATGACGGAGCCGTTGGTGCCCGAAGTGGCGAGCTGCTTTGCGGGAATGTCCGCAGATCCGCCACCGGAAGAAGTAGATCCGGAAGAATCGGAACCAGAGTTAGAGTCAGAACCGGAAGTTGCGCCAGCTTTGGCGGGCTTGTGATCTTTGAGCAAGATCTGGGTGATCGGAACGACTACAGCGATGGTGAGGATGGCGATGATGAGAGCGACGGCGGCCAGGATGAGGCATTTCTTCTTGGCAGGCATTCGCTTATCTTTGCCGCGGCCGTATTTGGCGAGACCGACAGCTCGATAGTCCTTGGGACCTTTGGCTCCGGCTTGGCCCTTGTAGAGGCCCTGATCTGCCTCGTGACCGAGTCGGGGCGACGAGGGATCATAGCCGCCTGTACGATACTCTTGAATCTTTTCCAGGTCCATGGCGGAGCTTCCACGTCTTTGGTCGTGATATCCGCTGGCGCCATCGTCGGCAAATTCTTTCAAGCTGCTAGGTGTAGCACTCTGACGCCAAAGCTGATAGACCGAATCGTAGTCACTCTGAGAGCGAGTGGAAAGCATGTAGGAGCTGGCAGTGGAGAGGGGTCGGGAGCCTGGACGTGCGAAAGGCGGAGTGACAGGTCTCTCCTGGATGGGCACGGGATTGCCTGGCGAAGCTGCACGACCGGCCGAGTATGCTGCAGACGAAGCGTGGAAGGGCGCTTCGACCGAGTTTTGGGAACGCTCCTCTGGGCTGTAGCGAGAACTGCTGCGGGACCATCTCGGGCGCGAGAGTGACTGGAGGGAAGCATCTCCGCTGGCTTCAGGATCGGTGGCGAATGAATTGTCAAGATTGAGCAGCGGCTCTTCGACAGCAGCTTGCGGTGGCGAGGCAGGGAGCTCGTAGGATTCGGGTGCGTCGTTGTGCGACCCTCGACCCGGCATCTTGAGTCGGTGAGTTGGTGGACCGTCGAAGTGGATGGTCAAGATTGGAGCACTTGTCTTTGAACTAATCTATGTCGTCGATGGTTTGTCAAAATGGAGCAGTCTTGGAGCTGAGTCGAGTAGACTGGAGTAGGAGTGCAAAGCGGCGGAAAAAGAAAAGAAGAAGGAAGAGATTCGAGACCACGACGGTGGATACCGATGTCCGCGAAGCAGGCCAAGACCTTCGAGGGAGAAGGAGTAGGAGCAGGAGGAAAGGGGTGGAAAGGGTATAAGTGTTGCCAATTCTTGTTGGAAGTCAGGAAGCTGTCGATCTTCCGACGACAAGAACTGAAGAGCAACTTAGCTTGCAACTGAGCTTTGCTCTTATCTCTATCCAGGATCTATCAAAGTGGTGGTCAGATGTGATGTTCAGGATGGCTACAAAAGGCGGCGCTGAAGAGAACTCATTTGCTTGCGTTTGCCATTCAACGGCGATGCCGATAGCCAAAGTTTAGGAGAGCTTTTCTCAGCCACCAAAAGGCACCGGAAGAGCCGGAGCGAGCGAGCGAGCGAGAGAGAGAGAGAGAGAGAGAGCGCTTCGCAGTTTTTGATCACGTTCGGCTACGCCCAAGGCATAAATTAAGCGTGGGCATCAGAGCTACGCAAGAAATGAGCGGACCTTGGCTGCGTTGTCGGATCCCCACGATCGCATCAAAAGCAGCTTTTTTTTATATATCTTGCTTCGATTGCGAAACGTTTGTTGCTCTCCGTCGGATCCATACCACTCACAAGCGGATGGCGAGTGTTGGAAAAGAACTCATCGCAAGGTTCCCGCTTTCCATTGGAAAGCTGTGCGCCGCTTCTCTGCTTCTCTGCCTCTCTGCTCCTGTTTCACGCTCGATAAGAATTAAAAATTAGACATTTCTGTTTGTCGAGGCCTCTCTCATCATCGTGGGAAAAAAGCAGTTGTCATCAGCTCATGCACAAAGCTTCGATGCTCGTAAGCTTCGAGCAGAAGCTGTACGAAAGACGATCAACGAGGAGCATTGGTCCCAAACACCGTCGATGCGGGGAGACGAGCAAGTAAGACCGAACCATCGAAGCCAAGCAAAAGGTTCCGATGGATGGAAGTCATCCAAAACAATTTTTCTCTATTTTATTCTAATTTCTTTCTTTAGGCGATGACGGATGGGTGCATACAGTGCATTTGAAAATTGTCCACATAAATTTGCCATCACCATAAATCACTGCTTTACACCATGGTCTCTCAATGCAATATACACTCATCCTATATCATCTGAAAGCCCTGACTTTCAGCTACAAACACATGCTGTCAGATCAGCAAGATGAGATGTATGTGATTTTCAAAAAAATAGGTTCACTTTTTTGCAACATGTGGACAATTTCTGAACAAGGCAATATGACATACTAGTACTTTATCTGACTGCCCTTGGCCTTGATGACAGCCTCAATTCTTCTTGGCATACTATCCAACAATGTTGAGCTCTGTCCAGAGGTGTTCAATTGGGTTTAGGTTGGGAGAATGTGCAGGCCAATCAAGTAGGCATATGTTGTTGTCTGTAAACCAGTCCAGGACCCAGTATGTGGTGTGCTTTGGGCCATTGTTTTGCTGAAAGATGACATTCCCTGTATTGCCAAACACTCTGGCAGTTGCAATCAGAGGGAGGAGATGCTGCTCTAGAATGTTGATGTACATGTTTGCAGTCATCCTTCCCTTGATGACATACAGTGTCCCCACACTGTTGTGCATCATTGAGCCCCAAACCATGATGCTGCCACCACCAAATTTGACTGTGGGCCAGATGAGCTTGCTGCTAAAGCCTGCATTGGCAATCCAGCAATGTTGATGGCCATCACTACCTAGGCAGTTTATTTTAGACTTGTCAGACCATATGACAGCATGCCAGTCCTCAACAGTCCAGTCTTGATGATCAAGAGCAAACTGAAGCCACTCCTTCCTGTGCCTTTTGGTGAGAAGAGGTTTGTTGACAAGCTTGCACACTTGGAAATGATGGAATCAAAGTGCCTTGCAAAGTGTTGAGGGAGTGAGCTTGATCTTGAACTGTAGCATAACCTCCTGACAGGCTCTACATAGTGTTGTTTTGGGATTGCACTTGACATATCTGTTGATCCAGGCAATGTGGTGAATATCAAACTTTTTCTTTTGACCATACTTTGGCTCTGGAAGCTCTGCAGTTGTTGCTTTCCTCAGCATTGAGACCATGGACTTGCTGATACTGACTTCCTGTGCTACTTGATGGACTGACAGACCATTCTTGAGCTGTTTTATTGCCTGCAAGCACTTCTGTTGACTGATCTTCTTCATGTTATGCTGCTGTGATAGGGAAAGGAAGAAAGCAGCAATCATGTAACTCAGAGATCTAATACAGCTGCAAAACTCTTATGCCACACTTCTGCATGTTCAAGGTGTGTCTATATGAAGTTTGAGCTCATTTGAATCAGGGAAAGTGGTGATGTGAAGATGTACACTGGCAGTAGTGGGCTTGTTCAGAAAGTGTCCAGATGACCAGGAAACACTTCTTGTTTTTAGTAATTCACTGCTTGGAGCTGCATCAAAGACAAGGACATCACAAGATAGCCATGATGAAGAGTTTTCCAATGGTATAAGGTGAGGAAGGGTTGCATTGAGTTATCATGGTGTAAAGCAGTGATTTATGGTGATGGCGAATTTATGTGGACAATTTTCGAACGCACTGTATGTCACATGAGAGTGCGTGGCAGCCTGGCGTGGCTGTTACAGCCACTCAAAATCACTTTACGCGATTAATCCTGCTTATTACGCCAAGACTCGACCATTCCCTTTGCCTCTTCTTCAAATGCCAAGCAGCGTTTAGACCCTGCTGTTGGCATATTTTGGCATGCCAAGGGGTAAAGCTGGGATCGTCTCTCAAAAAGGGGTCCAATCCATTACAAAACCTCAAGACATGATCGTCGTCTCACCTGTGCCTCGTGCTTGGCATCCGTCTTTGAGCATCGGATTTCCTCGGCGGTTCAGTGTAATCAATGTGAGGCACGCGATGCACGGTTCGCAACAAGATGCTTTTCAACCATACTTTGCATTGCATTTCGAAGCCAAATGCGGGGCTCCATTGCATCAGGGATTTGCAGCAGCTCAATGCGCCAACACCTCGACAGGCGCCGTCTCGATCCTCCGCAACAGCTTGCTTCGATTCAGTGTATCGGCAAACAGCGCCTTGATCAGACCCGTGAGCTCCTTCCGGCTGTAGTCCACCAAGGCCCCGGCTTCAAACGCAAGGAACTCGATATCCACCAATGAGCCTGTAAGAATCTCGATGAGGTACGACGTCTTGAACCAGCTCGGCACCCACAGTGGCGCTGCACTGGGTTGCTCGGATCCCTCCTCTGCCGCGAACAGAACTTCCAAGCTGCCCAGCGTCTTGACCAAAGACGCAATCTTTTCCGATTCCGTCTCGCCAATGTCTTTCAGATCCAGCACATCGTGCAACACTTTTTGAAAGACCAAGTCGATCAAGCGTCCCATGGCAGCGTGGAATCGCGATGCTACCAGCACCGGTCGCCAAGCTTTGGCAAGTTGCTGCAGCGTCTGCACCACCTGCTTGATGCATCGCTCGCACCGTTGGAATCGGTGCTCGTCGAAAGTCCGTGCGAATCCATCGGCTTCCATCAGCGTATCTAACAAGATCTTGGTCTGCGCCGTCATTTGCGCTTCGAACCATCGCTGTCCTAATCCCCTTGTCAAGGACGCTTCCTGCTCCAACTTGACCAGTTCCTTCGTCTTCCATCGCTTTGCTGCTTCCGCGTCGTATGCATTCCATGCTGTGGCAATTTCTTGGCCCTTGCCGGTGACGAGTCGAGTCAGCTCGCGCGCAACATACTCACAATCGTTGAAGAATTGCATTGCCAGCGAGGGCACATCCCGAAGCGCTTCGCCGTGTACCACTGGCATCAGCGCACGATGCAGCTCAAAGATCTTGTATACCGTAGCTGCGAGCGCTTCCACGTCGTCACCATCCGCATCGACGTTAGACGGCTTTACGCTCTGCAGCCTCGACAGGACCGCGATCATCGTCGTCTCTGCCAACTGGACCAAGTCCTGCGATCGTTTGCTGATGGTGCACCCTTCTTTGGTCACAGCAGCTGCAGGCAGTTTTGGCTCGGCTAGCTTGTCCAATTGGTTCGCCGAGGTGCTAGACGACATCTTTGAATCCCTAGAGACTGACCTGATCGATGAAGTGGTACGATTCGTGTTGGACGGTACAGGTGCGCTTGTGGTTGATTCCGACGCCGGGATACCTGTAGACTCTGAATCTGAAAAGTCATCGGGCCAGCCAGAGGGCGATGGCGGGCTCACACTTGGTTGGTCCTCACGGCTTTGAGGGACAGCAACGGTCACAGGCGTTGGCTTTGTCGCTTGGGCTGTTGCCAGAGGCGGTTGTTGTTCTGTGACCGCTTTCGTTGACGCGCTCTCCGTCTCTGGGGCGTGGACTGGTGCAGAAGTTGTCTTTCCGAAAGTCTCCTGCTTGTGCATAGGCGTCATTGGAGCAAACTCGGTGCGATCAGCCTCGGATGCACTTGAGTTTTCTTCAAAGTCCCATCCATCCACATCTTGATCCTCGTTCAATTGCGAAGCAGCTAGGCTTGGCTCGTTGTTTGCAATGCCTGCCGTGGTCTTGACCGCTGCAGGCGTGATCACGTTGATTGTGGCAGGCTGGTGTGGTGATGCAGTTTGACGAGGGGGCAGGGACTCCTTCTCGAGTGGATCGGTTTGCTCTGACGCTCGTGACGCGACCTGTCGTGGCTCTGGTTGTGCTTCGTCCAAAAGTTTGTCCGCCTGTGAATTTGCAATGAAGGTGCCTGCGTCCTTTTCAGCAGCGACTGAAGGAAGTGGCTCGGGATGAGCTTGTGCCTGTGATGTCAAAATAGGTGCAGCAGCGTGCGTCCCGAACGCTTGTCGGGGTGCCGCGCTCTGCTCTGGCTGATCGTCTGTCTCCCATGGATCTCCAGCATCGGCCACGATTGACTCTGCGCTGCTTTGAAGTACTGGCGGTGGCACGACAGCAGCTTCGGGATTCGATGCGGCTTGTTTCTGTGGCTCTTCTGTCTCCCATGGATCATCTTCGGCTACGACTTCCTCATCCTCCAATCCCCAGGCATCGTCACCAGCAGCACCACTTGACGGAGCACGCGCATGGATGCTGCCAACAGATTTTGGAGCGTGCGGTGGTGCCTTTTGTAGTGCGGCTGGGGGATGGGCCGGGGCAACGTCGTCATTCAGATCCCACGCAGCAGCTTCGTCGTTGTTCACTTCCTCGTCGCCCAGATCCCATGCGTCGGCGGTGTCGCCGCTTGGTGCCCCGGCATGAGACACAGGCTCTTGAACTGAAAATGAGCTGCGCTGCGACGAAGTGGAGCTGACACTGCGTTGCATTCCGACAGAGCTGCTTGGAGAGTCAAAGCGATCATTGCGCACCAGAGCCGCAATGGTCTGATGCATTGGCTGGTCGGAATACGGGATCGAGTGAGGCTGACCGATGCTCGTGGTTTGTGGCGGGATTGTGGTCTGTTCGTCATCTTCATCGAGTCCCCATCCATCCTCGTCAAGGGGCGTGTCCTCGGCGTTGAAAGGCCCACTTCCCAACTGATCTTGCGGACGGATGACACGTGCTCCCAGTTTGGGTTTGTGTCTGATGCGGGTATTGCTTGTCGAAGAGGATGAGGAGTTTCGCGTCAATGACGCCGACCCAGGAGCAAGGTCTTCGCGAAGCAAGCGCTCTGGGCGTGTATCGAAGGACGACCTTTGGGACTCTGCATTTGCTGATGTGACCGGAGGGATGGGTGCTGTTATCGCGGGAGGCGGTGGAGCAGGAGCATTCAGCTCGATGCGCACTTCCTTCCAGCCTTCTTCAGGGCTGCGCGACACGATGATTGCACGTGCTGTTTCCAGTACTTTCAGCGCAGGTGGAAGAGCCTGAGTAGAGTCGGCAGTCGATACATCTTTGTGATCTGCGATGCTCTCCGCCGGGACAGCTCGAGTTGAGCTTGTGGAGATAGCTTGTTCGGTATCAGCCCTTTGAGATGTCAGCTTAGGCTTGGAACATGCCTTTTCTAGGCGGTCAAAGCGAGCTCGTAACTCTTCGACAGCGGGAAGGTTTCGGAGCGCAGGTGAAGTGACAAACAGTTGCATGAGTTTTGTTGCCTCTGGCAGCTGAGCTTGGACCTTTGACGGGTCGGACTGTTGCTGCAGCTTTTCGAGTGTCTCGAGGTGACGTGTTGCAGCGAGCAGATCGGATAGGACTGAGATAAGAAGGCCTTGTTTGGAACTCTGCGCAAGTGCGTCATGGTAGTCGGATGCTATTGGAGCTAATTGCGGGCCGACCGTAACAAGGCGGGAGCTGGTCTGGTTGATAGATGTCCAGAGCTGGTTGAGATCACGGTCGACGGTCCGGGTCGATGCCGCTCTTTCGCGAAGTTGGGGTGCATGTGTCGTGATGATTTGCTCGATGCGAGATTCGAGAGTATCAATCTGTGCATCGATGAGGGAAACCTTGGCCGAGATGGGCAAAGATGGAGCTGAACTTGCAGCAGATGTCGAAGCTTCCGATCCAAAAGAGGTGTTTGACTCGGCGTTGATCGAGGCGAGAAAGCTGGCTGCAGAGAGCGAGGCATCCTGCCGTGCGGAGGGAGCGCTCATGTCGTCAGCGAGATCAAAGAAGCTCGTGGGAAGAATTGACCGGATGCTGAGCCGGCGCTAGCTCCATCGCCGACGGTAGACAGAAGCTGCCGCGGGAATAGGGTGGTCACTTGGACTCGTCGAGACCAAGATCTTTGTAACAGAGTGACGTTGCTGCGAGAATGGTTCGGTCGGTAAGCAGCGGTGTCCCTTTCAGCCGGTTTCGAGATTGCCTGCGAGGAGGTCCGGTCAGGAGACAGATTTTCAGGCTGGACCAGGAACGAGACTGATGCGAATGAGTGATGCAGAAGAGAGGAAAGTTACAGTAAGTGAGTAGATGGAGTGGAGGTCGAGAGTGTGACGTTGACACGCAACGCAACGCAACGCTGAGTTGGCTTGGCTGGCTGGCTTGAGCGTTTTCCTCTTCTTCTCTTTCGGCTGCTAAAAAAGACAAACACGAAACCGCGATTTTCAGCGAGCGACTTTGATTTTTTATTTTTTTATTTTTTTTGCTCCTTCATGTTTGTTAAAGTTTGACTCAGAGCATAGCTGCAACTTTTGCAACCCTCGCCGCAGCAGCTTCCACCTCATCCGCGGAAAAATCCTGAGCCGTCAACGTACGTCAGCATGTCTGGAGCCGGTCAAATACTCGTCGGTCAAATACGATAAGGTACTGTAGCTTGCGCTTACGTCGATGACTGAGTCCGTATTCGACCAGCTGACGGTCGAATGCAAGCAAATGAAGCACGCACGAAGCAGAAGCGAGAGCATAACTTACTCTCTTGCCTTAGGCTTCAACCTCAGACACATGCTCTGACCCACGTTTCATCTGTCTCATCTATCAAAGCTCCGCTCTGAAGCCTGTTGTATTGTCGAGGAGCTGACGCCGATGTTTACGTTTCTTGCTGGGCAATGAGTAGGGCAGCTTCCTTAGTCGGCATCACGGAACAAAAGCAACCCCCGCGCAAGCTGTGCATCATACCAAGCCACCTCTAGGCAGAAGCAGCCTCTTGGAGTTCTTTGCTTGATCGAAACAACATGACGAATTCAAAGTGGCAGGTGATCTTAGTGTATGGCAGCAGTAGCAGCGCACGTCGTCACACGTCAGACGCGTTCAGTGACGGAGATCGCAGGAGCGCGCCGCGCCTGCCCACAAAGGCGATATGAGCTTTGTCAAGTTGGTCTCGGCATCTTTGCCTCTCACAGCTTAACTCTACTCATCGCCTAAAAGTCCGGACGAAGCTCGGCCACTGTGCAATTCGCCCAATGTGTCAAAACACTAATCACTCTCGATATTTCAAGCTTCGCGAGATGATTGCGAGCAAAGCGATTCGCCGCCCAAGGCTCAGGCCGTAGACACGGGACGATCTCCACGAGCTTGCTGCTTCACGAAGACTGTTGGGAAGCCCACCATTGTCGACGACAACAGATCTCGGAACATTCAAGCGCACTCTGCAAATCGACGTGGAGCAGCGACTTTGGAACGTCTCGAGGTGGACAGTTCAACGCGATACTTAAGACGCGAGACTGACATTGCACGCCGCCCGAGTCACGACCTGAAGCCCCACCTTTCTATCTTCTAGGCTCTGCGTACCTCCATGGCTCGCAAGATTGTTATCAAGCATTCTGACACAATGCAAGCTACGAACAGTCAAGAGACTGCTGCACAGCCGACAGCATCGCAGCAAGAGGAGGTCGAGTTCGTAGCGCTTCGCAAAGTCGATTCATCCAACGAACGACCTATCGTCACTGAACCTTGGCAGCAGTGCGAGCAAGAGGAGACGGATCAAACACTCTCACCTTCAACCTTGAATTCGGCCGCAGATGCATACGGCTCAATTCACTTTCCTCCTTCGCAGCAAACCCCGATCGTGGCGACCTCTAGTCAAGCCCAACACATGAATCGTCCAGCCAGTCAGCCTTGTAGTCAGACTGCATCGTCGCAACCCGCGCACATGTACCTTTCAGCATTCGACTGGAACTCATTCGACATCTTTTCTCAGAGTCAGACGCAACCACGTCACGATGCAGAGGCTGGTCGCCTTGTGCAGCAGCAGCATTCATCGTACAGCCCGCAGGCGTCAGCAAGCATCAGGATGTCGAGCTCCGAACTAGTACAAGCGTCGTGCAGCACTACGTTCCCAAACAATGCCTTCCCGACGAAGCCAAACGCTCCAGGACGAGGAACCGTATCTCATCAAGACGAAGCAGGCAGGCTCAAAAACATCGAGGAGAGCATTCACTGCTTCTGGCTCGTATCGGAGAACCGAATGCGAGATGTCGAAAACGAGCTGAAGGACGTCACGGCTTACATCAAGGGTACGCAATATGAGCAGGAGCAGATCGGTTCGCAATTGTCCCAGATCCTTCCGCTTCAGGTGCAAATTGCGCAAAAGGTTGTGCGAGCTGCGGATGAGAAGAAGATCATCTTTGGTCGGATCAAGTCTCTGGAAGAATCTTCGGCGGCGTGGCAGAAGGAGATGAAGAGTATGCTGGAAGCTATGCAGACCGAGCTTCGAGCTGGAATGGAGATGATCAACGACCTCGCCACCGTCAAGGTGCGAAAGCCGGCAGCCTCAAAGGCTAAGAATGAAGCATCAGCTGCATCGGCAGCATCCACAGCATCCACAGCACCAGCGGCGTCAGCAGCCGCGCCGACGAAGAACACCAACAACAAGAGGCCAAGTCCGCCTCGGAAGAAGACGAGTCCTGCGGGTGCCAAGAAGGTCAAGCTACCTCCTGCAGACGATCAAGACAGCGCGGCTGTTGCATCTTCCCTCGACGTTGCGCCAGCTACTCCGCCAAAGCAGGAGCTCGCTGACCAGAGCCAAGCCGTCACCCAAGCTGCACAGGTTGCCCAGCAGCAGCAGCAGCAGCCCGACTACGATTATCAACAGCCACAGCAAGCATATCAACAGCATCAACAGCATCCTCACTACCATCAGCCTCGACCCCAAACCGCCGGCGCTTGGTCACGAGAATATCAGTTCCAGTCTCACTCCCAGCCTTCTGTGCCAAACCATCGTGAGTTGACATTTGATCAGGTGCAGCTCCTCCCTCGACCTCACACAGCGGCGCCTGGCTGCGCACACGATCTGAGGTCAAACATGAGCGCGATCGAAACGTCTCTTCGCCATTAGCTCTTGGGTCAACGAATACCTTCCAAGCTTTGTCCCTGATAAAGCAGCTCCTCAATGCGCTCCAACCAAGTGGTCTTTCCTTATCAGCCAGCCCCTGTTCGCAAGGCATGTACGATAGCTAGCCAATTGACGCGATCGAAAACTTGCAGAATGTTTGTTTAATGTGTTCTGTCACCGGTTCATGACATTGTATCGTCGGGTCGTATGAACGAGGATGCAATTGGCAGGCCCGGTCGATGTACGACGTCTTCTTTGAGACGAAGACCAAGTTGGTGGTTGGAGCGGCTCCTTCTCGACCCAACGGAATTGAGCTCGGAGAGTTTTCGAAAAAGCCACGGCTCAAGCCAGCGGGCCAGCCTTTTTGCGAATTTCGTCCAGGTCGAGAAAAAAAGGCCCCGAGCTCTATCAAGCTTCATGCCAAGAAACACAGCAAGGTGCCGCAAAAAAGAAAAACGCTCCGAGCTCCCTCGCCTTCTCGGCGCGTTGTGTCGCATCGGTTCGGCAGCTCCTTTTGTTCTTGAAAGCACACAATGCCGCAACTGCAGAAGCTGTCATTCGGCTCATCCTGCGACCCACACTGTGATTGAAGACGTCTGGATGGAACAAAAGACATGCCGCTCGTTTGATTGACCCACCATCAGCTCCTCCAAAGCCACTTCTTTCATCCCACGAACCCGCTCATCCTCTTCACGCGAGTCACAGCTTCCGCTCGCACCCCTTTCGCCAGTCACTTCGTATCTCTCCTTCATCAAGGAAGCCGGCCGCCATTTCTCATTACAGTATCAGAGGATCAGATCGACTCTCTATCACGTCTCTCATCGGACTCTTTCTATCCCGACAGCCGTGGACCCACCACGATTCGCTCGCTGCCTTTCATCTAGAAGTGTCCGAAGCCAAGCTTACTCGCTCTCGCCACCGACTCTGCGCTTTTCCTTCAACTACTTAACAACCGACATTCAGCCAGCTCGAATTCAGGACTCAGTGCCATTGTCTCGACTCTCTTTCCTGGCCACCATCCAATTCTTAGACCGAGCGACAACCCCTCATCACCTTCGCAATACCATAGACGTACAGCATAACGACCTCTCACGACCATTCTAGCATGTCCGGTATGTCTGGAATGTCCGGCATGTCAGGCATGGGCGATTTGTCCAACGCCTGTTCGATGAACATGCTCGGCAACTGGCAAACCATCAACACGTGCGTACTCACCTCGTCATGGCACATCAGGACAGAGGCGCAGTTCGCCGGCACCTGCATCGGCGTGTTCCTCATCGTCTTCCTGATCGAGACAGTACGAAGGTGGAGTCGCGAATTCGACCGGTGGATCCTCGAGCGGGCCATGGTTCAGCGAAGGGAGACGAGGCGCCGCACCCAACACCTCAAGGCCGAGATGGCCACTCGACTGGCCCAGTCAGAGTCATCGCAGGACCGCTCGATGCTGAGCCAGAAGCTCGAGCAGCTTGACAATATCTTTTTTGGCATCCCTGCCGGAAAGGCTAGCTGCCGCCAAGCCGCTCTCGACTCGATGCGTTTCCGACCCAAAATGTGGCAGCAGCTGCTCCGTTCGCTCCTGTACGGTGTACAGTTTACCGGCGCTGTACGTATCTTGGTGTCTACATCCATTTGATCCTGTTTCGAGATCACCGAACGCTGACCTCTTGCATTCTTCGGTCTCGTATTCACCTCTGCAGTATCTTATCATGTTGATCGCCATGACCTTCAACGGCTACATCATCCTTGCGATTGTTCTAGGCGGTATCTTTGGCCACTTCTTTTCTACGTGGGATACGCTGGGATCTTCGCATCTTCTCGACGTCGACCAGCTCGGTCACGATTACTCGGCTGATGCCGGTGTCGGTGCGGATCCAACAGAAGTGACCGTCTCACCTTGCTGCCAGCCTGACGCCACTAACAAGGACTCTGCCAGTGTTTCGAGTTTATCGGATGAGGACAGTCACCTCAAGCGTCACGTTGTAACGCTTCCAGACCATGGCTACGGTTCCGGTGCCTGCTGTGTATAGACTTGCTTCTCCATACTGCTACTTAATGACGATAATGCGTTTGCTTACTGAAGAGTGTGCTGCCCTGTGCCGTTAAATAAAGTCGATCCGTTGAGCTTGAGTAGCTGTGATCGATCGTCCAGGCATCTCTGCCGTCCTAGGAAGGAGGTTTGAACACTGTTCATAAGCAAACGAGGGTGATGACAGACGTATGGATTGAGTGCAATCGTCCCATGTGGCTGCAGCGAATTCTTGCGACTGCAGCT
Source organism: Anthracocystis panici-leucophaei (assembly GCA_014826065.1). Lineage (NCBI taxonomy): Eukaryota > Fungi > Basidiomycota > Ustilaginomycetes > Ustilaginales > Ustilaginaceae > Anthracocystis > Anthracocystis panici-leucophaei. The sequence goes on along the minus strand of CP060315.1, from coordinate 306,865 downwards.
GAGCAGCGTGATTTTTGTCAATCGGCCCGACAACTCGCATGGAACGTGCATTTTTACGAGACCCACACTCACACACACGCAAACGCAACAATAGAAACCAACACCTGGCTTCAAAAGCGTTGTTCCCGCTTCTTTTCCGCTCCTTATCACTTTCTACCCTAGAGCTGCCAATTCAGCTCGGATCACCTCCGCACAGACGTCCATTATGGCGTCCTATAGCGATCATACTGCTGAGCTCAGCGAGGAGCAGGCAGCCGACAACGAGAAGCAGTCATCCATGTCGGAGATCAAGAACGTTCAGGGCGACGAGACCTCGGCAGAAGGCCCTTCAGATCCGGCGAAGGAAGAGGAGCCCAAGTCGGAGATTCCTGCTTCATCGACACCAGCTGAAGGTCTCGCTGACGACGTGGACAAGCTGAGCCTGGGAAATCATGAATCACAGCTCGGAAGCGCCGACATCTCGAACTCCGACGTGATCGCAGAGCAAGCGGTGAGAGTGGACCAAGATGCGACTGAGCAGCAAACGGAGAACAGCGCCAGCACGCACGACTCAAAACGGATTTCAAGCAATACTGCGGAGGACCACGACGAAAAGGATGAGCAAACGTCCGTCGGGGCTAGCGACAAGCCTGATCCAATCACAAGCAGCTCCTCGGCAGAGGCTTCGACTACTGCTCCTCCGGACGAGCACAAGGATGAGGAAGCTCAGATCGCGACCCAACCATCTCAGACAACATCGGATCTCCCGGCTCAAACTGGCGAGTCAGCCCACATCGTCTCGGAATCCAGCGAGCAGTCTACAAGTCTTGATGCCGACACTCGCCCTGAAGAGAGCACCTCGCCTCCCACTCTTCCGAGCAAGGATGCGCCGCAACCGCCAGAGAAAACCACGGCTACCCAGGCTGTCAATCCGGTATCTGCACCAGCTGCGCCCTCTACCCCGCCTGCACAAAAGTCTGCTCGACCAAATCGAGAAGCTCTCGCTGATGCCGAGAGTGTGGCAGCCGTGGCGCACGCCTTTGGTCGAGATTCACCCGCGCTGCGCTCCTCTACAGACACGCCGCAGCGGATCTCTACTCCCATCAACAGCACGTGTGCTGATGAAGGCACAAAGATCCCGCCTAGCTCCAACATTGGCGGTGACGCAAAGGACTCCAGTAAGGATACTCCACAAAAGATCCCATCAGACGACGCACACACTTCACAAGCCGAAACAGACGTTGCTCCATCAGAGAGCGAGAAGCGTTCTCAAGAAGACAAAGCAGCAAGCACCTCTCGCGGCGGTATCAACATCGGCAAGGGTCCACCTCCCACGACCCAAGCCAACGAAGAGCTTCCTTTCGATTTCAACCGCTTCCTCGAGCAGATGAAGCACAGAAGCGCACAACCCGTCGGCGAATACGTTCGCAGCTTCATTAAGGGCTTTGCCAAGAAGCCATATCGCACGCAAGACCAGATCAAGCTCATCTTTGACTTTCTCGACTTTATCGCTGCACGCATGAGGGAGTGCGACATCTGGAAAGATCTCGGCGATAGCGACTTTGAAAATGCAAAGGAGGCCATGGAGAAGCTCGTCATGAACCGTCTCTATCCCTACACCTTCACGCCTGCAGTTCAAAAAGAAGGAAGATGGGCCGTGCAGACCGACGATCTCGAACGCGATAGGGTGTTGCGACAGCGCATCGGTCTGTTTGGCTGGTTGAGCGAGGAGCATCTCGATGTGCCCGTCGGCGACCACTCTCGTGGATTCATCGAGTTTTCGATCCAGGAATTGCTCAAGATCAATCACTACAAGGCGCCTCGAGACAAGCTCATCTGCATTCTCAATTGCTGCAAGGTCATCTTTGGTATGATCCGACACCTTTCGACGCAGGAGAACGCAGACACTTTCATTCCGGTGCTCATCTTTGTCGTGCTGAAAGCAAATCCGGAGCATCTCATTTCCAACGTCGAGTACATCAGCCGTTTCCGCAATCCGGACCGCCTCTCGAGCGAGTCTGGCTACTACCTATCGAGTTTGATGGGAGCCATTGCGTTTATCGAGACCATGGACTACACTTCGCTCAGCAACATTACGCAGGAGGAGTTCGAAAAGCGCGTGGAGGAAGCTGTCTCGACACTGGCAGAGCCCGAAGCGTCAACAGGAGTAGCAGGAGCTGGTGCGGCCAGCGCGTCGGATGGCAGCCTTCTTGCTCCGCCCACCACACCTCCGCCTAGGAATGCACAATCTCCATTCGGCAACCCGCAGCATCAGCGTAGTGTCAGCACCACCAGCGTTTCGGCGCCATCTGGGCCAGGCGAGGAAGCTGCCAAGGCGCTCCCATTCACGCCCATGGCCGCTTCGCTTGCCGACGACACACGCGCCTTCTTCCTGAGGACGGGTGAAGCAGCACGAACCGGCTTGAGTCGACCCATGGGCGCGCTTGGAAGACTCATCAACGAAGGGATCGAGGGAATCCGCACGCCCAGCACTAATGACAGCGGTGCTTCGACCGAGAGGCAGAACTCTCCAGCGCCGCCTGCGGCTGCCGGCTCTACGGGCATGACAGCGTCAACATCGCGATCGAAACTGTTTGGAGGCTTGTTTGGCTCGCTCGACACGTCGGACAGCGCCACGCAGCCACGTGCAGCCGGCTATCCGGGCCAGCAAGCAGGCCGCAGATCTACCACGCTGCTCGACGATGAGCCGCAAACACCGTCGACGGGCGATCTTGTCCAAGATGGCTTCCATCCGTACAACGCCGGCGGGGCTGGAGGAGCGCCCAACGCCCCACCTCGGCTGGTGAGACCCAATATGCCTCAGCGAAACTACTCGATCGACGACACCATGTTTGACGACGAATCGGCGGGCAGGCGCAATTTGATGGCGACATCGGCAGGCAGCGGTGGTCGTGGACAGCGCGATGCAGACTACTACGACGACGATGACGATCAAGACTCGGTGGAAGGGGATGGCTCATTGACAGCACCCAACGCCGGTGCAGCAGCAGCTGAACAAATGCGTCGACGTATGCGAATGCAACAGGATTTCGGCCGCGGGTTCAACGACAACGTCACTGGGACACCATCGCGGCGAGGAGACGCAGACAATCCAGGTCGACTGCAGCCGGGACGACGAGAGGAAATCGCATACGAGAACGCACAGACGGAGCAGGCGATCCAGCGATCGTTGATGGATCAGCAGCGTTTGGATGCTGTACAGGCGGATGAAGCAGCTCAGAACTCGGCGAGTGTGGAGACGCTCAAGTCTATTTTCCCGACCATGGATGATGGGGTGATTCAGATGGTGTTGCAGGGATGCGAGGGAAACGTGGAGACGGCGATCGATCGTCTGTTGGAGATGCAATAGTATTTCGCTTGTCTCGCAATGGAGCATGTCGTCACAGATCAAGGCCAAGAGATTTCCGGAGACTTTGTGTGAGTTTGCCGTCGCGAAACGACATCCGGCAATGGCGGCTTGAGACGTGGTACGCGCAAGGGTCATCTTTTCCCAATGATCGTGAGAGACCGACAGCAACTGACGATCCATCCCAAGGCCATTTGGGATGAAAGTAAAGCCACGGTAAAACACACATCCTCTTCCTCTTGCGCTTCGCAGCTTGCCGTGCTTGGCGTCTCAACAATGAAATCTCTTCTCTCGCTAGAATCCGGCTCGCTACGAGACTCTGTACTTGAAAAATAGAACGCGCATCTGAATCCCCACGCTTTCGGCAAGGCCTCCAAATCCACTTGCACAAAAAAAAAAAAAAACGCTCGATTCGAAGGTTCTCTCTTTTCCTTTTTTTTTTTTTTCATGCGATGTTGTTCTTTTGTAGACATGAGACAAAATCGCTTGGCTTCACACGACAGATGCTACTTTGTTTGAGCTGCAAGACATCGTAGGGAGCGATGGGGACAAAAGCAGGAGCAAGCGATCGATGTAGAAGATTTAAGCTCAAGCTCCGGATGTGTAACTAACTGTATTCGATGATGCGCGTCTGCACAAAGTCACAGACCGGTAACTTTAGATTAAGCAGCAAATTTCGAAGAATAAAATAAAATAAAAAAGGTCTGGCTGAACGCGGGAAGATCAAACCTAAGAAAATCCAGACTGCCCTCAGCCACACACAGTTCTCTGCTGAGCCAAACGGAATGAACCGAACCAGAACAAAACGATGATCCATAAAATAAAATAAAAAAGCTGACCAAAAAGGAGAAAGGATACTGGATTTTGTCACTCCGACCGATCTTTCTTGTCGCTGCTCTGCTCTTCTGCTTGATTGCACGCTTTGCACCACTTGCTCTTGACCTGCATCGGCCTTCCCGAACAAAAGCGGGAGAGTGTGGACTTGACTTGATCGGCTTGACCGTCAAGGGAACGGTACAGTCTCTGTGAGGTTCGTTCTTTCTTCGGTTAGGAGATCATCTTCTCTCGGTTCTGTGGAACAGCTTCCTAATCGGCTGCGCCACCACATTGCGCCATTTTGGATGCTTGCTTGTCGGAAGAACCTTGGAAGACAAGGTTTGCTGCGAGAGAGAGCGCAGAGAGTAAGTGAAGTTGCCGAAGCCTGCAGGGACGAAAGAGACAACCAAAAATCTGGATGTAGCTGAAGTTGAAAAGCCACGATTGCGCAGATGCACAGAATGATGCAAATTCCAGGCTTTGTTGCTTCTCCTGCTGCTGCTGCTCCTTCAATGGGAAACACATTCGATGTGACTCCGCATCGCTGTGTTAATTGCTTTGTCATGAGAGAGAGAACTTTCGGATTGCAACAACGGTATTGTTGTGCAACTCTCGGGCCGTTTCTTTGCTTTCCCGCATCCATCATCACCACTTTGTCGGAAAGCAGTGAGACTGCAAAGGTCAGGTCTCGTCTTGGGTGAATAAGTTGTAGGTCGGGCAACGAACGGATCGCCTGTTTGTACTTGTCTCACAAGGATCGGCTCGAAGGGTTCACTCTCTCTTGAATCCACTCACCACGACCCTTCATCTGGACCACAAACTTGACTGCGGTAGGAACACGACTATTGATCGCTGCCAGGTGACTTGACGAGACAGGGCTATCAGGCTCTCGTCAGTACCTTTGCTGCCAATCGCGCTCGCCCGACGCTTCCGCGAGCAAGCTTCGGCACGTCATACATCCGACTCTTCGTGGCGTGCGGTGTGAGGCAACCCTTTCGATCGACTGTCAACTTTAGCCACGCAGGCGGCATACACGCACTCCCACGCCTTGGACCCCGCAATCTCGTTCCCAGATGCATCTATTGCCTCAACGCACAGCACAGTCCGAATGTCTCACTCAACACATTCACTCTAAAGGATCACAGCGCAGCTCTGCGCTCATCGCAGCATCCGGCAACCCCTTTCCACCTTCCGCGAGCCAACCATGAATCCGCCTCGTCCACAGCAACACGACGGAATCGGCTCGCAACCGACTCCAGTTTCATGGGAAGGCGATCAGATGCTGCACATTTACCTCTGCGACTACTTGCGCAAACGAGGGTACGCTCAAGTCGCACTAGCTTTGAGGTTGGAAGCAGGGTTGGAACCGGATCGTAAAGTCCCCATCGATGCACCTCAGAGTTTGCTGTTCGAGTGGTGGGTGGTGTTTTGGGAAGTGTTTGCGAGTCGAGTCGATGATCAAGGTCGAGCTGCCGAGGCAAGTGTGCTGGCGGCGGATGCTCAGGTGTTTACGCAACACAGACCGGCGGGATTGGCGCAGGCGAGAAGTGGAGCGTTGGATGGTCCGTCTTGGCTGCCGTCGTATTCCAATGGTGTGCATCGGATGCAGGGAGTTGGACCGTCAGTCTCACAGACTCCGGTCTTGAATCGACGACTATCACAAGTTGCATCGAGCTCGTTGGATCGCATCCCCGAGCGGTTGGAAGCCTCTTCTTCCACACAAACTGGACCGCATGCTCGACCCTCGCCATCCGAACAGCAATCCCCGCAACAGCAGCAACCACCACGAACAATCTCGATATCTAAACCACCCCAACTCGATCTGGAAGCAAGTCACAAGCTCGGTCTCGTCCGCCCTGCTAGCCGAACGGTGATCCAGCAGTGTATGGATATGATGGACTTGGGTGCTAAACAGGTCGACAATCTGACGTTGGAAGAGAGGCGAGCGCTGGCTAAGCGGGTGACGCGTTTGCAGACTGCTCAAAACGATGCACAGATGAGTTTGGCGCGCTTGCACGGTTTGCAGCCGCCCAAGCCGTTGGTTCCGACGTCGTTTGGTGGGAAGCAGGCGCAGGGGCAGGGGCAAACGGATGGTTATGGTGGTCAGGCTGGGCAGAAGAGGAAGGAGACGCCGGACGAAGATGCGGAAAGGGGTAGGATGGCGACAGGGTCAGGTCAAATGCAATCGCAGTTAGGTGCAGCACAGACTATGCGACGTCTTTCACATTCAGCACTATCAGCGATACCGAACGCAACGTCGTCGCCGATAACGCCATCGAATGCGGGAGGTGGGTTGCCGTTTTCGCAAGTTTCGCCACATCCCATGTTGCAGCATAGCCCAGCATCGAGTGCTCCGACTCCATCCGCGATGAATCCGCCGCCGCCATCACGACGACCGTCTGTATTTGGACCCGTCGAATCGAGTCCACAGAGATTGGGCATGCACGCTTCCGGTCTAGCAGGATCGTCGTCGATTAGCCCAATGAACGATTGGCAGGCGCTGGACTTCTCCGCCTCATACCCGCAACAGCAACAGCAGCAGCACGTAGTCCCGCCATTGCAACAGCAACAACGGCCGGTCGTCATGCCGAGTAGTCTCGATCCACAGCCGCAACCGCATCCACTCCAACCAGCATTGAACAACGGCCTTCGCCAACCGATGCAGGCATTCTCAGGTTTACTATCGGGAAACGTCAATATGCGACCTCTTCCACCGCAATCTGTGTCGAAAGAAGGTCTGGCACCACCGCTGTTTGTCACCAAGCCGTCGGTGTTCGACAGCGCTCCAGGCAGCGACGAGAGCACGATGAGCGCAGCAGCGTTCAACGAGATGATCTTACAGCAGCAGGGGGGTGGGCCGGCGATGCCGTTTGCGGATCTCGAGTATGATTTCAACGTGTTGCTTTCCAACTCGACTCAGTTGAGTAGGGAGAACGGCTAGTTGGGGCCGGCACGGATGGTTTGACATTTGCGACCAGTGTTCAGCGCAAAGCACTTTATGGTCAATCTTACCAAGCACATGAAATGCAGCACCGACCATCTTCGATTGGAGTTCTCTTTCTTTCCACACCACCCCTTCTTCGACTGCAGACGTGCTGAAGCATACTTTTTCGAATGTGTCATTTGTGATTGCAAGCTGTTCGTGTCAGGCTACATGGCACGAAGGGGGATGCTTAGTTGTGCTTCGCAGCCGTCTCCTTTTGCAGCTGTTCAGGCGATTTGGCGTGCTTTTCGCCGTGCACAGCGTCTTCAGAGTGTGTAGGTGCATCTTTGGAGCGACCCGTGGTGCTGCCAGCTGAAGCGTTGGCAGATTCGGTGGTCTCCCTTTGCAAAGTTTTAGGGTCCTTGGAGTGTTTATCCGCCTTGACGGAGGCTCCGGAATGGGTGTCCTTGTTGAGGATGTCTGGGTCATCTGTGCGACGGATCTGCGGCGGATGGAATGTGTGTGGAAAAAGGATGGATGAGGTTTAGTTTGGCTGATGTGAGATTGATTTGCGCGATGACCGGTGGTGTGGTGGAAGTGGACTTACCGAGGTGGTCATAAGTAATCGACGACCAGCAGCAGCCGAGGCGGCGCTAACGCGAAGCGAAGCGGTTGCGGTACGAAGGAGCGACATTTGATGCTTTTCGTGGGATGAGAGAGATGGATGGTGGTTGCGACGAGGGATGATCTCTGAATGCTCTAAAGCATCTTTCATCCACAGTGAAATGCGGCACGAAGCGGTCAGCCAAAAGCAAGCCAAGCATCGCTGTACACCTAACTTACCGTACACAGTATTACTAATCCATTCCTTCACCACACGAAAGCCCGGAGTTCTGTGTCAACCGATCCAACAGGGTCCCGAAACACAGGCAACTGTGTGTGTGTGAGAACAGAGACCATCGTCACGAGCATGTCAGTGACATCACGCTGCTTTTTGCGTTACAAGCCTCCACAATCCGTGCGCCTTCGTGGGCTTGCTGCCTTCGTGCTTCGGTGAATTATTTTTTTTTCGCGGCCGAAGGGCTGATGAAACAGACGGTCTAACACGTTCGAGGCCGAAAATTCACGATTTGCTGGGTCAAACGCTCCGAGCAAAACCCACGTGGGCTGTTGGAAAATCGTCAAGTCGGTCCTACGACCAACATCACACACCAAGGAAGTCATCCTTCCGATGCTTCGATGTGGGGGATCGTCGGGAGCGAAACCTCTTGTTCTTTACGGCAACGGGCTTGACAGGTTACTTAGCACGGGCGCGTCAGGAACGAAGCAAACACAGACGAAGCGAGTCTTAGTTCCAAACAAGAAGGGACCTCGGAGCCTTTTTTTTGTTCCTTTCTTCTCGAATCAGACTCAAGCGGGGATGCAACTCCTGCGATCCTTTAAAAATTGAGCTTGGAATGGACCCCCCTTTGTTCTTTGCCGTGGACACTCACAGTGGGTCAGACCTCCCTCATTGCGGAGGTGGGAGGCTCGTGCTCGGAGCGTTTCCTCGCATTGTCTCAAGCATTGAACCCGTCGGCGGCGGCGGCGGTTGTGGCGGCACCACTCTTCCCGCAACAGACCAGCTGCACACTTGTTCATCTTTCTTCTGACTGATGAGTGACTGGTGAGAGAGGGTGAATAGGAGAATGGCAGCTTCCCCACCTGTTTCTTGCGGGCCGTGTGGATGCGTTTATGGCTCTGTCTGTATAAGAAGTGTGCTTGAAGGTCTTTCTTCTCCTTTCCTCTTTCTCATCTCCTTTGACTTTATCGGAACTCCATCCTGGAACCACATCCTCACGATGAGACTCACAAACGCAGCCGCTCTCGCAGCGCTCGCCCTCGCCTCCTCCGCAGCAGCGCACTTCACGCTCGACTACCCCACCACACGAGGCTTTGACGAAGATCTCGAACCGCAAAACTTCTGCGGAGGCTTTTCCAACGTCTCCTCTCCGCGTCAACCATGGTACTACAAGAACGGCCCTATCGAGATTGACAGCCACCACGAGACCGCCACCGTCAACATTTACATCTCGTACTCGGTGCCTACCTCGGCACAGTCGTTCCTCACCGCTAACCCTCTGCGCCACGATCTGGCGATCACGGGTGAAGGCGAATTCTGCTTCCACGCCAACGCCAGCGCCGACACTCCTGCAGGTGTCACGGCGAGCGCTGGAACGAATGCAACGATCATGGTCGAATACATCAACACCCAGCATGGACATCTGTATCAGTGCTCCGATGTTGTTTTCACCGATGACGCTACGGTGGGTGCCAACTTGACTTGCACGGATGCGCTGACGGCAAACAGTAAGAGTACAAACGCAAGCTCAAGTGCGACCAGTACTTCGCCGGCACAGACCAGTGGAGCGGCGGCTACTTCTTCTCCCAAGGCTAGCAGTAATGGCGCTGCATCGATGGGCGTGCAAATGGTCGCTTTCGCTCTGGTCCCCGCTGTGCTCGTTGGTGCTCTGTCGCTCGTATGATCCCAGCCACCGAAGTACTCTCAATGACATCGTGTCTGAGGTTGCTGCTGCCTGTCGAGTCTGTGTGGTCGTGGTGGGCAGAGATGAGATGAGCCGTGTGAAGCAATCTATTCGAGCAGATCGTCAAGGTTGCAATGCAATCGGCGATAGGCATCCAATCTTTTCCCGATACGCCCGTGGCTGAGAGTCAAGCAGCTGGCTCGTGCACGACATTTTATTTAAGACCGAAGAGAAAAGGGAATTTTGTGACATCTTTTTTGTACCATTTTTCAGTCGTTGCTGGCATTGCCAAGCAAGGTAAAAGCAAGTCATTCGTCAAGGTTGAGATGGTGGTCTGAACCGTGCGCTTTCCTCCGCTACTTCTCCGCTCAGCTCAAAGAAGCGCACGAACCTGGCGTTTGATGTTCACATGGCCCCAGATGCTTGCTCTTGGTACCGACGTTTTGGTCTGCGATAACCTGAAGAAATTCGAGGTCAGTGCGACGCTGTTTTGAGCCATCTTTGCTTGCAAAATACGACTTGAGCCTGCGCCACACGAGTCAGCCAAGCCTTGCACAAAGCCAAAGCAAAGCAGAGAGAGAGAGAGAGAGCGAGCGATTCCTCGCGGAGCTCCAACTCGGGCAAAAAATGAAAGAATTCGAACCATTTTGTTCAATATTTTTACCACAGCAGAAGGCGATGTTGAAAAAACAAGAGAAAAAAAGAATTCGAAAAAAAGGACAAAAGACGCTGCCGCCGCCTTTTGCAGCGGTTCTGTTGTGTTTGTCGCATTCCTGGCAAAGAGCACCGATCAAGCCAGTCAGTCAGAAAAAATTGAGAAACCGGCAGCCAATCAATAGATCCTCCACCATCAACCCGAGCACAAACATCATCTCCTCTCTCTCTCTCTCTCTCTCTCATCGTCATCAACCCGTCACCACCGACGCAACGCTCGCAATCAACATACGCTCGGCTGCTCGGCTTCCTTGCAGACTACGACCCGCTCTGACTGCACCGAAGGCGAAATACCGTCTGCCTTCACGTTACGATAAACCCAACTTGGCTCGCACCGGAATCTGGAAACGCGTCCTACGTGCTATCCACCAACGGCGTTCGATATCAACGTCGACTTGCGATAGCAGCCGGCTCCTCTTGTGTAGCATCCGATTCGTACGGTATCCCCACAGTCCTCTGTCGAGTTGTATACGCCTAATCGCGCAGCCTTTTGGATAAACAGCATTGCTCTGTCGTGGCTCAACCCGGCCCGTCACCTCCTGCGTCCAGCTTCATAGATCAGTTTCAGAAGCAAGCAAACAGCACGTAGCTCTCTTCACCACGCACGCCTGTCATATCAGCTTTCCGACCAGCTGCTCGTACAACGGTGGAAAGCGTCCTGTTCATTTCCAAGCTCAGTCCCGCCCTGTTCCGGACATTGGCATCACAAACGCTGCTCTACACACTCCCCACACCCCAATTGCGTCATAATGGAGAAGGACGGAGATCCGTCCGGTGGATGGCGCTTTGCTCAGTGCTTCGGAGACAAGGGCGAGGTCGAGGAGATCACTGAAGGTAAGTAACGGAGAATTTCTCAGCGCCGTCAAACTGTCGCTGCATATACGAGAACAGAGGGAGCGTGCTAGTGTTGGCTGCGTCTAGCTGCTTATAAGGCCTCTTGGTCTTCCGATGTGGCTGGCACGTTATCGCTGACTCGTTGACAAGTGCGCTTTCGCGCTGCTGGTGTATCTCGGCGCCAATCGCTTTTCGAACATCCTGCTGACCATACCTTTTGCTTTGCTTATCATCCTCGCTTGTCCCATACAGCCGATATCATCTCGACGGTCGAGTTCGATCATACCGGTGACTACCTCGCTACAGGTGACAAAGGTGGCCGTGTCGTTCTTTTCGAGCGCAATGACTCTGTGAGCAGTTCAGCCTTTATCTCTGCTAACAGGTTCTTCCAGCATGTCCACATACTGACCGCGATCTCCCCCCCTTGTCATCCCTCCTCCTCACAGAAAAAGGGCTGCGAGTACAAGTTCCACACCGAGTTCCAATCGCATGAGCCAGAATTCGACTACCTCAAGTCTCTTGAAATCGAAGAAAAGATCAACAAGATCAAGTGGTGCAGAAGACAGAACGCAGCTCATTTTTTGCTCAGTACAAATGGTGTGTAATTCCCGCCCCACGTCGATGCTTTGCAAACAAATTTTGAATCCAGTCTCGCTGACCGTACTCGCATCTTCTCCACCCATTACAGACAAGACGATCAAGCTTTGGAAAGTGTTTGAAAAGACACTCAAGCTGGTAGCTGAGAACAACCACAACGATATGGGCTACGGCCAAACACGCGACCCAAATGTCCACCCATCTTTGCTCCCCGTCCCGACACCGGTCCCCGGAAGCGGTGTAGGGCTTCGTCTTCCCCGGCTCACACCCGTCGACACCATCATCGCCGCCGTCCCACGCAAGATCTACGCCAACGCGCATGCGTACCACATCAACTCGATCTCGGTCAACTCGGATGGCGAGACGTACATCAGTGCCGACGATCTTCGCATCAACCTGTGGAACCTCAACATCAGCGATCAGAGCTTCAACATTGTCGACATCAAGCCGGTCAACATGGAGGAGCTGACCGAAGTCATCACTGCTGCCGAGTTTCATCCGATCCACTGCAACCAGTTTGTCTACTCGAGCTCCAAAGGTACGATCAAGCTGGCCGATATGCGAGACTCGGCGCTGTGCGATGCGCATGCCAAGCAGTTTGAAGAGGAAGAGGATCCATCGACCAAGTCTTTCTTCAGCGAGATCATCAGCAGCATATCCGACGTCAAGTTCTCGCGGGATGGTCGTTACATCTTGTCGCGAGACTATCTCACTCTGAAGATATGGGACGTCAACATGGAGAACAAGCCAGTCAAGACCATCCCAATCCACGACCACCTTCGCTCCAAACTCTGCGACCTGTACGAAAACGACTGCATCTTTGACAAGTTCGAAGCGCTTTGGGGACCCGATGGTAAGAAAGTGCTTACTGGAAGTTACAACAACTACTTCCATATCTTCGACAAAGACGACAGTTCCGATGTCGTTTTGCAAGCGGACAAGTCGGCCTTCAAGGCGAAGCGCATGGCGGGGGCTGGCAAGAAGGGTAACAAAGCGGGCAATAGTACGTTGGGTGCTCCCGGGCAGATCAATCTGGACAACCCGGATTTCAACAAGAAGATCCTCCATGCAAGTTATCATCCGAGAGAGAATACGATTGCCATCGCGGCGACGAATAATCTCTTCATCTTTTCGGCTAATAATCCGGCTGGTATCCCGATGGCGTAAAGGCTGGCGTTATTATGGAACATTCGACCCCCCCGCACTTTCGAAAGCGTTTTTGAATGGTGTTGTACTATTCTTTTTGGTTTGCGAAGTTTTTGTTTAACATTGTTTGGAGAGGAGAGGGTGTGATTGTGGAGTTGATGAGTGTTGTTGCACAGATGGCTGTGAAGCATTGTGGATGGTTTGCAAGAGAGCGTGCGATCGAGGTGACATGCGAGACATAGGTTCGGATCAAGGTGAGATTTGTGATATGATTGCGGATGTTGAACTACACTTGACCTTCCTCAGGCTCGGACGTCTCATCGTCATCCCTCTTGACCCTCTTGACCCTCTTGACCGACACCTCTTCCGTCTTGTCCTCACCGTCCTCCAACCTTCCACCCTTCTCCGGCGCATCCTTCCTCTTCCTCCCCTCGCCTTCCCTCTCCTTCTCCTTCTGCCGCCTCACAAATTTCTCCCACGCCCATCTCGGCACCCTCTCATCCTCCCCCTCCGCCGCTTTAAACTCTTCCAAACCCTCCACTCTCCCCCTGACCACCTCCCAGTCGGCATCCAACTCCAACGCCGGCTCCACCTTCTTGAACGCATACCGCAGATCTTCGATCCGATGTCGGAATTTGCGCTCGAGTCTTCGTCGTTCGTCTGCTGCTTTGCGTTGCTCTTCTTCGCATAGGTAGGCTACTAGTTCGGTGTAGATCTGTTGAAGCGTGGTGGTAGGGACGTCGACACTAGAGGTCCAGGAGAGGAATTCGGATTCGGTCGTACCAGGTGTGACTGTGTGTCCGAGGGAAGAGATGTGCTGCAATGCGTCTGCGGTTTGCTTCTCCAGCTCCTGATCGAGCTCGTCGACGAGGTCGTAGAACAGGTCGAGCGGCGTCGATCCCGGTTGGCCCACGCAGCGCAGCAAGGCATTATCATCCTTGATCAACGGCCACACTTGACCCCACGTTGTCCGCGCTGCAATCTTGCCTTCTTCCTTCAGATTGCGTAGGAGCGACTTGAACGCATCCCGGTTCTTGCGTTCCTTCCGTCTCTTCAGCTCCACTTCTTTCCGCTGCGCTGCATCAGCGTCCTTCTCAATCCCCCTGATGAGCTCTTCAAAGACAACCAACATATCGCCGAGATCCATGGACGCCAGATGCTCATCATCCCTATACTCCTGCGACTCGAGGATCGTCCGATGCGCATCTCTCCAGCGCGTAAACACGTCGGCTTCAAACGTTTTCAGCAACGCCATGAGCATCTCCATATTCCTCCTCTTGATCTTTGACTCTTCGACCCGCTCCTTGTCCCTCCTATCCTTCATAACCGCTTCAAACAAGCTCTTGGCCTCCTCCTCACTCACCGCCTGCTTCCACACCGTCGTGTTCCCCAAGAACTTTTTGGCAGTAGCGTAACTCGAGTAGCTCTTCAACCTCTTCTCTCCATTAATCAGCTGCGCAAACGCCGGTTTGAGCCGCTCCCATCTCGCCGCGGATTCGGCTGCACGTTGTTCGCGCAGCGAGGCAATGTGCTTGTTGAAGGCAGCTTTTCGTTCGGCGATCGTTTTCAGCGCCTTGTAAAGCGGGTTGGTGATGATGGTTCGCATAGTGGTTTCCCATGTCCAGTCGATGTCGACGCCGGTGTCGCGAAGGAGCTGGATGAAGGCGGTTTCGGCGGCCTCTTTGTCGCCCTTGAAGTTGAGCTCGGTGGTTCCGGACATGGTTTGGTGGATCGCAAGCGGAGCGGCGCGCGAGGACGTGGGGAGAGGCGTGTTGGATCCGGATGCGTATTCACCACGATAGGGTGTGGCATTGGGCGAGTTCATGCTGGGTCGATTCGGCGATGCTCGATCGGTTGCTGGAAAGGGACTTTGTGATGCAATTGGCGACCGACCGAGGGCGGGCGACGCAACGTGAGGTGAAGCCGCTGCCGAGCTAGACGCGGGAGCAGGACCGTCAATAGGATACTGATCGAGGATTTGCTTAAGCTCAGCAGGCAACGTCCAAGTGGACTGCTTCGTGATGCTGTGGACATAATACGATCGATCGCCAGACTTGTACTCTTTCCAAGGCGTTGCTTCGAGTGCTCGTTCGCGAGGCGTCTTGAGCTCGGATGGCTTTTCCCATACTGAACGTCGTTCGATGGCGTGATACCAGTATGGTCGGCCTTCGGGTGTCCGATGCTCGGTCCATGGTGTCCCCTGTGCTGACATGATGCAGTTGAGCCTTTTGAGAGCGGTTGGTGAGGAAGAGGTGGTGAAGGATAAAGCTGAGCTTTCTTCTTGCGGAGAACCCTTTCGAGAAATCCGGATTTCGGAACGAAAAATGCTCAGGAAGTTTCACAATTCGAGGGCGTTTTGTTTGCAATTCCCACACGTCAACTTTCGCTACATCCGCCTTCAGTTTTGCATCCGCTCCAAGTCATCTTCACGAGCTTCCATACTCATCCATATCGGCACAACTCCGATCGATACCCCAACAACCATGGCGGACTCTGCCGAAGCCTTCTTGGCCGGCATCGAAGACGAGGTTCGAAGCAAAGCTAGCAACAACAACGACCGCAGCAACAACAGCTCCTCGGGCCATGATCGTGATAGAGATCGCGAGAGGGACCGCAGAGATCGCAGGTCGGGAAGAGATTACGAAGAAGATCGTGGTGGCTCATCGAGCTCGCGTAAGAGGAGAGATGCGGAGGATCGCGACGAGTATGACAGGTATCCACGCAAGTCACAGCGTGACGATCGGGGTAGGAGAGGTGATAGGGAGGATGATGATCAGCGGAGGAGGAGGCGGAGGGATGACGACTATTACAGCAGAGGAGGGAGTCGTGGTGGCCGTGATGGTAGAGACGGCAGGGACAGCTACTCGTACATACGAGACCATTGTGACCGAGGCGACGACCGATACCCTTCACGCAGAGAGCGCTCAAGGTACGATGACGACGACTATTACCGCGATCGTGGCAGCCGTCATCGTGGCAATGATCGGAGGAGCGCGGAAGGAAGGGATAGCAGTCCTTCGGCTCGTCGCAGTCCGACACCCGAAGGCACAATCCCCATCAGCGAGCGGGCCAGGCCTGACTCTAAGTGGGACATTCCCGCACCAGGCTTTGAAGGGACTAGCGCTTTAGCAGCCAAAGCTACGGGGTTGTTTGGGATCCCTGGTCAGACCAGGCTTGTCGGTATGCCACCCGTCAACCTCGGCGTCAGTGGTCCTGGTGTGCCGCCCGGTGTTGGGTTGCCGTTGCCACCAATTCACATGGGTGGTCAGCCTATCCATCCTCATCGCGGCGGTCCTCGACAGCCCTATCCGTCGCAGCACGATCAATATCCGCATTCAAATCACCAGCATGGATATGACTCACCGCACGGGCACGGCTCGCCTTACCCTCCCCAAGGTGGGTTTGGTGCCGACAACAGCTCGCATCCTTCTTCGCAGCACCAAGGTCCTTCTCCAGCAGAACTCGCTGCCCAGAACGCCAACCGTCAAGCGCGTCGACTCTACGTGGGCAACATCACGCATCAAACCAATGAACAGAACATCATCGCCTTCTTCAACGAGCAGATGCTCAAACTAAAGCTCGGTACCGAATCTGGCGAGCCTGTTGTGTCGGCTCAAGTCAACGTCGACAAGGGCTACGCATTCGTCGAGTTCCGCCATCCCGAAGAAGCGACCAACGCCATGTCCTTTGACGGTATCGTGTTCCAAGGGCAATCACTCAAGATTCGGCGACCTAAAGACTACACCGGTCCTGACGTGCGTCCTCCGCCCAACATCCATGTTCCGGGTGTCATCAGCACCAACGTACCCGACTCGCCATTCAAGATCTTTGTCGGTGGTCTTCCGACCTATCTCACGGACGATCAGGTGATCGAGCTCTTGCAAGCGTTTGGAGAGCTCCGTGCCTTCAACTTGGTCAAGGACACCGGTACGGGCGCCTCGAAGGGCTTCGCTTTCTGCGAATACGTCGACCCCGCACTCACCGACCTCGCATGTCAGGGACTCAACGGGATGGAACTGGGCGATCGCAATCTCGTCGTTCAGCGTGCAAGCGTCGGCAGTGAGAAGAAAGCCCAAGCCATCGCCGCGACAGGAGCCAATGCGGGTTCCTTAGGAGGAGCAGTCGTCCCTAGCGCGGTGCAAAACTTTGCCGGTGAAGGAGGCGACGCAGGCGAACCCACATCGTGCATGGTCATGCTCAACATGGTCACCCCTGAAGAGCTTCAAGACGACGAAGAATACGCCGATATAGTCGAAGACATCCGCGACGAATGTACCAAATACGGCTCTGTTACCGATGTTCGTATTCCGAGACCGGCAAAGGAAAGCAAAGGTGCAGCTGCCCACCAGTGGAAACGTGCTCAGGACGAGAGCTCGGCAGCAGTGGAGAGAGAAGGTGTAGGACGGGTCTATGTGAGATACGGCGAGACAGAGAGCTGCGTACAGGCACTCAAGGCTATTGCGGGTAGACAGTTTGGTGGCAGGACGGTGATCTGCGCGTTCCTGAAGGAAGACGATTGGCCGGGTGACGAGGATGGAGGACAGACTGCGGATGATACTGCGGCTCAGGCCAAGGGGGCTGCTTTTGGTTCTTAGAATGACAGAAACACGTCTTAACTTTGGCAATACAAATGACAGGGAGATTCTTGGCACCTTATACGAGATCACAGTTTGGTGTCTCTCTCGACTTGAAGAGGATGAAGATGTCGGTATGGTGAGGGGGTTCCGATCGTATCGATCATCTAGTTGAATCGGGCTCAGTCTATTGAGAAGCGGAAAGGCGGCGCAAATCGGATGTGTGTGTGTTGAGAGAGAGAGGCCAAAATCGACCCACTTTTTGGAAAGAAGATTGCCCGATATGCAGAGACGACCCACGGCGAACAGCAGCGGCCAACAAATGGCACGATTTTTGCTTCAAGCGTGTTTCGCGTCAGGCGACTCTCTCCTCTCTCTCTCCTCACCTTGCTCGTTTGGAAGACAAAGATAATCTTTTTTTTTTTTTTTTTTTTTTTTTTTTGTTGCTGTGATCTGCAAACAGAGAAACGCGCTTTGACCGCCGCCACTCTCTGTCAAAATGCCCGCTTTTGATCGGCAAAATCATGCTTCGAGTTCGAGTTTCGGACAGGCAAAGTGCCTTGCTGGGTTTCTTCTTGAGCTGGCTGATTTCTCACTCTCTCGTGCAGGATAATGCAGCAGAACAGGGTTTCTTAGCCAATGATTGAACCAACACTCTGACGCTGCCTGCGAGCGTGCGCATGGCGAGAGAATCCTAGCGCAAATCTCGAGATGCACGAGTAAGAACAGCTGGTGTATCGACTCTGCATGTGCGTGTGTGTGTCGTTAGCCCGTGTGGTGTTGCTCTCTGGTGCCTTGGCCACCTCGAGCAGGAAGAATTGGCTGACTTTTTTTGAGTTGCGTGTGTCGGTCTGGTCTGTTCATTAGCCAGTTTCAAATCGCCTCGCCTCGCCTCGTACCGACAATTGACCTCGCAACCACCCATCTTGCTCTTGCTTCGTCTCCCTCACCTAACTCGCACAGGCACCATCCATTCGCCCACTCTCACATTTCAACATGTCGGCTCGTCCTCAGAACGTCGGAATCAAGGCCATTGAGATCTACTTCCCCAGAAGAGTGAGTTGCTCCTCATGCTCGTTCTTCTCCAACTCGACGCAAGCATAGCGACGGCGACGACGACGACGACGACAAGCTCGTTTGCGAATACAGTTGCGCGCAGCCTGTCCACGCTGATGACCGTTTCTCAGTACTGACACCATTTCGTCTCTATCTTCTCTTTCGGTGACCGTCTTGTCGACGAACAGTGCATCTCCGAAGATGAGCTCGAGGACTTTGACGGCGTAGCCAAGGGCAAGTACACCATCGGTTTCGGTCAAAAGTACATGGCCTGCACCGACGACCGTGAGGACATCAACTCGTTCGCTCTTTCCGGTAAGTGACCCGCACCGTACTTTCGTTCCCGTTGCATTCCGTAGCTCACTCGACATCCCCTTTCACCTTTCGCTTCTGCTCTCCCCTTCTTGCTCTGCAGTCGTCTCTGGCCTCCTCGAAAAGAACAACATCGACCCTCGCAGCATCGGTCGTCTCGATGTCGGTACCGAGACCATCATCGACAAGTCCAAGTCGGTCAAGACCGTTCTCATGGACCTCTTCGCCCCCTCTGGCAACAACAACATCGAAGGTATCGACAGCAAGAACGCCTGCTACGGTGGCACTGCCGCCCTCTTCAACGCCATCAACTGGGTCGAGAGCAGCTCCTGGGACGGTCGTGACGCCATCGTCGTTGCCGGTGACATTGCCATCTACGCCGAGGGCTCGGCACGTCCCGTCGGTGGTGCTGGTGCCGTTGCCATGCTCATCGGCCCCGACGCTCCCCTTGTCTTTGAGCCCGCTCACGGCACCCACATGAGCAACTTCTGGGACTTTTACAAGCCCAACCTCTCGTCCGAATACCCCGAGGTCGATGGCCCCGAGACCATCCAGGCCTACCTCGGATGCCTCGACAAGACCTACGATGCCTACCGTCAGCGTGCTGCCAAGCTCCGCAACGGCGCCGCCAACGGTGCCAACGGCCACTCGGACGCTTCCAACCTCGCCTCGATCAAGGTCGACGACTTTGACTACACTCTCTTCCACAGCCCCTACTCGAAGCTCGTCCAGAAGGGTTTCGGCCGTTTGCTGTACAACGACTACATTGCGGACCCCACCAACGAGAAGTACGCCTCGATCCCTGCCAACTTTGCCGAGCTTGACCGCAAGTCGACCATCACCAACAAGGACGTCGAGAAGGCCTTTGTTGCATTTGGCAAGGAGCTGCAGCAGTCCAAGCTCGAGCCCGGTATGGACACTGTGCGACGATGCGGTAACATGTACACCGCTTCGCTCTACGGTGGTCTCGTCTCGTTGCTCTCCAACATCCCCTCGCAAGAGATCCAGGGCAAGCGCATCTTGCTCTACTCGTTCGGCTCCGGTGCCGCTGCCTCCATGTTTGTCATCCGTGTCAACGATTCCACCGAGCAGCTCGTCAAGGCCGCTGACCTCAAGAACCGCCTTGCTAGCATGAAGGTGGTCCCCTGTCAGACCTACGTCGAGGCGCTCAAGACTCGTGAGGCCACGCACAACGCTGTCAACCACAAGCCTGTCGGTGAGCTCGAAAACTTGTGGCCCGGCGCTTACTACCTCGAGAACGTCGACCACATGTACCGCAGGACATACGGCCGCATCCC
The DNA here is from genome assembly GCA_014826065.1 of Anthracocystis panici-leucophaei. Lineage (NCBI taxonomy): Eukaryota > Fungi > Basidiomycota > Ustilaginomycetes > Ustilaginales > Ustilaginaceae > Anthracocystis > Anthracocystis panici-leucophaei. The sequence continues at coordinate 286,724 of CP060315.1, read as the reverse complement.
CGCCAACGCCAACTAAGCGGTGGACTTGTTGTGCGGACAGAATTGCTCATGCTCGAAAGGGGTTTCTCGTTTCTTCCTTGTAAATATCGCCCTTTCGGTCTGGCGACTCGACGTTGCGAGCCGAGCTGGACGAGGATAGTTGGATTAGCTTCAGCAGGGGCTCGCACTTGCTTGGCTTGCAGTCCGGAAAGTGCTTCATCATGCCTCTTGTTCTCCTCTTCTAGTCATTCACGCGCTGTCTCTGGGTTGCTGCGCTACCGCCACTCATGCCTCTCACGCTTTGACACCATAATATCAAACCATTAGAATCCGCCCGGGAGGTCTTTCCTCCCCTGCATCAAGTCTGAACATTTCGGCGATAACGAATGCTATTGACGAGCGGCTGATCCGAATCTGGGCAAGGCGACTGCGATCTTCCTGAAAGAACTTTGGCGGAATCAATCGTTCGATCCGCAAGCGTTACGACATCTGAACGCCACAAACTCAAAATGGCGATGCAGTGCTCTGCGTGTTAATCTTTAGCGAGCGTGGGAATCGTGTCGGCTGATCCGACATGTTGTCGAGCGACCCGACGTTTCAAAGTGACATCTTCTGCTTTCAACAAGGACAATTGGTCGGGGTTATGACTTCCGTCACGCCTCCTCTCTTCGATCGATAAGGTCCGTGGACACCATGGAAAGGCCGACGGAACCAGGGGACTCATGCGAGGACCTTCTGACGAACTTGTCCGTCTCAGCTGCGAAACGCGCCTTTCCTCGTCGGGCGTGCCGGTAACTTGTCTTGACCGTTCCCAGAGCTTCTTCCCTTTTCTTCGACTGCGCAGCTGCTGAGCAAAAGGTGTCGACTCGAGGCAGGACGGCGTGTGCACAGTTGTGAGCCTCTGGCAAGATATAAGAGGAGGACGCACTCGTTCCTTGCTCCGATAGACACGCCACTTCTTCAACGTCAATATCTTCATACCCCCTTCGCAGCTGGCTTCCAGCTCATATCTGACACTTATTGATACGTCCTTTCATCCAGAGTTTCGCATCGAATCGATTCTTACCGACTGCCAGTGCAGCGCCGGGCACAATGTCAACGATATCAGCTTCCGTGGGAAGGCGCGGAGGATCCCAACGCTCGCTATCCATCTCCCTGATTCTAGTCACTTCGATCCTCTTCCTCTTTGTTCTCCGATCTGGATCTTTGCCCGCGACCGTCCCTGCCTCCCCACTTGAACACGGCGATGCTGCCGCGATGAAACGTTCTCAATCGCACTTTGATGGCGTGGAAAACGATCATCGCGAGCTTCTCCGCAAGCGACACGAGCAAATCTCCTCGAGTTCCATGGCGACCGGTTTCGTTCATCCTACGCATCTCTACCGCCGCGACGCCGATGCCCTCCCTGCTCCGGACAAATCGTACAACATGACCGTCACTCAAGGCACCATCAGTCCAGATGGATTTGAGAGGCTCGGCTTCCTCATGAACGGCAAGTTCCCGGCTGATCCTTTTGTCTGGGACGAGAACGACGACGTCGAGATCACCGTCACCAACCAGTCTCCGGTCCCCTTTGCGATTCACTGGCATGGCATTCACCAGATTGGCACGCCCGAGATGGATGGCGTGCCTGGTCTCTCGCAGTGGAACATCTATAATGGCGAGTCTTACACTTATCGATTCAAGCTGATCAATCAGCATGGAGGATATTGGTACCACAGTCACGAGCGAGGGTATTATGCGGATGGTTTGCGTGGCACCATCTACATCCGACCTAAACCCGACCGCAAGAAGCCGTGGAGCTATATCAGCTCGAACCAAGATGATATCGACCAGATGGAGGCGGCCGAGAAGGATTTCCAGGTCATGTCGTTGTCCGATCATTGGCACATCAATCATACTGACATGCTGCTCGTTGTGCACGAGACTGGTGTTCCGCCCGCGTGCTTTGATTCTCTCCACATCAATGGACGGGGTCGACAGTACTGCGTCAGCAACTGGTCGACGGTGATCTCCCCTGTGCAAGCCGGCTTGCTCAAGAACTTCAGCTCGACCAATCCAGAAGGACTCACTTCGAAAGGTTGCATCTCGCTCGTGCCTCCTAAAGACGGCTATACGGTCAAAGGTGTGCTCGATACGAGGTACGGAGGCGTCTGTCAGAACACCACCGCACCTCTCACGGTCTTCAGCGCTGCCAAAGCCATCAAAGAAGGCCGTCGATGGCTCAATTTGCAGCTCATCGATACGGCGACGAATTGGTACTACGGCGTGAGTATCGACAGCCATAAGATGTGGATAGTGGCCGTCGATGGTCATTACATAGAGCCATTGCAAGTTGATTTTGCGCAGATCACCATAGGTAGTCGACTTAGTTTGATGGTGGAGTTGGACCCCGATCTCGACGGCTACATTTTCCCCATTCGACTCACGGGCGCTCGTGCTCTGCAACCTATTGAGGGTCACGCTTTCCTGTCGTACATTGACGACATCGATGGTACGTGGACTCCAGAGCTTGAGGAGGACTTTGGATATGCGATGCGCACACTTAGCGACGCCCATGTGCCGATGAGCGGGTTGGTGGTCAGTCCATCGGTGGTCAAATGGCAGCAGAACTTGAGCAAGCCCTTCGATCCTATCAGCCAGGTTCCTCAGACATCCAACATGACGCTGCACGCGGTGGCCTCGCAGAACAGTCTCAATGTGTGGCAGCTGGCAACCATGCCCCTCGACACTGCTCACTTGGCCGACGAGCGACCGATGCTGTTCAATGCCACAGACGGCAACGCGACGTTGAATCAGATGACTCCCTACGCTGCCATTCCCTTCGGCACGGTGGTAGACGTTATCATGGAGAACAACATCTATTCGATCGTCGGCGGTCCCAATAGTCCTCATCCGTTCCACATGCACTCGCGACGCTTCTGGATCATTGGCAGTGGTGCCGGCCCCTTCCCTGCTGACACAGTTGCCGAAGCCCAAGAGCAAGGCGTTCTCTTCAATTTGGAGAATCCTCCTCTCCGCGACGGGTTCGACATTGATTCCAACTCTTGGGTCGTCATTCGCTACATCGTAGACCATGCAGCGGCCAACATTCTTCACTGCCATATCGACGATCATGCTATCGAGGGCATGGCGGCTGTCTTGCTCGAAGGTCTCGAGAAGATCCCAGCTGGTGGAAATTTCAGCGAGACGATCAAAGCTCGACCAGCTAACTGGGTCGAGACGCAGAACGACACTCTTGGACAGGTGTTGGAGCAAGCCTGGGCTACCGGCGCTTCCAGTAGCAAGTACGTTGCCCCCGCAGCAACGGAGACGGTGACGCCTTGGGGCGATCCTAGGTCGCTCGCCAACAGTATTCAGCTTTACGCTAGCTCGAACAGCGTCCAAAAGTCGATCACTAGCTCGCTGCAGTCGGAGTTCAGTCTGGCACAGGCTACAGCGACGCGAACGGTGACTGCTATCACAGCGACGGTTTCGGATTCTTTGACGACGTTTACTGGTGTGCCTGCTAGTACGACTGCGGTTGCTTCGGCTACGGTGTCTGCGACGGTTGCTTCGACCACGGCGGTATCAAGTGTTAACACCGCGCAATCAGCTCTGGTTGCCGCAGCTTCTACGACGGTGGGCGACGCCACAGCCGCAGTTCAGACTTTGGCCGCCGAGTCTTCCTTGCTTAGTTCGGCAGTTGCGAATGCGCCCGTGACGGTGACGGTCACCGTGACTGCAACTGTGCCGGATGAGGATTCGACTTCGTCGCTTGCCGTACAGCCTGCTATAGTGACTTCGAGTGCCAGTGTCAGGGCGGCTACCGCTGCGGCTGCAACGGCTGCAGTTCCTGTGAGCTCTAGCTTGGCCAACGTGGCACAACAGACGAAGGTCTCGGCAAGCAGTGTTCCCACGCCTCTCAGTCTGATTGCGTATACGACTCTGTACAGTTCGGCGAAGGCAATCACGGCTCAAGCAAGTGCTACGGCGTCAGCTTCATTGGTGTCTAGCGACGATGACGACGAGACAGAGTCAGCCGTGGCCACATCGACCAGGGCGTCGTCTTCGACCAGTACGCAGGCTGCTAGCGATTCCGACACCGACACGGAGTCTGAGGACGACGACGATTACGACGATAACGAGAGTGACGGAGAGACAGATGACGACGTGACATCTGCGACTGCTTCTTCGCGCAGAAGTGCAAGTGCGAGCAAGGCTCTTGCGTCTTCGGTTTCGACCCAGGCTGCAGCCACGAGCACTACGCACATCTACTCGGTGATCGCAACTCAGCAAGTCCGTAGTAAAGCTGCCGCATCGACACGTGGCGCCTCAACTTCTGCCGATGCGGCCACACAGACTCAGGAGGCGATCAGCACTCTGTTCAGCACCGCTTTCAACAGTCTGATTGCGTCCACTGGCTCCAGCGCAGCAGTCGGGAACGGTGCCGCCAACTATGGAACGTACCCGGCCTCTGTGACCTTCCTCGCTTATACGACGTCCGATGCAGCATCTGCTGCAGCGCCTACGGGGGCAAGTGGGACTGATAGTGCAGTTGCTAGCGATGACGAGCCTGCTTATGATGATCCGGTCTTCCCGTCGGCAACTGCTAGCGCGACGTGAGGGGCGACAGGGACGGTGTTTGATGCTGCTCCGACGCGAGCTCAATTAGTGTCAATGGCGAACGCGACGAAGGTGAAGAGAAGTATACGCCAGAGCGAACGGTTTCTTCAGCACCTCATCCACGTCTGAGACTGCCCGCAAACTCCTATGTACAAGTGTTTTGCCCTCTTATGTCCGATCATTCTCTCCGCAGATATAAACTATTGCTGCCTTTCCCACCACACCGCTCTGTCTGCGAATGAACCATGCTGCGACTGAAAAAGCGGATGTGTTTGCTGCGGTCTGTGAAGTGAGCGAAGCAGAAGCATAGCCGGTTTCCCTGCACGAAAATCAGCGCGGCTATGAATTCGGAGAAAGGATCCGTGCGCTACTTGACCTCAGATAAGGGACCACGAAATAGACTTAGCTGAGCAACCATCATCCTTCCTGCCTTTCTACACCTTCTATCACTTACTGCTCATCTTCAAACGCTCGCCGTCCATACCATGTCGTCGTGGCAACAAGTAGCCGAAGCAAAACGAGTGCAGAGGGAGGCGCTCATTCCAGACGCATATAAGGTGGCAGCCGCATCTCTGCCCGCAGTCAGTACCGAATCTGTGGTCGACTTTCCTCGTACGACGGGGATCCTTTCGCAGCGCGAGATCGAGATTACAGAGACCGACGACGTTTCTGTTCTTCTCGAAAAGCTTGCTTCCGGCGAGTATACCGCTGTGGAGACGCTCGAAGCTTTCATCAAGCGCACGTGTGTTGCACATCAACTGGTCAACCCTCTGACCGAGATCCTTTTTGAAGATGCCAGGAAGCAGGCAGCTGAGCTCGATGCGGAGCTCAAGTCGACAGGCAAAGTGCGCGGTCCACTGCACGGATTGCCGATGAGTGTCAAGGATCAATTCCAGATCAAAGGCTCGGACGCTACCATCGGCTATATCAGCTATGCGAACAAGCCCTCGTCGTCCGACTCGGTGTTGGTCGAGGTCCTCAAGAAAGCAGGTGCGGTGCCGTTTGTCAAGACAAACTTGCCTCAGACGATCATGTATTCGGAAACGTCGAACCATCTTTGGGGCACGACGCTGAATCCGCACAACCGCACGCTGCACCCCGGTGGCTCGTCGGGTGGAGAGGGTGCGCTCGTGGCTATCAAGGGATCGCCGTTGGGTGTAGGTACGGACGTGGGCGGTTCGGTGAGGATTCCTGCAGCGCTCTGTGGCGTTTTTGGCCTTCGACCGTGCTCGCATCGCTTCCCGTATGAAGGAGCGGTCAACACTCTGCTCGGACAGATTACGATTCCATCCGTGCTGGGTCCGCTCAGTCGATCTCTATCGGGCCTGGCGGAATTCTCAAAGGCAGTGTTGTCGCAGCAGCCGTGGCTGTTGGATCCTCAGACGCCGTCGATGCCGTGGAACGAGGAGCGTTTCCAGCAAGCGCGTACCCAGAAGAAGCTCAACATCGGAGTCATGTGGCATGATGGTCACGTCAAGCCTATGCCTCCGTATGAGCGGGCGATCAAAGAGGTGCTCTCCGCTCTACCAGATCACGACGTGATCGATTTCGAGCCGTACAAGACCAAAGAAGCGATGGAGATACTAGTAGAGGCCTTCTGCGCAGACGGAGGCAAGGACATTTCTGAATCCATCGCACCGCTTAAGGAGCCGCTGGGACCTTGTCTATCGGGTATCGGTCAGACCGAATACACAGCTTTCCAAGTATGGCAGGCGAACAAGCGCAAATTGGCATTCCAAAAGGCTTACCTCGATCACTGGAATGCCACCGCAAAGCAGACCAAGGACGGAAGGCCGATCGATCTTCTCATTGTACCAGGGATGGCTTACACCGCTATTGCACCGGGGAACGAGATCTATGTAGCCTATACGGGTATTTTCAACCTGGTCGATTATCCAGCTGTGGTTCTGCCCATCACCAAGGTGGATCCTGCGGTCGATGGGAAGGTGGAGAAGAGGAGCGAGTTTCTGTCGGGCGATGACGAGAAGTGGTCAAAAAAGTGGGATGCCGAAAAGCTTGTTAACGCTCCTGTTAGTATTCAGATTGTGGGAAGGAGGTATGAGGAGGAAGCGGTGTTGGGTTATGCGGAGCAGGTGTGGAATGCTTTTGTGTCGAAGAGGAAGGCTTGAAGCAGCAGCAGCAATTTTTCGGCCAGCTAGTCAAGAGTAGAAGCGCACGATCTCACATCTTGTAAAGGTTTTTCGAATCACGTGATGCGGTGACACGCGGTTTTGGATTTTTTGAGCGATTTTGACGTTTAAGCTGAGGCGCGTGTGTTGTTTCGCTTTTTCGCTTTGACCGTTGCGAGTCGGTTCTCAGAAGGCAGGTCTTGCAATCACACGAGGCAAGGGTGTGATTCTGGCAAAAGAGTGAGCCCTGAGCATATCTGCATGGCGATGAGAAGAGCGGGAGTCACGAGAGACTCAGAGTTGCAGTTCTGATGGAGAGTGAGAGAGTGAGGGACTGATGTTCGAGAAAGAGAGTGTCAGAGAGAGACTGAGTATGCGAGCTTGTTAGAGATTCCACTTTGCATCTTCCACCTTCACTTTGCGATCAGTCTCACACTAACTAACCTTGCCTTCTTGTCGAGTCGATTGATCGAGCCACCATCGACCTTCCTGCCCGTTGTCGACACTTGCAACCTAGGACCAAGCTGGATCACACCTTCACTTCTAGACCTTGCAATCCTTTGCTCGACGTCGTCCTTTCACCAGCAGAGCTGCTGACATAGATCGGAAGAAGCATCGCCGACCACCAGCACTCTAGCATCCAGCCTTAAACCTTCAAGGAAGGGCAAAGGCCATGCATCCATCTTGTTCGTTCTAAAGTCACATACTCCTTTCGGCGACACATCCTTTACAGGCAAGGTTCCGCGCATCACAACCATCAACAGCACACCGCTCCAGTATCGGAGTCATCACGAGACAGGATGACCGCAGTCTCTCGATACGCCGATCTCCCACCATCGACACCGGTGCTGAGACGTTCGCTAAGACATGCCGGCCCAGCCTCGGAACAAACTCCCAGCGACAGGGCCAACGCCACCATCGGCGACAGTCCGCTTCCACCTGCACCTGTCAGTCACTTTCTAGGCGATGCCGAATCGGAATCGGAAGCACCGGCACCTTTGTCCAGCACAACTTCCCACGCTCACAACAACATCACTCATCCTCGCGCTAGATCATATCGCATCTCTGCCGAAGCGCAGAGAGAAACGCTTTCAGATCCATACGACGACTCGCCAGGCACAGGTCGGAGAGCCGTCCCTGCTTCATCACAACGAGACGAGCTGCAGCATCTAAGAGCATCCAGCATCTTTCGTGAAGTGCAGGCACAAGAGTCGCTCAGCAAATCTTCACCGTTTGCATCAGGACCAGCGTTTCATCATGACGAACTGTGTTCAAAGAGCTCGCCACCGCTACGTACGGCCAAGGCGTCTGTCCATGGTTCAGCATCACCGCTGTTCGACGGTGGTGATCTGAGGAGCAGCGCAGCTTTGCCCATTCGTAGACGCAGCAACGAAAAGCCAGAAGAGGAAGAGGAAAAGAAAGTCAGATACGCGCCGATCGAGGAACGTGCATCCGTCAAGCGAGACACTCCGGACGATGTGGCCCCGCGAGCAGCATCAGCAGCTGCAGCTGGCTCTTCAAGCGTCCCACCATCCAGTGGCTACCGCACGCCTGCTATGGCCGGTCGTGCATTTCGATCCAGTGCTGCAGCTGCTCCGGCTACAGCTCAACGCAGCGCAGCACGCATCCTGCGCACCCTCACACGCTCATCGAATCGACATCCACCAGCGAGGAGAGTGGTCAGGAGGTATTCAGACGACGAGGACGACGATCTGGAAGAAGAAGGTAGCGCAAATGCAAACGCAGCCAACAAAAGCAGGGAGGACGCGCAGAGTGCTAGCCCTGAAAACGCTCAAGAGCGCCCATATCGACACAATCAGGATGGCAGCTCCAATTCTGGCTCTGGATCAGCTTCGGGCTATGGTTCTGGTCCTGGTGCAGGACCGGGCTCTGCCGAAGCGGTGGAGAGACCTGATCGACGTTTCTTGCCGTATGGCTACGATGCGGAAAAGGAAAAGATCAGGGCGGAGATGATGGAGAGGGCATCTTTGGTGCGATCTCCTGGTCCCGAGTCCAAGCCATCTCGTAACGATGTCGTTGCTGAAGATCAAGATCAGGACTACGATATGCAACCACCGCCGCCACCTCGCCGAAACGAGGCTCATCCTTTCGCACGTAAGACTGTACTGGAGCAAGCCAATGGATCCATCCATCCAACCAAAGGTCAAGCTGAGGCCATTCACAACTTCCTCGCTTCCAACATTGCTGCGCCGGTGGACCCGATGGCTCACCGTCGACTGGTTGCGCCTTCAGCTAATGACCTTCGAGTTGGTCAGCGAGCTGCGTTGAATCAAAACGGCTTGCTCAGAGCTGAGTCGTCTATGGCGTCCAGCTCGGTCGCATCGGCACAAGTCGGCCACGAGAACGAAGACGAGCCGGCAGAAGAGGAAGCCTGCCGTCTCTACTCCGAGATTCGCGGAGAAGCAATCTGGGCAGAAACGACACGACAGATGCAGCATCCGCTCAGCCAGCAAGATCGCTTCTTTAAGGAGATCGCTGGATCGACGCGCTGTGTCAAGCTTCCTGGCTTCCGATTCCGTAGAAAGCAGTTGACTAAAGGTGGATTCTCGACAGTGCACGTCCTTCGTGGTCCCGTTACCCAAAAGATGCGCAATCCGGAAACGCAAATGCTAGACGATGTGGCGATCCCAGAGGAGCAGCAAGCGTTCTTCGCGCTCAAACAGGTCGACCTCAAACAGATCGAAAGCGAGCAGGATAAGCTCGACCTCATCGCCGAAGCCAACCTTTTGCGGACGCTGTCGGATCTCGAAGGCAGTGAGATGTACCTCTTGCGCTACTTTGGCCATCACGTCACCGTCGACAAGAACAGCAACCCAGACAAGCTTCGTATTCTCATCGAGCTCGGTGAGGGTGATTTTGGTACGCTTCTTGCCGAGAAAGCGCCTCTGCCACGCGAAGCCATCGCCCACTACTTCCGCGAGATGCTCGAAGCAGTACACTTTATCCACGAGGCCAACTTGGTTCATGCCGACCTCAAACCTGCCAACTTTTTGATGGTCGACAACCGGATCAAGCTGATCGATTTTGGGATATCGAAAAAGATCCCCAAGGGAACGGTGCATATCTCGCGAGACAACATCATCGGTACGCCCAACTACATGGCACCGGAAGCGATCAAGATTGCGCGTGCGAAGGGAAGACGGGTGTACAAGGCGGGTAAGCCGAGCGATGTCTGGTCGTTAGGATGTATCTTGTATCAGATGATTTGGGGTCGACCGCCGTTTGACCGTGTACCTGCGAATCGGAAACTGGAGGCGATCGTGGATCCGAATCACGAGATTGTTTGGAATCGGTTCAGAGATCCTCGCTATCCGGATAGGATGGAAGTTGACGACGAGTTGTTGGATTGCGTTCAATCTGCGCTCAGGTATGCATCGGAGGAAAGAGCGACGATTCCACAGCTACTCAGACATCCATTCTTGCGCAAGTACGCAGGAGAAGGGGAGATGATGGACGAAGAGGAGCAAGAGGAGACGGTGGATCTGGATGAAGAGGTCAAAGTATCGAAAAGGGTGCTCAGGAGTCTGGTGGCTAGGATTAGGTTGTTGTCGTTGCAGCAGGAGTTGACGGAAGAGAATGTGGTGGAGAGGGCGGATTTGCTTTTTACCAACTTGCAGCAGGCTCAGCAGCAGCAGCAGCAGCAACAACAGCAACAACAGCAATAGATGTGCCATTAGAAAGACATTCACGCAGTCACAAGATACATACCCGCGAGCACTTGTTCGTTGTCATCATCTGCCATCCACCATCGGGCTGCCTCTCGAAAAGTAGCTCTTACCCCCCCCCCCCCCAAAAAAACAAACCCCTTGCACCTTTCGTCTTCGCCTTGGTTGTCATTTTCATTTGTTTCGTTCATTGTTTCGTTCTTCACATTTCAGTCAGGTTGTCTTGTTCATCATTTTGGAATGGTATCTTCTCTTCTCGTCTATGCTTTTTGATTGACGCTTGCTCGTCGTTCGTGATAGTGAGGTGAAGGGGAGAAACAGCATTTTTGGGCCGCTGTGGAGATGTGTGATCGATACGAATTGACAACACGAATCTGGCGCCAAAATCGAATTTTGCTTCGAGAGCGAGCTGGAAGCTGAGAGACGTTGAGCGAAGGAAAATGGCCGAGAGAGAGGCTGAGTTTGGAGAAAAGCACAGCTCAGAGGCCACGCATGCTCTCTTGCTGTTCCGCAAGGCAAAGCTTGAAAGAGCAAGAGCAAGAGCTGCACAGTCGAGTTGAGGGTTCAGGAATCAGCGAACGCGCACTTGCCACTTTTCCATCCTCGCCAACACCTTTATAAGTTACCGCCCTTGCAACCTCCGTCTCCATCCTCCCTCGGCCGTTCAACTTTCTACGCACACACGAACCTTGGTTACAGTCACTCAAGCGCAAACTTACTTCATCCTCAAGGTAAGTCTCGACTCCTTTCAATCGGCCTGAACGCTTTCTTCTGGATCGGCAACAACACCCGCCTTCCCTCATAGACACCGATATTTGGCTCGAAGGCCATCCTCATATGATGATCACAACCTTTTTCCACTTTCAAAAATATACATGTTAGACTACTTAGTTGAAAGCATGCAGATACGAAGCATTCTGATTTCTCTCATTCACAAGACAAGAGCGCCGCAGTCGTCGTTTAACGAGAGAAGGAGCATAGGCTGACCTTTTGCGTATCCACTCTTATATTCTGGACTGTAACAGATCTAGCTCTCAATCGCATCTATACCCACCACACACACACACACACACACACACACACACAGCAGACACAGACATGTCGTCGCAACAAACACCACTGGCATACGCCGTCGCACAGTGGTTGCAGCAGTCCTCCGCGTCCGTCCCTGCTGATCAGAAGGCCAAATTGCAACAGGCCGCCAAGAGCGTTTCGGAAGCCTTTGGTGTCGACACCTCGTCGGAAGAGCAGCAGGCAAAGTACGGATCTGGTCCTGGTCTCCAAGCCATCTTTGACATTTTCCTCAAGACTCAAGCCAAGATGGGCGGTGCTGCTCCTGCTGTTGCTCCTGCCGCTGCTGCTGCTTCGTCTTCTGCATCAACAACGGCTGCTGCTACTCCATCCGACGAGGATCTTGCCAAGGCAGAGCAGCTCAAGGCGGAAGGCAACAAGGCCATGTCGGCCAAGGACTACGGTGCAGCGATCGAGGCTTATGGCAAGGCGATCGAGTTGAACCCCAACTCGCCTGTGTACTTCTCCAACCGTGCTGCAGCATTCAGCCAGATCGGTCAGCACGAATCGGCCATCGATGACGCAAAGCAAGCCAGCAAGATTGATCCCAAATTCGGCAAAGCGTACAGCCGACTCGGACACGCCCTGTTCAGCTCGGGCAGATACGAGGAGGCCGTTGAGGCGTACCAGAAGGGTGTCGAAGTCGACCCTACCAACGAGGTACTCAAGAAAGGTCTTGCCGCATCCAAGGAGCAAGTCTCTTCGTCCTCCTCATCCACAGCCGCCAACAGCGGTGCTTCCACAACCTCTCGCGATGCCGTCTCATCACCTTCTACCGCTGGAGCCGATGCTGGCGCCGGTGCCGGTGGCTTCCCCAATGTCGGCGGTGGAGCAGGAGGCATACCCGACTTGGCAGCTATGATGAACAACCCCATGATCGCTCAGATGGCCCAAAACTTGATGTCCAACCCAGACAGCCTGGCGTCGTTGATGAACAACCCCATGCTGCGTCAGGCTGCTGAGAGGTTCCAGGGCGGAGGTGGGATGCCGGACATGAGTGCGATGATGAACGATCCTGCGATGCGAGAGATGGCGAGGAACTTTATGGGAGGTATGGGTGGAGCCGGTAGGGGAAGTGGTGGTAACAACAACATGTATGGTTGAAGAGAGGGTTTTGCGTGTGACTTTTGGTTTTCAATATGAATAGCTTATTATTGTTCTTTGTTTTTGTGGAGTGAGAAAGAGCGAAAATGAGTGAGACAGTGAGTGCCGATGAGGGTTAGAGAGTGTGGAGAAGAGAGCGTTCGGTTGATGGTGTTGGCTGATGATGTTGGTCTTGGATGAAGCTTCGGAGATGGCCGTTGTGTGGAGGCGCAGTGCCGAAAAAAAAAACAAAAAGGCGCACGAAGCATCTTGTCCAACTTTGTCAACCTCACCTTGTCTCACAACCACCATCGTTCCGCATCACACCATGTCAAGTAAGCACCCCAGATCACCACCTCCACACTGCGCTCCATTCTAACTCTCGGCTGACTTCTCACACATCCCCTCTTCGATCTCCCCAACAGACGCCTCACCATCAGTGCGAGTGCTCTACTTTGCATCAACGCGCACCACCACTGGGGTATCTTCCGAAACTTTTGTTCTACCATCCACACCGTTTGCGCTTAGCTCGCTTATCGCCCTCATTGCAGAGAAGCATTTGGAAAAGGGTATTGAGCCGGTACTAAGGACGTGTCGTTGGTCGGTCGATAACAACTTGATCGAGATCCAGGACGTTGCAGAGTGGACGTTGAAGGGTGGCGAAGAGGTGGCTGCTATTCCGCCTGTTTCGGGTGGGTAGGTAACGAGTATGTCGTCGAAACAGATTCAAGTGGATGCGACGAGGTTGGAGCTGGTCAAGAAGCCATTGGTGCCGTCGAAAGTGTTGGATAAGTTTTCGGGTCATCATTTCAGCCCATCGCCGAGCGGGGTTGATTCGAACCTTCTCATTCTGCTTCACGGTCTAGGCGATTCCGATGCTGGATTTTTCGGACTCGGTCAAAACTTGCAAAAGACGCTACCTCAAACAGCAGTGTCAACCATCCAAGCGCCACTCAAAGTTCCCTTCCTCGACGGTCCGCATTGGATGTGGTATCCGTCCTTCGACCAGTTCGGCGAGCTGCTGACGAAGCCAAATCCCACTTCGACAGTGGCCGATCTCATCGCGGTACTACAACATCTTATCGTTGAATGCGGATGGAAAGCAAACAACCTTCATCTGTTCGGTTTTGGTCAAGGCGCAACCCTCGCCCTCGAGACAATGGTATCTTGGTCGCACACGCACAATACGGAAGCGTTGGGAAGTATCGTTTCTGTCGCTGGGGAGTTTATCTCGCATCCAACCCATCAAAGCTCTACACCGCTAATGCATGTTTTCAGATCACCGAACGAGCAACCTCCAACTTCGACGAGGTGGGCATCTTTCAGGAAAGCTACGTCCGCACTGCAATTTGTACGTCTACAGGGTGAAGGTGAAGCGATGTTGCGGGGTAAAGAGTGGGATGGGGTTATGGAGTTTTGGTCAAGGTTCTTGCGAAACCGGACGAAATGGGAGTTGGATGGAGAAGTGGTACCGGTTTAAAAGTGGTACAGCGTTCGACCTTGAAGTTTGAGAGCGAGGACGATGTCCATGGTTTGGATTGTTTTCCTGTTGCAGTGCTCTACCAACCCTCCCCCCAAACCATACCCACAGTTAGCAGGAGGAAAACCAAGAACTGGGAAAAAAAGGGAAGAGGAGGAAGTGGCAAAAACTTACGAGAATACACAATCGCATCCTTGACCGTGTTCGCGACAAAATCACGCAGGATGAAACGGGTCTCTTCGTACACTGTACCGGCGATACCTGTCGCCCCAAAGGAACGTATCACCGAATGTCACACAGGGTCAGAAAGGCAAAAACTTGGAACACTAAATGAGCGGTGTGAAGGGGAAAATCCAGCGCTTACGTTTAACACCGCCTCTCCGGGCCAACCTTCGAATGGAGCCTTTGGTGATCCGTTCGAGTGCAGAGCGTGAAGCGCGGTATCGTTTGGTGGCTCGGTCGAGGGTGCGTGTGTTGCCTTGGCCGGGGAGGGTTTTGATGCTCTACAATTTTGCAGAAGGGGGGATGGTTAGTGGAGGAAGGGAAGGGTTGGGAGGAGAGAGGGAAGGAAAGGAGAGGAGGCTTACGGTGAATGTTTCTATACGAGCAGAGGAGGGAGGCAAGGGGGGTATAAGTGATGCTGTGAAGCAGATGTTAGAGGAAATGGGAGATGACTTACTGCCGCCCATCGTGCTTATGTGTCTGTGTGTGTTTCGCTGTGTATAGTGTTCAAACTCGACGATGATGCAAGGTCAACCGTTGGAGGACTGACGAAGGTGTGGGGAGAAAGTGAGAGCACACGAGAGGGCTAAAAGTCAACACAGGCAAGAGGGCGGGTTTTTGTAAGTGTGATACAGTTCCATTCCATTATCTTTACAAACGAACATGATGCGGAGAGGTTGGACAGCGGGACAAAGTCGACGCTTTGTGCGGAACTGCGGAAAGGGATACTTCCAGCCGGGATAAAGGTGATTGTCTTCACGCGTGTAGCTACAATCCACATCGAGAAACAAAGACGTTGAAGCAAATCATGTCAGCGGGACACAATCTCGTACCAGCACCTCCTTTCCTATTCCGCTACACCAGCTCCCTAAAGGGGGTAAATACAACTTACCAAAGGCGAAACGACCGCATACCACTCCCCTACCGTTCTGAAAAACGAATCGTCACCCTTGTCGATGGGTCCATCTGGGCCCCATATCGTCAAATGGTTGGGTGAGACCTGCGCGATGGGTGTAATGGATATCGATGGTCCCGAAATCTGCGCTTTTGACTCTGGATCGGATGGTTTGGGTAGCGGCGAAGGATGACGTGTTGAGTGTGTCTCGTCCTCAGACTCCTCTTGCTCTCCTTCATCCCCATCCTCATCGTCATCGCTATCCATCGAGAACTTTTGCTGCTTCGCCGGATGTTGTGTTGCTATCCTCCTTCGCTTGCTTTCTCTCTCGACCTCTGCTCTCCTCGTCGCTTCTACCTCATCATTAGCAGTGTTTGAAATCGAAGAAGACGAGGCGACCTGCGAAACGCTAACGACCTTCGCCACGAACCCATCCGGCAGCTGCAACGGTGTCGATTGAATCGCTCTTCCCCTGAACGCTGAGGTAAAGCTATATTCTAAGCTAGACGACGAAGGATCATCTGAAGACGCAGACCTCTGAACGAGGAATGAATCGATCGGTGCCGGTCCGTCGTAATCTATGCTGAATGGCATTAGGTTTGCTGTGCATTTTGGTAGCGGTTCTCCGCTGAGAGTGATGTCGATGGGCGGTGAGAGGATGTTTATCGTTGACCCCGTCATGCTTGCGTTTTGAAGTCGGTGAAAGATGGCGGCTGCGGGTGATGGTGTGTTGGAGACCAACACCTTTTTTCTTCTTTTTGCCAACGCGTGAGAGGCAAACAAAGTTGGCGTGTCCGTCTGGCTCGTGTAAATTAGTCGCTAATTATTCGTACGAGAGATTATTGCGCAGTCTAACACTCGCAAAAATTTGGAAGGTTTAGAAGAAACTTTTTTTCCACGACACCCAGCTGCAGAACGCTCACTGTGACACCATCCAACGCACACTCTCGACTCCGTTCAGTGTCGTGTCGATCTTTCTTCCTTTTCCACTTCCACACACACTCCCCCTTTTCATTCACCTTCATTCACAACAACAAAGATGACTGAAGCAGCAGGTGCCGTCATTGGCATCAACTTTGGCCACTCTTACTCGTCCATCGCTTGTATCAACCAGCAGTATGTTTTTCTCCCCGTCCAACCAGCTTTCAACTCCACGTTTTGATTTTTGGGGTGCTGTGTTTACTGACCCTTCTTTGCGCACCCACTGGCTTTTGTTTTTGCTTGACAGTGGCCGTGCTGACGTTATCGCAAACGAAGACGGCGAACGACAACTCGCCACACGCATCGCTTTCAACGGTGACCAGGTCTACCTTGCCAACCAGGCTACTCCCCAACTCATCCGAAACGCTCCCAACGTCATTGACAACTTTGTCAACTTGCTCGGTCGTCCGTTTTCCTCCCTCTCCGAGACCGAGAAGAAGCGCGCCTCGGCTGCCGTGATCGATGTCAACGGTGCTGCTGGATTCAAAGTCGAGATCGATGGTACAGAGACGACGCTCAGTGTGCACGATGTGGCGGTACGATTCTTGCGCAGTCTGTTTTTGACGGCTAAAGATTTCCTCTCTGGTGTACCTATCGCTGGTGCTGTTCTCAGCGTTCCTCAGTGGTTCCCTGAAGCTCAGATCGCTGCGTTGAAAAAGGCCGCTGAAGAAGCTGGTTTGATCGTGTTGCAGGTTATTCCTGCTTCGGCTGCGGCTCTTGCTGCCTACGGTCTTACCGCTCCTGCTGGTCCCGGTCAGCTTCCCGCTCACCCGGACGGCGTCGACTCGGCTCCTTACCCCATCGCCAAGTCGCTCGACCGCAACGTCGTCGTCGTCGACATGGGCGGCTCTTCCACCGACGTCACCGTCCTCTCGGCCCGTGCGGGTCTCTACACCTCGCTCGCCTACCTCCACGACCCCACCGTCGGAGGCACCACACTCGACTCTGCTCTCGTCGCCTTCTTTGCCAAAGAATTCACCAAAAAGACCAAAATCACCATCGCCGAATCCGACAAGCGCGCCTGGGCCAAACTCCGCAACGAGGCCGAATTCACAAAACGCGCCCTCTCGGCCTCCAACTCGGCCACCTGCTCCGTCGAGTCGCTCGCCGAAGGCGTCGATTTCACCGGCAGCGTCAACAGGATGAGGTTCGACATGCTCGCCGGCGCCGCGTACGCCAAGGTCGTCAGCCGCGTGGAGAAGGCGCTCAAGGAGGCAGGGTTGGAGGCTTGTCAGGTGGACGAAGTTGTGCTGGCCGGTGGAAGTGCAAGGTTGACCGGGTTGGCCGATAGGTTGGCTGGGTTGTTTGGCGATGCTGAAGAGGGCGGAGCTAGTATTACTGCATCGATTGATTCGGATCAGGTGATTGCTAGAGGATGTGCTGTTCAGGCACAGGTGATCGCGGCTGCTCCGGAAGGCAGCAAGGAGTCGGCTTATATCCATTCGGTGCCTGCTACACCCGTCGCTTCGGTTGCAGAGTTGAAGGTCGAGACCACCTCGGCGCCTTTGGGTCTCGTTTTGGGCGACAAGTTTATCACCCTCATCCCTGCGTTTACGCCCTTCCCTCTCCGCAGATCGTACCGCTTCCCCGTCGCCAAGGGCGCTTCCAGCGTCGCTCTCGTCCTCGACGAAGGCATCGACGAGGTGCACGTCGAAACCATCCAACCCAACGAGGAAGACTTGGAAGACGACGAAGAGCCAATGGAACCGGAACAGATCAAGACGGCCGTTACCAAGCCCAAAGGTGTCCATGTTGCTTCGTTTGAAGTCAAGACTCCGGCGAAGGGTGACAAGCCGGTCGAGTTGGAGTTGATAATGACCAAACCTGGAAGTTTGGTCGTTGAGGCAAAGGAGCAGGGGTCGAGCGAGGGGGTTAAGTTGGCTCTTTAGGTTTGGTTGTTTGATAGAATTGAACTTGTGCTTTTGTAAGAAGACGGTTTTGATCGGGTGGTGTGTGTGTGTGTGTGTGTGTGTGTGTGTGAGGAAAGGCAGTTGAGCGAGACTGAGAGTGCGGATGAATGAAACAGAATGACGACACTGTAAAGCACTCCTGGCTCACATGTGACCCACGCAGCGCAACCTTCAAAGCGCACACACACACACAAAGATTCGATCAGTCTATCGGGTTATCAATTCACTATCAAAGTACAAGCCAACAACGCAACGCGAGAGATCGAACAAATGAGACACACACACACTCCTTCATTACCACCACACTTTAACCATGCAAGATATGATTCCACCACCTCGAACTGCCCTTCGCATACTCCTTCCCACCCGCTACCGCCTCCGAGCGACTGATCGAAAAACTCCTCCTCACCCGTCCCTCACCCCCTCCTCCTGCCGCTCCTGCACCCTCCTTCTTCCTCCTCCTCCGCAACTCCCTCGCAGACAGACTCAGCGCTAGCGCAGGTTCCACGTTGTCCTCGGGGTCCGAATGCAGGTGTATAGACGCGCACGGGATGTCGATCCCTACATACACTTCGGGGCCTGTACGGAGGCCTACGCCCCTTTCCTCTCCGGTGGAAGCGGTGGAAGGAGGGATGGGGATGGAGATGGGGTCCTGCATCGGAGCAATCGCAGTGCTCAGTGGGGCAGTAGGCAGGTCGTGGAGAAGCTGTCGACGCGTCTTGTCGTATTTTTTAGCACCTAACCGGGGAGCTAGAGGGGTGTAGCACGTTTCGGAAGCGGAAGAACCGTCCGACGATGAAGAGGTTTTACGACGTCGTTCTTCTCCTGCTTCGACTGCTCTTGCGGGTGTCCAGGAGGTTTCGTTGAGCGTCGACGTCGCGTGACGAAGCGATGCAACACTCTGCACACCCCTAACTTGCCGTGTTTTTAGAACTTTACCTTCTTCCGAATGCCATCGTTGACGCTGACCCCATCCACCCTCTTCCAAGACGTCAGCGCGCGCACTCGAAGGAACATCAAAACTAGCCGCATGCCTGAGCATTTTTACCGCCTGCCTCTGCTGCGATCCAAACCCGCCCTCGGGCGTTGGGGTGGTGAGAAACTCCATAGCTGAAGACGGTGGTGTGCCTACTACACCACCAACATCGCTAAGCTGTCGCAATCTCAGCCGGTCGATGGTCGAGATATCTGCCACCTGAGCTGTGCGTCTCTGCTGCTGCTGTTGCTGGTGGGGAAGCGAACCGAATGTGCCACGCCTCGAACCGTTGTCGAAAGTGGCAAACGACATCGGGCTAGCAGGAGCACTAGACAAACTCGGACTGAGAACAGGATCGTCTTCGATCTCTACACCTGTCAAAGTGGTAGGGATGTGCAGTGTAGCAGGCTTATGTTGACGAGCACCGAAAGCTTGATCCATCGTAGCTGGGTCTAGTTTCCTTCGTGATAGTGGCAGTCTTGAAATACGAATCGCATCCTCTCCCATGCTCGATCGCGGACTGTGCGCGTGGAAAACATACGTCTCACCAGCGCCAATACTACACACTGTCCCTCGTCTTACCCATCACACTGTTGGACCTTTTGCGTCCTCTTCGCTCTTCCACCTCATCCATTTTCACCTCTTCGAATTGCGCAGCCAAGGGGCTCACGGGACCTGCGGAACTGGCTCTCCGCGGGCTAGCTGGACAGAGGGGAGAGTTGAGCGTCAAAAACGTCATTGCGCTGCTGCGACGTCTCTCCCCAGCAGGTGAGGAAGGACTGGTGAGCGAACCGGTAGCAAGCAAGTGTTGCCATTCGTCCTTTTCGATCCAGTCGAAATATACTTGGCCGTCGGATTCGCGTACGCGTAACCGTTGTTCGCGTTTCTGGGTCGAAGTGGTACCGAAGAATCGATCGAGTTCTTCTTTGGTCTGGTATCGGATGGGACGGAAGTTGTTAAAGTGTGTGGTGGGGAGGGGTGGCGTGGAGGGACGAGGAGGACGTGTGGCGACTGACATTGTTTGGTAAGGAGAAGGGTTTGGAAAGTTGTGATGTGTTGGGAGAGTGAAGAAGCGGAGGAAAGAAGGGGGGGGGGTGTACTTTATATCCAGTTGAAGTTATGAGAGTGTTAAAGGGTAACAATGGGCGAAGGGGGGGGGAAGGAAGGTTGTCCCTTTGATCGGTGGTGCTGTTTTGACAGCTGCTCTCAACTTCACCGCTTTGCTCTTCCCTTTCTACCCTTAACCTTCTCTTCACCAGTGCGGCTGACTTCATCAAAGCCTAGCCTAGTCTTGGCTTCAGCTCTCTCACCTTTGTCCAACCCTCACCCACTCGCCCCCACCTTCATCTCCTTTCATAACCACAGTTTGGTGTACGGCGCGCTGCAAGAACGCTTTGTGTCCCGCATTAATCTTTGCTGTGAATCGACCCTTTCATCACATTTCCGCATTTTTGTCCGGGCGAAAGACAAAGGGCAAGTTGAATGGTTGGCGGGGAGAAGAACAAAGGGAAGATGAAATTTAATGCGGCGGTGGCGAGAGCCGTGCATAAATTCGCGAAAACGAACAAAGGGCAGCTTGGGCGGTTTCATTCTTTGTACAGTATAGCACCACAACGGGAATCTTTGCTTCCGCCGCCGCGCGGTCAATGGTTTTGATGATTCGACGGAGAAACGGTATGAAAAGTCGTTCTCGAACATCGTTTTTGTGTCTCTGACGTTCCCGGGATTCTGTCAAGGTTGGCGGGCCGACTCATTGTCGCTGGTTTCACCCGACGTCACTCTGCACAATCACACACACAAAGCACCGCTTCCATATCGCATCAAACACTGTGTATTTAACCTGCATCTTCTTACCTCCTCTTTCAGTAAACCAGATATCCAATGTTCAACAGCGGAAACCCCGCCATCAACCCGATCCAAAAAATCATATTGCCCAACGTCTCGTTCCTCCTGATCAACGGCACCTGACTCAAAACAATCAGCGGCAACTGCACCATCTGAGCCGCAAACAGATAAAACCGAATCTTACCACTCACAATCGCCATCACCAGCTCGTGCACCAACGAACTCAGCAAAAACGTCAAAAACATCGCCATGCTCTTGCTCAACCCCCACGCCGCGATCGTACTCGCATACACGTGACGCAGCAGGAACGAGTGCACCGGCTTGTTCCACTTGCGACTGAACACGTCCATCGACGTAGCGTTCCACCAATCGAGGTAGAATTCGCGATCGGCAAACCGTGTGAGTTCGGCAAAACCGTTGCAAATGCACTCGAACATGATGTAAAAGATGAGCAGGTAGTTGATCATCATCGGCACGGCTAGTTGGAGAAACGTTCGAAGGAAAGGAGTATCGGCCGTGGGGGTGAACGGCATGATCCAGTGTTCGGTGATGACGTAGATGACCAGAAAAGTGCCAAAGGTCGCCAAGGTCTTTTCGAGGACGTAGAGCGGTCGGATGGTTTTCAAACGTGGGTAGGAGAGTTCGTAGACGAGCGTGGGAACGAGGAGGTAGTCCCAGAAGTTGGCATACGTGATGTTGGATGGCCACATGACAGGGTCTTGATGGACGAGGTCGGGTGTGGAAGGATCCGAGTGTCGTGCTGAGAGCAAGTCTTCGCGGAGCACTTCGATTTCGCGAGCCAGGTCCGAGACGAGCGTGTCCGGGTGGGTGGAGAGCGGGTGTGGATCGCGGATCGTATGCTGGTGTTCGGTTCGAGACGTGGAAGGTTTGCGGGCAAGTTTGGCGTCGTCCTTGTCGGCAGTGGTAGATGGAGCAGATCGTTGGGTTTTTTCCATTTCGGAAACTTTTTTGTGCAGTTGAATGTGTTCCTCCGTGCTAAGCTTCTTTTCACCCTCTTGGCCTGCTGTTTGTGAGCGGCTTTCATCCTTGACTTCCAACTTGGGCTCTTCGTTATCGCTCTTGCCAGCATTCAACAATTGACCCGATCGAAGTCGACTAGAATCACTCGCCCTCTGGACATCAAGCGACGACCACGTAGCCAGCATCTGCACCATCGCTTTCCCCGCATCACTATCCCCAAAGCCACCATTCAACCTCGCCTGCTTCACCGCTTTCCCCCACGCCGCTCTCAACTGTTCATCGCCCCTCCCCGCTTCCGACCCTTCTACCTCGGCCACCCTCTCCTCCAACATCGCCTCCACCCTGCGCATCCGATGATACGTATCCGCCATATTGCCATTGACATTCATATACGAATGGATCTTCATCAGCATCGCTAACGTATGCAGCACAAAAAACCCACTCTGAACCCAAGGCCATTCCCTATACCTCGCCCATTTGATCACTATCCCCAACAAACCCGCTTGCCACAGATGTTGAAACACCACCGCCGTGGGCCAGTACCTCACCCAGCCGCGTCGACACATGTTGGCAAACGGTACGCAGACGAACAACGACCCGATCAGTACTCCATCCGACAGCGCCAGCATCCAAGCGTCCTTGCTGAAGAGCGTTGCGAACGTCAAGCTGAGCACTTTGCCGGTACTCGCGAAACTGGTGTAAAAAGTGTTGAGTACAAACAAGGCCAGACAGACCCAGAAGAGGGTAAAGAATCCTCGAAACTGGTCGCGCGACGAGTGTTCGTTGAAACGATCGAAATGGCTATGTCTAGGTTTGAAGCTGACCACGGCACGCATCTTTTTACCGGCTTTGGACGAAGCGACGGGTTTGAGATGGATCGCACCATCTCTACCCACTCGATGGGAAAGACCTTTGACGCCAATGTGTTGGAACTCGACGGTGGACGACCCGGTTCCGCGCGAGCTAGAGATGGTCGTGGTGACGGTAGAGGTGGCGACGGTGGGTTCGTTTTCGGACTCCGGTGTGCGTGCGCCGTTGAGGGGCGTAGAGGGGAGGTCGGAAGAAGGCATGATTTCGGACGAAGGTGTAGTGACGGCGGATGTCTCGGTGTCGGAGATGAGGGCCGAGAGTTTGGGATGTGGTTTGGCGAGAAAGTCTTCTTCGTTGGGGAGTGGACCGCGAGAGGTGGCGGCCGCGGTGTTGCTGGTCATGGTTGCGAAAGGAAAAGGGATGGTTTATAGGGAGACGAAAGAGAGCGGAGCGTGGTTCGTTTAATGCGATGCCGGCGACTTGTTCACGTGTATGAAAGGGAAGGAAGGGTCGCTAGGTACGGATCTATTTGTCGCCGGGATCAAGCCGCCCTGAGGTAGAAAGGAGGGGTTCCGAGATGAAAAGCTGTAGAATGGGAATGACACTGTCCCAAAAAGTCGCGGTGATGGTGGTTCGGAACCAAGCAGCCGAATCCGTGCAAAGGAGTCGGAAACTTGCCTCCGAAACTTGACAATGGTCCTTTACGCTATGCTCGTCTTTTCACAACTCCTGCTTTGTCCCAAGTATTACCTCTCTTTGTCGATCGTCGAGTATCGAAAGTCGTTGTTGACTGCTCGTACCTACTCTGAAAACCTTGTTGTAAGTTAACTTGGTCGAATAGATGCAGTCTGCCGAAGAAGTTCTTGCGATCAAGAAGCCGTGCGCGCTCTCACCACCTTGACCCCTTTTTTTTGGGTGCAAATCACTCCTGACACGCCAAGTAGCGCAGCGGCATCTGGCACACCGAAACCGACCTGCCTCTTGCGGTGGCGAAAAGGTGGCCACCTTCGTCGACCATCGACGCGAGCACCGCGACCAGGACTCTTCGAAAGCGACACACGGCAGCCCACTCCTGCTCCCCCTTGGGTCGAGCAATGAGCTTCCCAGCGCATGCCTTCATCGACGCCGACCAATTTTC
Source organism: Anthracocystis panici-leucophaei (assembly GCA_014826065.1). NCBI lineage: Eukaryota > Fungi > Basidiomycota > Ustilaginomycetes > Ustilaginales > Ustilaginaceae > Anthracocystis > Anthracocystis panici-leucophaei. Next base: position 262,933 of record CP060315.1, on the reverse strand, counting down.
CAGCTTGTCGAGAGTGAGAGAGAGGCAGCAAACAGCGCCACCAAAAAAAAAAAAAAAAAAAAGTTCCCGGCCAGGGAATCGAACCCTGATCTGAGCAGTTTGCAGTTCAGAATCGAATGCGATGCGTACACATTCGTGCTCTGAGAGTGCCCTATACTAGCCATTGTACTAACTGGGAGGCGATATCTGCCGTCCTTGATGTTATATTAAAATATAGCTGACATAACGAGCATGCTCTCTTGCTGTTTTTGGACCCTTGAAATGCGGGGCGAAGGCCAGCCAAACACTTTGCTTCTCCCTTTCATCATCGCTCCTTCTTAAACATCACCGCCGTCCGACCCAACCTTAGCCAGCTCCATCCCAACTCCACCCCCAACTGCCGCAATTTCCGGAACCATGTCCAACTACTCGAACGGCAACGACCGCTTCAACCACGAAGCTCTCACATGGGACACCAAACCTGAAGTGGTTCAATCGTCTCTTCTCTGTCACACTTCGCTCCGATCCCACCTTGCCACTACCACCACCACGCTCTCTTCGTCCGACGTGCTTGAGATCGGCTGCGGGACGGGCTGCTTACCATTCCTCTTTCGGCAGACGTGCGGTCGATTACCGCGTTGGACACGGCACAGGGGATGATCGATATGCTGAATGCAAAGGTGGAAAGTCAAGGCGTGGAAGGGAAAGTGAAAGCGCACGTCAAGCTGTTGGAAGATGCAGATGATGCGGTGTTGGGAGGGCAGAAGTTTGACTTGGTGGTGAGCCATTTGGTGTTTCACCATGTGCCGGATATGCGCGGGTTGGTGAAGGTTATGTTAGGAACGCTCAAGAGCGGTGGGAAGATTTGGATCTCGGACTTTGAGGACGATGGACCCCAAGCGGAAAGTTTTCATCCGAAAGATAAGGTTCGTTTTTACTCCTCTAACTCCTCCTCCTCCTCTTCCTCCTCCTTCTTCCTCACTACTTTGGAAAAGCGATAGACCCCAAAAAAAAGGACTGACATCAACGTTGAGCGCGGTGACAAAACCAGCACGCAGGAGTCGAACGACACGGACTGAAACGGCAAGAGATGCATTCGATCCTGGTCGAAGCTGGATTCAAGGATGTAAAAGTGTTTGAGAGTTTCAAACTGACAAAGGTCGTCGAAGGTGGAGTGGAACAGGACTTTCCATTTTTGGCGATTACGGGGGTTCGACCTTAGATCTCACCTTCGCTCTGCCTGTGTGCAGTTTGTAACAGCCATACCTCGCGTAGCGCCTCGACTGTCCGTCCTTGATTGCTTCTCAACACTGCCTTTGCATCCCATCTTTCCCTCTCATCCACTTCCCGCAACGTCGACTGCTGAACCGCCTGCCATCTTTCCAATAGATCCGTCCAAAAGGCATCCGTCTCCTCTTCCGCCTCTTTCTCCGCCAACACGTTCGGTCGTGTTGCAATGTCCAGATCCAACGTCCTTAGCAGTAGATCGTCCCTCACTGCTACTGCTTCGTCGATCATGCTCCCGCCGTCGCTGTGCGGTACGCGGAGGAGCGCACGGAGGAGCGCAGTGTACGTGGCTAGGTTTGCTGGTGCAAAGTTGGGCTGCCCTACCGCGTGCTTCTGGTCAGAAGACGATGATAACGGTGAAACAGTGTCGATGCCGACCGCCCTAGCGAGGACCTCTGTCGTCGAGCGCCATCGTTCGCATCCTTCCCTCGCCAAACACTCCAACGCAATCGTCCACGTGCTGATGCTCGGTCGTACATGGAAAACATCCGTCATATCACGAATCACGTCCATCATCGCTCCGCTTGACCCCCACGGTTGCTTCTCCACTTTGGCATTGGCTTGCTGAAGCTCGATATCGATGCGTCCGAATGCGCGAACAAAGGGGTCGAAAGTGCGACTAGAAGGTCGTTGGGATGGCGGCCACTGTTCAAACACCAAGTCTTCGGTCGGCGATGACGATCGAGTCGGCAGGGAAGCGTCTTTCCACAGGGTATAAAGTTGACAAAGACGCTCATAATCTTTGGCGTCGATGCAGAGGTTGGTGAGCGCTTTGAGCATGAGGTTGATCGCGTGTGTGGATGGCCAGTGTTTGCCGTGGGTTCTGGAGGGTTGGTCGAGCTGGTCGTTGCTTGATGCGGGTGGTGATGGCTGGTCGAGCGCTAGTGAGATTAGTTCGTGGGTGATGCCTCCTGAAGGGACTTTAAAGCCAGATTTGCCAATATAGAATTGGGCAGCTTCGCGCCATTTACCCTTCTTGACGAATCCATAGAGTCTAGCTGTCTCCCATAAACCTCGGCCTCCACGAACGGACAAGAGCCTGTTCCGGATTGGTCGAAGGAAGTCTTCCGCTGTCAAAGACTCTTGCGTTGCACCGAGATCCTGGTCGTCGATTGCCTGATGCATGCCCGTCTCGGTTAGGGATGAAGTCACAGCGATGGTTCCGAGCTTGTGAGCGATGTCTTGCATCTCTGATAATGTCCGCGCTGAAGGGAGGTGTGCGAACGTCGTGTCGTTCGATGCATGGTCTGGAGGAGCGTCGTCTTCCTCGCTCCGCACTCGAGTGGCTGTCCGAAGAACCGACAGCAAATACTCTCTCGCCGCCACCACATCTCCCTGCTCGAGCCACGCTTGAATTGCCGCGTCGACTTGCGACAAACCTCTCTGTGCATGATCGCTTTCATCCGCCCTAAAACTGGTTTCCCTTTCAACCCGTGCAACGATAGCATCGACATCAATCGCTCTCCGCCTCGACGATCGTCCCACGGCACTCGCCAGCTCATCAGCCAAACACCGAGCTTGTTCCACATACCCGCCACCAGCTTTGACCAGCTCTTCCAACACCAAGTTCTGCGTAAACCCTTCCACCACCAAAATCTGTGCCAGCGCACTATTCCCACTGCTGACCCCTCCAGCCTTGCGCGCCCAATGCACCGCATCATCCAACCGCCCCGCTAACGCCAACGTCCTCACACCCAGATTGTACAACCCCCTCAGCTCGCTCGTACTGGCCAAAATCTCCCGCCTCCTTTCTTCATCCTTCAAACCTCTCTGACTCTGATTCGCCAACACCAATCGATGGAAATACTCCCAAGCCAGTTCCGGATTTGACACATCTTCACCGGGCAACCTCCCAACACCGAACCGTAGAATCTGGGCAAGCGTAGACTGCAGTACACTCCAATAGCCCTTTTGTGCAGCGATCATACTTGCCTGTTGCAACAGCCGCAAATCGTCACCGTACGAATCAAGAAGCACCAGGAAACATTTGCGAAAGTTGTTGGACACAGATCTGGCTTGTAGTGTGTATTTGGTAGTAGACGAGGTGTTGAGGTATTTAGTCCCTGGTGTAAAGCCGGGACAGAGACGCATCCAGGCAAGCATGTCTTTCTTCTTGCCGTTCCGGATGGCGTAGAGTGCAGCGGTGGAGAAGATGGGTAGAGGCTCATCGAGTGGTGAACGTAGAGTTTGGAGCTCGTAGAGGACGGTTGTGGCTGCTTCGAATTGTTGGTCGTTGATGAGACGAACGAGCAGTTGGGTTGGGGCGGAAAGAGAGGTGTTGGAGTCGACGGGGTGGGAGGTGAAGAAGTCGTCTTGTGAGGCTAGGTGGGGGTGATCGATAGCGGTGGAGGTAGATACATGCTGATTGTACGTCTCGTCTTCGGGCTCGAAGAGCGAATAGTCTACCCCGCGAGGATCGATTTCGTTATTAGAGCCGGGGAGAGGGTATGGCGGATTCGAGGTGGAGTACGAAAACGCAAATAGTGGTCGTCTCGTTCGCGGTGCTTTTGCCTTTGATGTTGAAGGTCCTGTAGCCAAATACGAAAATGAAAGAGGTGACGAAGAAGAAGAGCTCGAAGTCGAAGCCGAACTTGAAGCAGGCCAAGCGTAACCAGGATAGACAGCAGCCGAACTCAGAACTCGCCGATGTTGTTCTTGTGTCGACTGCTGCAACCAGGCACGGCAAGCATCTCTGGTGGGCAGAGTGCTATTCGACCGCCTCATTTGACGTTGCAGATGCGACCTTACTAGTGCCTCATGTGGTTGATGTGGTTCGAGAAGAAAGAGAGTGTGTTGCTCGTTGCAACAAGAAACTGGCGTCAAGCTTTCTTTGACAGCCGAGTTCCGACCGTTTCTTTTTCAGAGCAAAAATGTTATGTCGTTCAAAGCCACGCCGAGCTCTAAATTTGGCTCGGCAAAGCCCGAAGGCGCACGGGCAGAGACAGGTTCCACGTCAACTTTGGGAAGCTTCTCTCGAGTCCAACACCGCCGCTTTCTTTCTCCTCCTTCTTCCACCACTACCCTCATTCCACCACTGCTCCACCAAACCATGCTACCCTCAACCCTCCGCTGGGCAAGCAGCCTCGTGCTACTATCCACCCTCCTTCTCGCCACCTCCTCTTCCGCAGCTCTCTTTCCCAAAACTTCAAAAGTTCACCTCGTCGACGCCAACAACTTCAAACGCGAAGTGCTTGATATTGAAAAACCCACGCTCGTCGCCTTCACAGCCCCCTGGTGCGGACACTGTCAGAAACTCGTCCCCGACTACTCGAAAGTTGCTGCACAGCTGGACGGCGTTGTCAAGTTGGCCTCCGTCGACTGTGATGCCGAAAAAAACAAACCGCTCTGCGGCAAGTATGGTATTCAAGGTTTCCCGACCTTGAAGCTTTTCCCGTCGACAAAGAAGAGGTTGCCGAAGGACTACCAGGGACCCAGATCGGCCAAGGAGATTGCTGCGTTTATGGTCGATGCGCTACCGATGGGTGCGAAGAAGTTGAAGGCCGAGGAGCTGCAGGAGTATGCGGATAATGATGCGGAGACGCCCAAAGTGATCCTGTTTAGTAAGAAGGCGACTAGTTCGCCGCTGTACAAGAGTTTGGCGTTGGATTTCAGGAAGAGTCTGTCTTTTGCTTTCCTACGGGGTGATCAGAGACCGGTACAGGCTGCTGCAAGGGTGCATCTCGGCGTAGATGTGAGCGAGGACAAGTTGCCGCTGCTCATTGTGGTTCCTTCTCGCGCTGAGGGGCAGGCGCTCGATAAGAGTGACATTAAAGTGTATACGGGTGCGTTGAAGTATCACGAGTTGTACGAATGGATTCAGCAGACGGTTCCGGAAGCGAAGACGGGTAAAGCGAAGAAAGCAAACAAGGCGCAGGTGAAGAAGAAGCCGGTGAAAATCGACGAAGATGTGCAAGATGTGCCCAAGGGAGTGAATCGAGAGTGGAGAGTGGAAGAGGAAATGACGCCGGAGCAAAAGAGGGTCAAGATGGACGAGTTGAAGGAGATGTTGAATACGGCGATTAAGCAGTCGAATGATTTGCGTAAGGAAAACGCTGATGTGGACACAACAGCGCATAGTGACGGCAAAGGCTCTTCATCCTCTTCGTCTTCCTCCTCCTATTCTTCAAGCACCGTCTCGGACGGCAAATCAACAACCGACCGTTCCGCCTCTTACTCGACCTCGTCCGACTCGGACTCTTCCTCGTACAAAATCTCCTCCACCGACGGCGACGTTTCGCTCAAAGAAAACCTCCAACGCTGGCTCGAAGGCGAACACGTCAACTGGTCCTCGGAATACTCTTCCCAATTCACCGAGGCTCAAGCAGCGGCAGAGAAATTGCTCAAAGACGATCCGGCCAAAGCAGAACAGATGGCGCTAGAGAGCGAAAAGTGGCTAGCTCACTACCTCGTGTCGGATCTAGAGTTGATGAAGACGGCGAGGGACAAGGGTAATCAGGATCCGGCGGTGGGAGAGGATAAGATCGAGAGGGTCGAGAAGATGTACAATGAGTTGTTGAGGAGGATCGAAGAGAGGGAGGCGAAGGTTAAGGTCGAGGCGGAGAAAAAGGGTCATGATGAGCTGTAGTTCGACGTTCGCAATACAAACCTCAATCTCATCTCAGTATCAGCAACTCGAGACTGATGCAATCACTGTTCACTCAAACAACACTGCATCTGAAGCTTCTGAAGTGAATGTTTTGATTCAACCTGTCACACGACGACACCATGGTATCCATTCGAGGTCCTCACGCCTCCTTCTTACCCCTATGTCCGCCCGGATTGTGCTCAACATACGGCCCGTTGCCCACCGCACTCGCCTTCCTGTACGAATGACATGCATGAGCATGCTTAAAGAAAGCCGCAAAATTCCTCCTCCTCTTGGCCGTACAGATCAGCACCCACTCTTTACACTGATGGCATTTGCCCTCGACTGTACCCGCCGCATCGGCGTACACTTTGAGATGCGTAGGAGCGGTGAACCTCAACCCCGAGACGGACGAGATGCCATGCTTGTGAACCTGATCGTACCAGTACTGCGAGTTCTTCAACTGCAACCAGTTGCCGCTTTCGCATCGAGCGCACCAGGCTTCGCGCGCGTTGCCGGATCCTCGCACCCAGCGAGGCGTATAGAGGTCTCCTGGGAAGCGCAACTTGTCCGTCTGACGACGTGGACGATCCTCTTCATTCTCCACCTCAAAATCCGATGCAGGCGGATCAGCCATACCCGTTCGGATCTCGCAGTGCTGGTCGTAGTAGACGTCTTCCATCTTGCTTCCGGCAGGTGCGCGCAGCACAATATCAGTGGTGATGTGGAACGGCGTATTAGCCCGCACGTTGGCCTGTTGCGCAGCCGAAGCCGACGACGACGATCGATCACGTTGCTGACGCTTGTCGCCTGCGGTACTCGCCATGCCGCTCGGCGACGGATAGCTGGCCTCGACACCGTAGCGCACTGCACCGTTGTCTCGCCAAGCAGGCAAGATGGGCGACGATCCAGAAGGCGTCATGGCGCCAGCTACGCCTGGTTGCGATGCTGCATGGCTCCATGGACTCCATTGCGCCGAGTTTGGATATCCAGTACGCTGCAAGGCGGCGGGTGTCGACGGCTGGGCTCCATATGGATCCGAAGGAAGCGATGGTCGTCGAGGGTCGCCATGCGGAGGACGGTAATTGTTCATCAGGCCGCTGATGGGAGCGGACGGCCTAGAGAACGACATGTTGGCGTCAAGAGTGTACCTTCGCGCAGCGGATTCGTTTGCGTCACCAGCAGCGCCCTGCGTTGATCCACCCACGGCCTCTCCTTCGTACTGTTGCTTGCCCAAAGTGGATTGAGGGAATTCGTAGCCGTTCATGTCGAATCCGCTGGTGTTGGGCCAGGCAGGTCGCGATGTAGAGCGAGTCTCTGGCAGAGGCGGCGGCTGCAGACGACGATTGCCGTAGTGACCTGCAGCCGATGCATCGTCGAGAGGTGCGTATGAGTCGGTAGTCCACCACTGAGGATTGTGTGAAGAAGCATCGACGGGTGCGTCAGTGGACCTGCCGTGCTGGTAGTTGGGTCTGCGTGCGTAGAGACGATCACCCGCTGCACCAGCTTCCGAGTTACCGCGCGATCGAGTCGCTTCGGCTGTAGCTCCAGCGAGTCCTGAAGGTGCAGCCATGTTGGAATACGATGATGAGTAGCTGAGATGAGATGGCTGCTGATCGGCACCTGGGTATGACGACATTGGCTGCTGCTGCTGCTGCTGCTGCCAGCCTTGCTGAGATTGGAACGACTGGTCTTCGTAGCTGTTCTGAAAGCCCATGGTCATGGCGACAGTCTCGCGAGAAATGTCCCAGATAGACGTAGCCGCCTCGACTTCGGAAGGACGCGCAGGTTCGAGATACTCACCCTTGGTAGTGGATGTGGACGAGTTGTAAGAACGAGGTTTGCCGTGCGGAGCCCCAGTAAGACTGTTCCAGATACCCTTCATACCATCTCCCCACAAATGCGAGCCATCCTCGACGGGGCGGGTGTGCCTTGATGGAGCGTTTTGGTGATGCGAGTAGGGGTGAGCTTCGGTGTTGGTGTGGTAGTCGGCTTGAGACATGGCATATGGCGCAGCGCGGTGTGACGATGAACGCGAGGAGAAGTTGGAGAAGCGTCTGGAGGCAAGCAGAGGCTGGCCTTCGTAGGGACTTGGAGGCTCGTTGTGAGGACTGGAGCAGGAAGAGTAGGAGCTAGCTAGAGAGGGACTGGACAGAGGGCCAGCGGCGGCGGCGGAAGAAGAAGACAGAGAAGGCGAAGAGAGCAAAGTGCGACCACTAGCGGAGTCGCGTGTCAAGTAAGAGATGGGAGGGAGCGTGGTTGTGAAGGAGGAAGAGGAAGAAGAGGAAAGGGGAGTCCAGCGTGAGGGATACGCGGCTTCCTGATGTTGTCGATCGTGGCTCAAAGCTTCGTTTCGCATATCTGAGCGACCGCGCAGATGTTACGGCAGTCTGTTTGTAGGTCTCTTTGTTAAAAGGTTCGAGATGGTATGGATGAGGCTGAGCGCAGTCTGAGAAGTGTCGAATGATGCAAGTTGCCCAAAGACGACAATTATGGCAAGGTGGTGATGTCCAAAGTGGAGAGCGGTAAGCAACAACGAAGCTTCTGTTCAGCTTGAGTGTCGTCGAGGAGGAGGAGAAGGAGTGAAGACGGTGTCGACTGGGAGAAACGTCAGCAGACGATGATGTGGAAGGGAGCGAAAGAGCGAGATGGAGAACGGGAAAGTGTGATTGATGAAAGGGAAGGAGGAAAGACAGGTGATACGAGCGGAAAGCAAATGTGACGGGTGACTTTAAAGGGAACCAACGGTTGATGAGGTGAGTGCAGCTGACTATGATCAGCAACGGAATTGAGCCGAAGCGATGAACGTACATTACAGCTCGAAGGCGTCCTTTGCATGAGCATACAACACTGCCCACGGATAGACAGACAGAAAGAAGCAAACAAGACGACTCAGCCAGCAAGCACTTGGACTCGACTCAACTCAGCAACCGAGCAAGCAGCGAAGGCAGCGAAGCACGGAATCCAGGTTTTTTTTTTTTTTTTTTTTTGGGATGCGACGAATCCTCGGAATGGGGAGAATGAGAGACACTGAGCGCATATGCTGCAGAAACGCCACGAACCGAAGCACAAGGTAAAAGTGAGTGCGGAGTTGAGAAGCAGACGAAAAAGGGAAAGGGTAAAGCGACAAAGGACAATGACAGGGACGGCTTGGAAGGGCGCAGCTACGGCGTCTCATAAGTTATGAGGCAAGGAAAAGCAAGGACAGATGCGAGACAGCCAGATGGGTTCAGGAGCGACGCAGAGCGATGCAGATGCAGAGTGGATCGACAGCAGCTGATGAGCCTTTTGACACACAAGCAAAGAAGGCAAGCCTTTGTGTGCAGTTTTCTTGCAGTTACATATAGTACGCCCCGAAAAACCAAGATCAGCGCGGACAAAAGCCCGGCAACAACGACAAGAACAATAAGCAGAATGGTGGGACACATGGGAAAGGGCGCCAATCTCTCAGGGCACGGAAGCAGGAAAGAGGATGAGGAAGCTGCTGCAATCATGCATGTGCATGTACTGTAGTTAGCAAGCAGGAGAGGCTTCTCTTTTTTATATATAAAAGATGTCCAAGTTTTCTTTGAACCTGCATCGAAGCTACCGCAGACAGAACAGGCACAATCTCGCAAGGAGACAACATCACTACCATCGGCGACGACGACATGCGGAAAAATCGAAAAATCAGAAACCGTCGCTTGTTTGGCTCGAGGGCGGCGTTTACGACTGCAAATCACAGGGAAAAGAGCGACAGAATGAAAAAGTGCACCACAGCATGCCCGCGCTGACGCCGAAACTTCGAGTCAAGGACGAATTGACCAAGCGAGAAAGGAGCAGGCTCTTCCGTGATCCAGGAGACACGGCAGAGCGAGATGATTGCATATGGTGCCTGATAATTGACAGGCGAAAAGGACAGGCAAGGACAAGATCAAGAGGAATGGCAGCATTCGACTCGAAGACAGACACGACCGCGACTTTAGCCAAACAACGGTGCTCCATGATCTGTGTGTGTGTGTGCGTGTCGGCAAATGTCACTCCTTTTTTTCTTTCTTTGGCTAAAAATTGCAACTTTGTTTTTGATTTATTTTATTTTATCCTGTTCGCCCACGCCAATCTCCCCCGCGCCTTGGTGGTTGCAGGATTTTCCTACAGATTGATTTCTTTCAACATGATTTTTCATGCGTTCTTGCGGTGTGGGAAAAGTGGCAACATGGTGATTCCCTTTGAATCAATTGCTCTCGCTCAACTCCGAAGTTCTTCTGCATGTCGTGCCGAACAAGAACCGAGTAAGGCTGGCGAACAAGGTATGACAGGAGCAGCTTCGATGGATTCGTGTTCCGCATTGATCATGTTCAACGATCCATGTCCGAGCTACATCAGAAGCATGACAAGCAAGCATGACGAGCAAGCGATAGAACACCGAGGTGATAGTGGAGAGAAGCGTAGCCTGTGGTGGCAGCACAGCCCCGAATTGCCGTGCTGTTTGGTCGACTGTATCAATGTGACTTAGATATCAGCTGATTCAGATGATATCCCCGGGGTCCACTCCGACGGAAGGCTTAGTGTGCACCGGATTCCGCTCGATTGGTTTGGTTTGTCGGCATTGTTTCAATGTTGACTAGATCGTTCGCTCGCTCCTCATTTCACATCAGAGACATATTGAGGATTCGATGAGAGTTTGTTCGTCCGATCCATCAAGCTTTGCACGGTCGGCTGAGCAGGCTTCGTTCGGCATCAGATGGCCCTTGTGACCCCGCTCCGCCCGACCTCAGCAAATGCCATTGGTGGTGGTACTGACCCAGCTTGTTCTTCTTTCATTTGCATGCATTTGCTTGTCAATCACCCGTCCGCTAGCATGAGAACATCAGAAGCCGTTTTTTGGTGTCAAGAATTCGTCCCACAACGCCGCTTCGGAATTCGTCTTCCTTCTCCGGAACATCCGCGGGGCTGCTACGGATAAACCACAATTGCAGTTGGTTGTCAATTTAACCGACGTTTCTTGCATTTGCCGAGCCTAGCGTTATCGAAACGGATTTCGGGGAGCGGGGCCTTTTTTATGTTCTTTCTTTGAGTCAAAAATCTGTCAAATCTGCAAGCAAGCGCAGGTAGATGTGCACCTCAGGATATGTGAATGTGCGTGCATGTCCATGTTGCATGTGCGTGGGAATCGAGAGTGACTATCGAGTAGATCGTCCTTTTGGTCCCTATGCGATCCGTCCTCCTGTCTCAAAATGGCGAGCTTCGAGAGGAATGTCGCAGCTGCTAGTCGTGCAGAAGCGCCCGAAGCATCTTGCATGCTGTACTGTACTGTACTGTACTGTACATGCGCAACACTGCCGCTCTCCCTGAGCTTTTCCAGGTTGCGCATCCATCTTAGCTCTACAACTTGTTCCTGCCCGGCGTCTTTCCGTGATCTGCTTCGGTAGACTCTCCATGTTGTAAGTAGTTATTATGGGCTGTTTTTTTATGCTTGTGGTCACGATGGCAATCGTGTTGCGTGGGGGAGTCGTCTCGTGATGATGCCTCTGTCAGCTCGAGTCCAGAGACAATGGGGCACAACAATGGCTTGTCACCAAGCAAGGGGCGCCCCGTCAGGCTGGGGCCCGGATCGCTTTGCCTTTTTGTCTGCCATTGTTTGACCCAAGGCTTGCTTTTCATGCGACAGTTCCGCGGATTTATGGCTGGGTAAACGAGCTCGGAAACGTCTGGAACGAAGATCTATCATGCGGCGCCTTGGCCCGTCTCGATCTGCCGAACCAAAAGGCTGACACCAAGGATGGATTCTTGGCTGCTCGGCTGCAAGTGGCTTTTGAGCGGTGTTTGCAAAGCTGAAAAGCGGGATCCAACTCCTCGTTCGGCCAATGTATTCTTGGCGGACATTGTTCCTTTTATCTTTTCCTTTTTTTTTTTTTTTTTTTTTCCGCCATGATATCGCCCTTCGCAGGAATTCAATCGAAAGAAAAGTTACAAAGTCCGCATGACCAGAGTCAAGGCTCGGCCGCGTCTCGGCTGATCGACCGACTGCAGAGCAATACCGTTACAGTAACACCTTTCTGTAGATGCTGCAGTAGCATGCCGTCTGATCCATGTGCTCCGATGGACGGGGAAGAGGAGGCATCCAAAGACAAGCTCATAGGTGAAACATATCGATGTTCTTTGGCGTGGGTGGGAATTCGCCAATCGAGGCTCGCAGAATGTTTTGGTTGTGCCAGCGTTTCTGTGTGTTCTCCGCTCTTGTGACCTCCGACGCTCGTTTCGGTGCGTTTATGCAGTCGACAGAAGCTGTCTGAGCCAGATTTGATGCGAGACATGCACCAACCCATCACATGGGCGACTCAGGTCCGTGTCATTGATGCTGAGACGTGGACCTGTTTCCTAGCTCGCTTGGCTTTTTTTTCCCCCTCATGCGAGGTGCAGGTTCGAGCGTGGGTGCGTTCTGAAACCCTAAATTTACCTTTCAGCCATTCTACCTGCATCGCTTGTGCTTTTCCGAGATGAAGCCTTTCTTCGTTCCGCAATGGAAAGGCGCTAAAGGAGGGCCAAGAGAACACAAACCCGCTCTGTCCGCTTGGCCCCAGCGCTGTTCTCCACCGTCGGAGCGAGAGAGTCAATGATTCGAAGCCTAGCCGGGTTTGGGCATGAGCATGAACATGAGTAGTGCGAGCGTTTCGAATCTTTGATCGCGATTCGACAAGTTAATGGCCATTGTGTCTCGTTTGATTGAAAGGTGGCATTTGCGGAACCAGATTTCCGGCACCACAAATTGGTCGGAAGTTGTCATCCGTCGGATCCGCGTCATTCGTTCCATTGGTTCTCCGACTCTGTTTTACTCGTCGAGCAAATATTGCGCCAGAAGCCAGGATTCTTTCCGTAATAATGGCAGCAAAAGCAAAATGCACGTCTCGACTCTCCATGACAAAGTCGAGCTTGCTATTACCCGCTTGTAAGAACAAGTCCAGCATGGATTCACGCTAGGTTCGGTATACTCCGAAGCTACTTGCCTTTCCCACGTCCTCAGCCCTCGTCTGTAGCTTACTGTAGTTCGGCAAAAAGGCGAGACGAGCAGCGAGCCTGGCGACCCACTTATCTGAGAAACAAGAAGGAAACAAGTGCGCCTTGAGCTGCAGTTGCGTGCCAAGTTTACTCGCGACTGCAAGCCACAAACGATAAAGAAATGAAATGGATCATTCCCTGTTTCCGTTGGAAGCGGCTATCAAGATGGACAGCACGAGCAGAGGTGAAACATAATGACCCAAATCACGCCCGCCACCATGTGTGCTGCGAGTCCCGCCTGCATAAAGCGTGAGACCATCGCGGCTCCACTTCGGTGAGCCGATGATATCAGAGCAAAGCAGTCGTGAACGGGCTCGAGTCGTACAGTAACCTATACCTGCCAGGTTAGTGACGAGCAAGACTGACCTCTGATGTGGCTCCTGCTCCTCCAAGACAATTTTGACGCAAAGACGGGACCACCCGGCCTTTGTTTTGCTTGCCTCGCTTCCATCCTGTGTTCCTGGAGAGACAACGGAAAAGCGCAAAATTTATGGCAGTGGAGCCAGACGACAAGGCACGACCAGCCGAGGCGCGGCAAGGCAAGGCAAGTCGAAGCCAAGCGAGTCAATCCGATCAGATTTCAACACGAGTCGAGTTGAGTTGGACGCACGAGTTTGGCAAACTCTTCATGCGAAGCCGCCTTGTTTCCAACCGCCGTCGTGCGTCTTCCTTGCCAATAAGCTGGATTCTTTTTCTCACGACTGTTTGATTAGCTTGAAGCTCCGCCGCTCGACGTGTGTTTTTGTACGTGTACAAAGTGACCAGGACCATCCTCGGGCCGTCTTGCTGGGCGTGCTGTACTGTAAATTACGGTGGAACCCGTTCTCGCTTCCTCTTTTTTGGAAAAGAAAGAGTCTGAACTCCGACCAACTAGAAAAGCTCGATTGGATTGATGATGACGGCCACCGCGTGTCAGAGGTGGTGGAAGAAATCGGAGATGCACCAAGTCGAGCCCCTGGCTGACGCGCTTACAAAACTGGGTCAGCGGTCGCTCTAAGCGTCTACTGTGGCTTCCAATCCCACTCCCAGGATACTGTAAGCGTTTGCTTCCGTGGGGACCGGCTGCAAGCCTTTCCACACCACAATCATTGATTTTCGTCGTCTTCTTCAGTCGGAGGTTGAAAGTGTCTCAGCTGTCAAAGGCCGAAGCTCGTATCATATCTTTATACGACTTTCTTCTCCTTTATGCCTTCATCAGATGCCATACTGCACCGTCTCCGTGTATCGTCTCAATCCCGCTGCTTGGCTACGTCGACGTGTTCCTGCGATTCCTGCTGTTCCTGTGGCTCGTTTATGCGAGTCTTGGTGTTTGACGTTCCTGTGGCGCCTGCACCTATGCTCTCGCTTGGTGTCTTCCTACGTCAGCTTCTCGTTCACACTTGCCTTGGACCGGAATCCGCACAGAGGAGAGGAGCTGATTTCCGTAACTTCGTCGGGCTTTCGGCATCTCGTAGGGGCAAGGAATTCATCGCCCGTCTTCGCATGGAGCATGGCGCATGCATGCATCCATGCAAGCAGAAGCGTCGCTTTGCTTCTCCGGTTCATGTACCGAATCCATAATTGTTCCTGCTGAGTTACCCTAGAGCGACCTTGCGAATCATGTGGCAACGATTACGCGCTTGAATTTGGCCGAGACCGCCAAGATACCTTTCGGAGATTCGTTGAATCAACGACAAAATCAAAGCAATGATGTTGCGCCTAGCATTCGATCGCAGCCGCTAGCAGAGCAAAGACCCCACGGAGCCAAGTGTGCCGACACAGAAGCTGGACTTGTTGTGTCAGAGTTGATGACGCGCCTTTGTTTTCAGGGCATTGATACTACAGTAAGTTGGCGAGGCAAGCTCCTCGCCTGTGTTCGGCATGAAGTTGCGACCCCGTCTGGCAGTTGCTGCAGCGGGTCATGCAAGCATTGCACGACCTCAGCTGCCCTCGTACTCCTAATACCACAGACCGCCATGCGGGAGAAGCAAGAAGGCCGCCTGATTCTTATGGAACAGAGTCCGCCAGAGTCAACTTGGTTGTTCCGATGACGCTTGTTAACCCTTTTGTCTGATCAGGGGACGGGGTACAGCGGAGGCTGTCGAAGGATGGGGCAAGTTGACCGGCGATGGTTGAGCTCAGAAGGTCGAATGGACCGCTGGCCACCCTCTTACTCAAGACGTCGGTCAAGCTAGCTTTGGTCAAGCGAGGTCGAGATGGTGGGAACGTGGCTGTTGCAGTTGGATGTGCTATCAAGACAAGACCGGGGAAGGGTCGTTCGTAGTTGAATCGGAGATGAACGATTTGCAACTGCGACTCGCGCCGCTGTTTTCGCCGGAAATCTGGGATACGGTGACCTTGTCCATACTGTATTTCCGCTTCGAACTCCTTTGGAGTTCGTTCGCAGCTTACTCCAACGGCATAGTTGCGCCGAGACGGTCTTTGTTCGGAGCCCAGTACTTGAAGCATTGGCCAACAGAGCTCTCGCCGGCCGCGATGAAGCGCACAAGCAAGACACGATTCCTATTGCGTCTTGATGGAGGGAGCAACTGATAGGAATCCGCAATTCGAGGTGAAAACCTCAGCGACGCAGATGCGAAGTCGTCGGATTTAGGAGAGAGATCGCAACGAGCTGCCGACCGTAATCTACAACCGAGAGAAGCTGGATAGCGAGCAACCGGTGACGAGCTTGACAAGCCAACTCGGATCCGAGAGCTAAAGCAGCAGCTCAACCTGCGGAAAGAGAGCCATGAGGGATGCTTGCGAGACACTCAGACAAGCGCCTTGCTTGGGGATTGTATCCGAGTGCGCGTCCTGTTGCTGATAAGTTTTCAAGCAGCCAAAATCGGTTTTCCCGAAGACAATCCGCGGGCCAATGCAGCTTTGCCTGAAGAGATTTTTTCCTGATCGCTTAGAGGGCTTACAGCAGGAAAACGCTTCACGGTCCTCAGCCATTCCGACATCCCGGACACCCGGGCGAATCGTGGTTGAGTAAGGCCACGAAGAAGCTTTGCGACCAGGTTAAACAAGGATATCTTCGGTCAACTCGAGGGGCAGAAAGACACGCCGGCCTTTGCCTGTCCATGCCGGAGACACGTTGAATCGCAAGGCAATCACGTCTTGGCAATCATTGGCAGGCGTCAGATCGAACGCCGAGCAAGTAGAATTGTATCTGTGCCTCCGGTGTTTGATGCGAGGATCTGTGTTCAATGGCAAAGTTCCCTGTCTCGTGTGTCTCGAAGCGGCCTGGCCTTGACCGGGAATGCTGGAATCGACAATACCATGCACCTGCGATCCGGCGTCCTTCTTAGTAGACCCGACGTTCCGCGGGCAGGTGTCACCGTTGTGTCAGCAGAGGTGCAGGACTCTGCAGCGAAACGCACTCTTCTCCAGCGCTTTGCTCAGCCAAGCCTGTTTAAACCCTCACCTGGATCACCTTTGTTTCTTTGCCGTCCGTAAGATTGCCCGGTGGAAAGCTGTCTGTCAGCTCAAGCCTCGCCAGCAAGCAAAGGACCGAAGATCCGGTGGTCGCTCTGAATTCGTGTGTAAGATTTTCGATCCGGCCGTTCCGTGCGTCGTCATGCATGCGTCGCAGTGAACATCTCGGTGGTGTCTATGAAGAGATTGCGTATTGTACAGTGGTGGTGGTCGTGGTGAATGCATAATGTAAGAAGCTGAAGAAAGTCTATGTTGGTGCATGTTGCCAGTGCGCCATTGCACTGGGCGGAACTTAGAGCCAGAACGTCTTGCCAAAGGGAACAGCCAAGAGACGCTCTGGATCGTCCGAGGTCTGCCGGATCTCTTTGTGCAATTGCCAGTAGGGATCATCCCAAGTCTCGTCCGACATGGACCAGGTGCCCCAGTGCATGGCAAAGGCGCGCTTGCTGCCGATGTCACGGGTAACTTGGACCGATTCGGTGACGTGCATGTGTTGAATCTGCATGTGCCAGCGAGGTTCGTACGATCCGATGGGGAGGCATGCAACGTCGAAGGGCCCAAGAGCCCGACCGATGGCGGTGAACAGCGAAGGTGAGTATCCTGTGTCTCCGCAGAAGAAGAGGGATGGAGCTTGAGCAGCAGGGCTCGGCGAGCGAGAACGAGTGGCGGTGGAACCTGGAAGATCAGAGTAGACGCGGACAGCATAAGAGTTCCATAAGGTGGTGTTGGTATCGAGCGGCGTCCTTGCACTCCAGTGGCTGGCAGGAACGGCGGTGATGTCAAAGCATCTTCGACGCTCTGTCGCTTCAGAAGCTGTGCCCTTGTCCTTTGTTGCGACTCGAATGGAAAGGGGTAACCTCTTCTGTTGCCACCAGTCGAGCTCGACGATCCGCTCAGCTTCGATTCCGTATTGTTGGAGGAGTGGAGTGAGGCCAATGGGGACGATAAAGATTACGTGTTTGGGTACGAGTGGCAGCACGTCGATGTCGAGGTGGTCGAAGTGATTGTGGGTGAGCATGACGACGTCGATGGCAGCATTGGCGACGAGATCGTGAATACTACATGGCATGGGACGCATCCGTGTTGGACTGAAGAGAGTCGCGACGGGCTGTTCGCCAAAGACAGGGTCCGTGAGGATGGTGATACCGTTGAGCTGGATCAAACATGTGGATTGACCTATCCATGTGAACGACGACTGCTCGGCATCACGGACTGCCGGTGCTGCAGAGCTCTTTGAAACCGTCGAGCTGGATGAGGAGGGGGCGAACAGCTCGTCCCACTGAATGCGCTCTATGGGTAGCAGCATTTCTATCTTTTGTCGCCCCTCTTGCGTCTTCTGATCAGCCTTGAGGCCACCATCCCACCAGATGCGTGGCTTGTAGAACACGCCGTAAAACAGCTTCCATGCGACCCATTCCCATGCGCCTTGCTCGCGCCATTCGGGGACCACGTTGGCGTATCGACCGAGCACCTTGAACGAAGAGAAGCGCTTGTGGATCCTGGCGAGTTCTGTCTCTGTGGCACCACCATACCACAAAGGACGTCGCGTGGGTAAAGCAGGAGGCGAGACTGAATCTACTTGCTTGTTGCTGGCATCGTCTTCGAGGCCTCGTTGCCTGAGGATCTGTTGCGCTTCGCTCAGATCGACAGTGTCCTTGTTCGAGAAGAAGCCTTCGAGGTGGAATGCGCCAGCACGCCCACGCGCTCTGCTACGCGGACGCCTGCAGAGATGGCATGTGGTGGAAGCAGTGGTGCGCGTAAAGGGTATTTGCGTTTACGCGATGCAAGCTCTCGTCTGCGTATGGTCTCTTGAGCGAGGTAGTAAATACCCCAGCCTACAAGGTACAGCGACGAGATGGAGACGATCGCTGTCTTGATCTGTTGCGGCTTGGTGGGCAGCATGGCGAGACGGGTGAAGGGAAACTGAGCCTCGCCAGAACCGCTTCAAGGCTGAGTCGACTCTGACGCTGTCGCCTTCAAGTCTCTACGTCGGAAGCACCCTGAAGGCTGCAGCTGGAATGCTGATGCAGCAAATGAGCCGATGTGGCGTTGTGATGGTGTGATGGTGTGACATGCACTGTGATGGTCCACTGTCAAGCTTTGATGTGACAGTTCGGTGGAGGCAACCAACCAACACTCGAAAGACTTTTTTTCCTCTTTCGGCATCGTCACATTACGGTGTTGACAGGATCTTTCCGGTTGAAAACCATATTTTCAAAATGAACCGGGATCGGGGAGTGATCCGACAAAGGAAGATCGGCCTGATTCTCCTCCACTCTTAGCGGCTTCCCTTTGTCCAAAGACCAACACAAAAAGATCAAAGGGACCCTGGATTCCCACGCCCAACTCTTGGAAACATCACTTCCCTTTGTTTTTGCATTCCTAATCGGAACAATCCGCTCGACCGCATGACTTGCGAACAACTACGTGGCGCAAGAGCTCTCACTTTAGGCCTGTCGCTGAAGGGTCTCTCTGCGTAAGAGCACAAGCCCTTCGACTCGGCTGGACGGATGACAAGATAAAAGTTGGGCTGTTGCTCGTGGCCTGCTTTGCTTCTCCCTACCATCACCCAACATCCTATCGTATCGGACGTATCCGCTTTTCTCATCGCACTCTTCCAATAATCAAGGGAACTGCTTGAGTTACGCCACCATGCCAGCCATCAAAGCTGCGGCGTGGCCGATGCCTCTCGACCAAGTCTTTACTCAGACTTCGGACGATCAACTCGACACCGAAGAAGCCATCAACGCTCTCTTTTCTCGCCTTCGACCTCCAAGGTTCGACTTTGCCAAGAACGCCACCAGCAGCAACACCAGCGCAATCATCAATCCATGGCTTTCATCAGCTGAGCAAGAGCAACAACGTGCCGAAGCATCCTCGAACGAACAGTCGAAGCCCAAGCCTACTCTTTTGCTGGAAAGGCAAGCACACATCAATTTCTTGACCAAGCTGCTCGAGCCATTTGCCGGTGCATACACCGCATTCGACACAAACCGTTCCTGGCTGCTGTACTGGATCCTGCATTCCTATGATCTGCTCTCGGTATCGCTGGATCCAAAAGGTCGCGCAAGGGCTATTTCTACGTTGCTCTCGTTCCAGAACAAGGCTACGGGTGGTTTCGGGGGCGGGCCGGATCAGATCGCTCACCTGATGGCCACCTATGCAGCCATATCAGCACTCGCTATCATCGGTGGACCAGGACCTGCGCCCACAGCCGAGGACATTGCACACGGTAAATCGATTGAAGTCGGTCATGGCGGATGGGACGAGATCGACCGCACAAAGATGTACGAGTGGATATCAAGCCTCAAGCAGCCCGATGGAAGCTTTTTGGTGCACGTCAACGGCGAGGTGGATGTGCGAGCGGGCTACTGCGTAGTGTGTATCACTACGCTTCTAGGTATCTCGACTCCACAGCTATTCGAGGATATGGCTCCCTTCATCGCTAGCTGTCAGACCTATGAAGGTGGGATCGCAGCAGCAAGCCAGCCTACTTATCACCACGGTAAGGTCGACGGTGGCATCTCCCTCGTGTCGCAAGATGTGCCTCGACCTCCTCTTGAGAAGCACACGGCGGTTACACGTACTGCGCAGCAGCAACCCATCTCGCTCTCTCACTGCTCGGTTCCTCGCTTGGAGGCTCGACTGTTTCTGCATCTTGCTCGCAGTTTTCTGTACCGCCGACAGGGACACTGAACCGTGACGCGCTCATCCGCTGGGCAACTGCGCAACAAGGCATCCCTTTCGAAGGCTGCGGCTTCCGTGGTCGCACCAACAAGCTCGTCGACGGCTGCTACGGCTGGTTCTCGGGAGGAGGTCTCTTCACCGTGCTCTCGGCAATGATCGAGTCGGACCTAATCGAAGAGGCACATCTCTCAACCCCATCTTCATTGGAATCTCCGAACGTCCACGACTGGAACGGGATGCTCACCGTCCCACCTGCACCTACCGTCCTTGCTCCTTGCAGAGACAGCAGCAACAGCAGTGGCTCGTGGCAGACCGAGTCCAGCCTCCACTCGACTCCTGCGGAAGACGACGATGCAGCTGCTGCGCTAGAGGACGACCTCTCCCCGCTGACGCTGTTCGACCGCGTCGGCCTGCAAGAATACATCCTCGTCGCCGCACAGCGTACGGCTGCAGACGGCGGCGGACTGCGCGACAAACCGGGCAAAAATCCAGACGCCTATCACACGTGCTACAACCTTTGCGGTCTCAGTCTGTCGCAGCATTCGGTGCGGTTGAGTACGGAGACGTCGGGGTATTTGTATCAGCATTACAAGGGGGAGAAGGATGAGTGGAATAGGAAGGTGTATGCGACGATGTTGGCGTGGACGCTGTCGGCAAGGGATGAGATGGTGGTGGAGGCAAGGCAAGGTACGGAGGGCGCACAGAGTAACAAGGTGAATCCGACTCATCCGATTTTCAATGTGACGTTTCCGAAGGTTAAGAGTTTTATGGATTGGGCTTATGGTCAGGCGTAGGGGTAGAGCAATGTAAACATTTCATACCTAGTGATTGTATTGCGGTGGCATTGAGAAGTGACGATTTCAAGTGTATGGTGAATGCGTGAATGATTGCTGCTATGTTGATTCCTGTGCTGTGTCTACGTCGCTAAGGAGAGGATCTAGACACGCACCACCTCGACTCCGCGATCGGCAGCATGTACAGCCACCACCTTTGCGCCGTACTCGAACGGATTACCATCATACACCACAAACTCTCCCTCATCATCCTTCTTAATTCCCAGCACATCGTCAACACCGCCACTTACCAACTCTACCACCTTCTCCTTGCTCACCAACCCATCGGTCTCCAACGCCGCCCTAGTCGCGTCCCACAGCAAGTTACTCGCCATCCAACCTTCTTCGATCTTCAACCCCACTCTCACTCCTGCTCTCAACAACACCGAGAGCGTCGTCTCTCGCGTCAATGGTGGACCGGATAACCCGCGTAACTCGTCAAAAGTTCTCGGCCAGGTTTGCGGAATCAACAACACTCCGACGTCCCTCTTGGCGATCTCGTCGGCTACGAGGTGTGCTTCAGCCGCACCCGAAAGGACGAGTTTGACATCGGCGAAGGAATCGCTCAATTTCAACAGCTGAGCAATGTGATCCGCACGCAGAGCTGTTACCACCAACGGCAGCGATCCGTTGACTACTCGCTGCCAAACTCCAGATGGCTGAGAAAGCAGAGATCTCAGCAGACCGACCTGCTCGCTTACGGAAGGACCATTGCGGTTGTGTGTCAGCGTAACGTGCGCCGCTACTTCGTCCACCTCTACCGCACCGGGATCCAAAATGGTGCGTGCGCCAGTGTCAAACTTGACCGAGATCCCGGAGAAAAACGTATCGCTCTGAGGGAAGACGATAGCCCGAGTTACACCGGACGCTCGTGCTCGAACCAGGTTATGTCCTCCCCATTGTAGGCCGTCGACTGCACGCGCGGTCGGCCAGGTGCGTCGATACTCCGCAGTCTGTCCGACAGGATCGCTAGAGAGCGGATCCACCGTGTATCCGTCTGACGTTTCCGGTTCGGCAACGATGTCCGTCAGGCCGAGGTTGGAACCGTACGATGTGAGACCGGGGAGGATTGTTCCTCCGCGAGTGTCGATGATTACCGGAGAAGAAGAGGGGCAGAGGGAGGACGCAGAGCAGAGTCGACCGCTGCAGAGCACTTTGCCATCCGCTACGATGATGCTCCCGGATGAATCGATGAACGTCTTTTCCGACACCCGTGCTGTCCGAGCGTGACGCAGAAACCGCCGGCCGATGTTGATGAAGACCGTACAGTTGGGTGTCGGCGGTTTGGCCGAGGGGAAAGCGAGCTTGTCGAACGTTATAATGTCATCGTATGAAGTTTTCACTGCTTCAATGTCGTTGCTGAAAATCCCACCTCTGGGCGCATCCGGTGCCGGCACAGACACACTCTTCGCCTCTCCCTCGCTCCTCGGCAATTCCGGGCTGGGCACAGGAGCATACTCCCCAAGCTGCGGTATACCGTCACTCACCACCTCCATCGGCGTCGCACCCATCCTCAACGGATGCGTATTCCACACGGCCAGATCTGCATCCCATCCTTCTCTCACATACCCCAACCTATGATCCAAACCCAACCTCTCCGCAGGGGCGCTTATCACGCTCCGCATCGCCGTTACTTTGTCGAGACCGAAATGATGCGCTTGAGCAGCCTGGTTCAAAATGCGGCGCGAGTCGGTCACTGGATGGTCCGACTTGTAGATCGGAGTGATGTTGTGCGAGGCTAGAATCGCACCTGCAAAAGGTGTGCCAAAGTAGGCTTCGAGTTTGTAGTTTGCGTTCGTACTGAAGATCGCAATAGCCGGGGTTGTGTTGCCGTACGTCTGCTTGAGCAAGTCTGGAATCAGATAGGATTCGTGCGCATGGTGGAAAGCAGCAACGGGGAACTCGAACTCGTTCGAATGACGGATGAAAGCCTCGAAATCGACCTGGGTGTAGCAGTGTGTATTGAGTTTGACTTTGCCGCGGAGCAGCGCGACCAACGCTTCCAGCTCGAGGTCGTCCGGAAACTCTGCCTCGCTCAGCGAAGAAGGAGCAGCCCCGCTACCATGAACGGAAGCAAAGGTCTTAGCAGAGTCGCAAAACGCATCTTGCTTACGCTTCAAATCTCTAGCAGCGTTAAAGGTGCGTCGGAAATCCCAAGCCTCGTCAAAGCGAGTCATCTTGTAGATGCGACGTGCATTTTCGCCACATGCCATCTTCATGTAGCGCCAGCTGGAGCTGCTGTCGTTGCGGTGTAGGCCCGTGTCGAGGTCGTCCTGGTCGAAAGCGGTGCTGCCTTTGCCTTTGCCTTTGCCTTGACCGAGACGAGCGAGCGAGGTGGGCGGTTCGATGAGTCGATCTTGGGGTAGGTGGGACGAAGGCTGGCGGTACTTGATGGGGAAAGCTTGACCGCCCATGGAGTTGGCTGAGCCGGGAAGGACGAGACCGGTGGTGATGCCGCCGGAGAGCGATTTGCGGAAGGAACCGTCGTGCTGGTTCATGCCGTCGATGGTGCGGAGGTAGGGGTTGATGTTGTTGCCGATGCTGTTGACGTCGTCGTGGCCGCTGAGCGCGGGCATGGCTCCGACGGACAAGTGGACATGCATATCGACCAATCCAGGTGTGACCCATCGACCAGCCGCATCGACGACTTTGATCTTCTGTGCTGCGACGGCATCCGACAGGAACTCGTTATCCTTCGTATGAGCAATGCGCTTAATGATCCCCTTGGACAGCAACACATCCCGCCCTTTGAGCACCTCACGACCCTCATCGTTCCCCGTCCAGAGCGTCGCATTACGAATGACTACATCCTGAGCATCGGCTTCAGCTCGATCCGATCGCGTCCTCTTGTGGAAGTCTGCAGGAGGACCGACGGGTGCAGCGATGGCATCGCACTTGGCCAGCGACGCTGTAAAGATGCTCTGGATGTGTGGATGAGGCGAAGGCTGGTAGACGTGATGCTGAGCGTCGTGGTACGTGGCGAAGAGGCCGAGGTAGTAGACGAGCGAGACGAATCCGAGCAGCGAGAGGAACGAGAATCGCAGCGTGAGCGGAAGACGAGGTTTGCGAGCGGGCGCAGCAGTCGACGAGTAGCTCGGCAGCGCCGAGTACACTTGCGACTTGTCGTTGCTGGACGACATGGTTGTCAGCGACCAAGACAAGTCAGCAAAAGGGTGATGGTGATGGTCATGAAGGAGGAAGCGTCGCCTCCTATTTCATTCGGATCACCCGTCGTTGTATGCAGCACGCCATCACCCTTTGTCCAACATCACACCATTCATTCTCACGCCTCACACTCGGTCGATCCGATCTGACTAACCCTCCTCACGAGGACCGAGCGCCCAGTCTGAACGCAGCAGGACAAATCCGGCAATGCAATTTGCTCACAAAGAGCGGAGCTGCCACTTCCGACCTGCTCGACTCGCGTGAGACGCGCATGGACCTGATTCGCCTTCAGAAGACCCTTCTTCTCGGTGACCATACCGGCGATTTTTCCTTCCACACACTGCACCGACTCGCCACCAGCACAACCATCCACACACTCGTCAGAGCCTTAGATCAGTCACATTCACCAGCATCAAGGGGTATGTAGAAGTACAATTCAAAGTCACGCAATCAAGCATGCTTCTCACTCACATCCGGCGCATAATCCTTCTCCACCGCAGCAATCTCTTCGGCCCTACCAGGCACCGTCACCTCCTGCAGCGGATCCGTATGCTCCTTGACCCTCAACGCAATCACCGGAATCACAAACAGCATGCCGGCAGCACACAACCCCCACGTCACCGCCAGATTCGTCATGTACGGATGCTTGTCGTTATCCATAGCGAAAGCACCAGCTGCACCCGCCGACTGAATCGACTTGTAAAACCCTGCCAAGTATCCAAGCTTGGAAAGATCGTTCGAGCATGCACCAATCAACCAGTACGCCAAATTCTGCCAGATAGCATCGAGAATGCCTGAGAAAATGTAGAGGAAGCAGTAGCCAGTATACTTGCTTCGCTGCGAAAAGTCGATGCGTTCCGTGTCGGCTGCCACACTAGCACGAGTATACGTCTTTTGCACATTGTACGAACCGCCCCAGACCGCCCACATGACCAGGAACACAATGCTCCATCCGACCCAAGCACGCGACTTTCGCGACATGCGCTTGTTGTCCAGAATCTGACCGATGGCCAAGCTTCCTACCATCTGGCTAAGCCAGTACAGCAAGTTGTTGAGCGAGCGCGTTCGAAGCGTAAACAGCGCACCGTTGAAGTCGTTGAACTGCCAAGTGTAGAACCAGTTGGAAGCCAAAAACATGGGGAACAGCAGCACCACCCAAGGATCGGATCGCAGAAGCACAAACAGACCCTGAAGCTCCTTGGCCCACGTCGTCTGACTAGGTACGACAACACGAGTACCGTCATCTCGAACCATCTTGGCCGGATCCTTGAGCAACGCCGCCGCACAAGCTCCTAGACCGGTGAGCACGATAAAAGCAGCATAGGTGCCGTTGGAAACCGTGTTGGCCGTCGAGTTGTAGGTCAAGCCGAGCTCGATAGCCGAGCCAAGCACAGCTCCCAAATTGAAAATGACCCAAAAGACACTAATGAAGCGACCCTTTTGCGATTCGGTCGGATACGCAAGCATCAGCGCACCCTGTGCAGTCCAGAGGAACGAAGCGCAAACACCCAAGATGGCACCGGCGGCAATCACAAAGCCTTGGTTCTGGTTAATGTTGTACGACAAGAAGGAACCAATGTAGAGGCAGTAGCCGGTGGCGCCGATGCCCAGTGTCAAGCGAGAACCAAGCTTGTTGTGAATGGTTCCAGCAAAGAAGGAGACCACCGAGAAGGTCGAGTACAGAGCGACAGCGGCCTTGTTGGAAGCATCTGCGTCTACCTGTCCACCACCTCCGATTCCGCTGATGCTGTTGAACATGCCGGGACAGAGGAAGCAGACGAAACCGACCAGGGCAACTTGGAGAATCGGTTTGCTGTAGATGCGCATCAACGGGTTCGACGAAGGTTCCACGGGTGAAACCTGGGCCAAGGTGGTTGGGTGGATGTGCGAGGTCTCTTGGCTGGCGAGAGCGCCTGGCTCGGGATGGGATGAGCTGCTCGAAGCAGCATCGAATGCCTTTTCGTCCGCCATGGTGGGTAGCGGGGGTGTAGGGTAATCAAGTGTAGAGTGATGAGCTGTGAGGGTCCTTGGTGATCCAATCGTTTCGGTTTGGTGTATGGATGGTGAGGATGACGACGGAGCGGAGGGAAGGACGTGAGATGGTCGAACGAGAAGGAGGGGGTCCCTATAAGCTTGTTGGACGAGAGAGTCGACTGTCGCCTCTGTATGACGGGTGTAAGCGATGCGATATGAACCCAAAAGCGGGTTGACTGCACAGCTAGCCCGGTGACACAAGCTCGCAGGGTGGGACCGATACAGTACAGCACGACGCAAGGGTGGCACGGGAGTCAGGAACGCGGCACTATGCGCGGGTTTCAATGTTATCGGTTGGTGTCGGTGGTCGGAAGGAAAGCGTGCGACTCTGGCGTGTGAAGCGTGCGCGGCTTGATGAGGAAGTTAGCGTAAGCAGAGAAGAGACGAAGCTCGACTGACGAGGTGTGGGAAGGAAAAGCTTCGTTGCGGCTGTTGCGCTAGATTGGACGCGGGTTAAGCGCCAGCAGCGTATGTGTGTGTGTGTGTGTGTGTGTGTGTGTGTGTGATAGGGTCCGGTGTTGATCGGCGGTGCACCGAGAGGAAAAGAGGCGTGCTGAACAACTCTCGCTTTGTACTGTACTTTAGGCAAGAGCAAGAGTCAGGCCGATATAAGCGAGCCAAGAAGGGGGAAAGCGAAGCAAGAAGCCGCCGATAAGCTGTGGAGAAGCAACACACACACACACGCGACAATTATGCCTGCAAATTGCACAATTTCCAACGGGATCTTCCCTGCCTAAATTCAGACCACATGACCTTTCTTCCTCTCTCTCCGTTTCGCTTTGCTCGAGGAGTGTCACGCTTGACTTTCCTCCTTCGTCCCTTTTTTTCAGCATTTGGGCTTGCCGGCATGGCTGCCTTGTGGGTCCCCTGGTTTCGAATAGCTCTAGCTCATCGACAAGGCAATGCTCCTTGAACTCTACTTCGATCTACGTACAGCTTCCACGATTGTTTCGCTGCTGGGTCGCGAATTTCAACCAATGCTGCTGCTTTGCTTTACAGAGCAACGGTCAGCTGGCTTTGCGAGTTTCGCGCTGACGGTGGCTTGCTGGCTCTGATCTCCTGCAGTAGTCTCCTTTCACGGCTGTTCCTGATCAGGCCGTGCCTTCTCTTGTCGGTCGGCAAGAGGCATCCCTCGAAAAGCAGAATGAAAAAGGGGAATAGGACTTTGAAAATTGATCAATCAACTCTTTTGCTCCGCTTTGCAAATCGGCGGCATCGGACGACGCTCCGAGCTTGGCGTGTTCTCCCGCCTTGACCCCGCTTTTTCTATGGCGTCCTTGCTATCTCGGCGGAAACGCCGATACGGTCTCTCCCCCAGCCACACTCCTCTCTAGCCGTGTTTGCTTGCGGAGCCCCTTTCTGCTTCGAACCAATCGCGCAAGAGCAGCGTGGACAATTCGTAGCAGCTCGAACGTGATTCGCTCGTTTCGATAGGGTGAAGTTGGTGTGCCATGTTTCAGGCCATTTGTGGACTCTGATTGGAGTGCAGAGCATCGGTGCAGCGGCCACACCACGCAGCCACAGCGTGGCACGATCCATGGTGCATGATAGCAACATTTTCTGTTCATCCGAGATAGGCGCTGATACTCGGCCTGTCACACCGACAGTCCGAAAGCCTGTAGGCGATCATTGGGATAGGATCACGTCTGCAGCCTTCATATGTAAACAACATTTGAGACTCCCTTTCATCTCTGGGGTTTAGCTCAGTTGGTAGAGCGTTCGCTTAGCATCTTCAAAAGTTTTCTAACTTGCGAAAGGTCGCGTGTTCGACTCATGCAGTCTCCATTCACCTTTTTTTTTTTCTTTTTTTAATTTATTTATTTATTTATTTATTTATTTATAGAGTTTCCTTTTTGTGTCCTGATTTTTGGTTGACATTTTTATCAGCTTGAGCACACATTCAATGTCACAATGCTCTCACATGATTGTCATCTAGCGCCGGTGTTGCCTCTCACAAGACCATTCACACAACAGTCACACCTTTCAGGAGGGCTCAAGCGACATCAAAAACGAGAAGCTGAGTTTTGCTGGTGTGTGGAGGAAGTCAAAGCACGGAACTCGGGCAAAATTCGCTGAGAGTGTTGTTTCAAGACCTTTGTGCACTTGCTTCCACTTGCTTCCGCACCACCATTTTTCCTCACGTTCAAGGCTTCGCTGTACTCCGGCAAAGGCAGACACTATGGCGTCTATGAGCGAGGAAGAGCGTCTCAAAGCCGAAATAGCCAAACTGTCGGGCGCTATTCAAACGCACAAGCAGCAACACCAGTATGCACCGAGAGGACGCGGAGGCGGGTCGAGTTATCGCGGAGCATACGTTCGTGGCGGATTTCCTGCAAGTAGAGGCAGAGGTCGAGGTGCAGCGAGCATACCGCTCCGAAATCGAACGCTGATCCTCAACGATTCCGCCAACAAACCCGCCGCCCCGAGCAGCACGTCTGCATCGTCCAGCACTTCCACCACCAACAATACCAGTACTACGGACGCCGCTCCATCTTCGACTACCGATGGCTGGATCAAGCGCAAATCGACGCACAATATGAGCCTCGTCAGCACCTTTACTTTCCAACGGACTGAACTGGCACGTTTGGCTGCTTTGGAGGCTACGCGCAAGGCCAAAGCATTTTCATCCGCATCGAGCAGCAGCAAGCCTCGCAAGCCTGCACCGAAGCAATCAGTCAGAAGAGGCGACAATATGGGAGAAGTCGTGATCGACGGTGTCGTGTTTGAGTTCGACCCATCGGGTACGAAGCTTGTCAAGAAACCCGTCCAACCGTCTGCCTCCTCCCCCTCCTCTTCCGGCACAGCGCAAGACACAACCACTCCAAAAGTAAGCGCAACAGCAGTGCCACTGAAAACCTCGATCAACGGCCAAGACTACATCCGAACCAAGCGGGGCAACCTCATCTCCGCCGAGCTTCTTGCCAAACGGAAAGCGCAACGCGAAGCAGCCGCAAAAATGTCGCGCCTCGACAAGATGGTCGGCCAGATTTCAGCTATCCAAGTCACCCGTAACTCTTCGTCAAAATCTCGAACGCTCGACGTGAAAAAGTCCAAAACGCTCTGTACGTTCTTCAACAAGACTGGTCAGTGTAAGCGGGGCCTGTCGTGTCCGTACCTGCATGATGCGAGCAAGCTTGCGCTCTGTCCGCGGGTGTTGCGACCGGGTGGGTGTCAGTTGGCGAAGGGTACGTGTGCGTTATCGCATACGGTGAGGGCGGAAAGGGTCCCGCATTGTGTCCACTATCTGCGGAGTGGACAGTGTAGAAACGGCGAGCAGTGTTTATACACCCATGCAGATCTACCTCAAGGGATGGCCATAAAGATCTGTCGAAACTTTAGCGATTACGGTTGGTGTGACAAAGGTCGGAATTGTCAAGAGAGACATACGTACGAGTGTCCTGATTTCGTGGAGAATGGAAAGTGCGATAGGAAAGGGTGTAAGTTGGTGCATGTTATTCGAGCCACCGAAGCCGAAGAAGCGGAAGGAGAAGGTGATAGAGTGGAAGACGAACATCTCTTCATGCGTGACGATGTCGCAGCGACCGAGGAGAGCGAAGATCGGAAGAGGAAGAGGCCGTTGATGGAGACCGAGTTGGAGCCGGTCTTGCCCGAGGAGGAGGAGGGTGAAGATGAGCAGGTAGATTTTACAAATGCAGACGAGAGTAGGGGGGCGAAACGGAGAAAGGCGAAGGCGTTTACTCTGCAGAAGGATTTTATTTCGTTTGACGATGATGAGGATGGAGACGAGGGAGAGGAGAGTGAGGAAGACGAGGCGGAAGAAGAAGAGGATGAGGAGGACGACGACGTGGCAAGCGTCCACAGTGAGGATTTCGAGTGGAGCGATGGTCCAGAGGCGCACGAGGAAGAGGATGATGAAGCCGAGGAGGAGCACGAGCACGATGACAATGACGATGCGGACCCAGCTGTTCCACGAGCGACAGAGCAAGTCAGCGACAAAGACGACGACTTGGTCGATCGGCATCTCTAAAGCTCCTCCTTTTTTTCTTCAACCGAATGTAATCGAGTCAACTGTGTCAAACTTTCTCACTGCACAAACCGCTCTTTGCTTTCCAAATGCTCTTGAGAAAATTGATCGACGACACAGCGATGAAAAGATTGCAAAACGGACCAAAACGACACGCTGTGAAACAAGGCAAACGCTACAGCTCATCATGCCTCTCCGCTCCCCTCACCTCCGCATCCACCCCAACCCCACCGTTCGCCTTGCTCTTCTTCAACTTTCTCTTGCTCCTCCCTCCACCTCTCACCAACCCACTCGTAAGCGCCTGCAGCTTCACCTCGTCTCCATACCCTCCAACCCGATCGCCCAGCTCCCACAGCCAACCCTGCACCGCTGTCTGGTTCAGATTCGCCTTGCTCACCGCGCGTAGGTTGATCAGGTTGGCCAGCAGCGCGTTGGGCGTGCTCGAGAGCGAGTAGAGGGTTTGCCAGATGGTGTGTAGGTGAGGGTGGGTGGTTGAGTCGATTGGGTTTTCGCCGAGTTCTTTGGAGGGGAGTAAAGGGTAGGGTTGTTGGGGAGGTGTGGTGAGTGCGGTAGTGGGGTGAGGAGGAGGGTCGGTCCAGCCGTCGAGTGGTTGGTCGTCGACGTCTACAGCACCAGCTTCGGGGGTAGAGGTAGGGGAAGCATCGACGTCGGCATTTTGAGCAGCGCTGATCAACATTTCTCTAGCTCTTCTCCCTGCCAACTCTGGAATGTTCCACCCACCACTCACGACTAACGGAGCCAACAACGGGTTCAGATACGCATCCCCCACTTCGGGTATCCACGGATACGGTCCCCTCCGGTTCCAATACAACAACTTCTCCGTCGGCCGTAGTGCACTCTCCCAATCCTCCGCATCCTCCCACATCCTCTTTAACCCGTCCAGATCATCTTGCCGCATCTCTGCAAACGCCGGATGCGTCTCCATCCGAATCCTACCGCCACGTACGACGCTCGCATGGATCGTTTCATTAGTACGTCCCGTTTTCGCCATGTTCGCCCAGACTGTGCGCTTCATCGTCTCGCTGTCCCACGAACGTTGGTGGAACGTGCGGTAGTGTTGGTAGTTGACGGTCGGGCGGGAGCGATGGGGTGGTTGGAGCGCCCATTCGCGTCGACGGTCGATGATGGTGGCGAGTAGACCGAGGTCGATGTTGAGTAAGGGTCGGAGGGTGGTAGATCCGTCGGGGAGGGTGTGTGGGTCGACGAGCTGTGAAACCATCCAGATGAGGGTGAGGTCGGAGAGGCCGTGATATTGATAGCCACCGCCGACGTCGGTGTGAACGCCTTGGAACCAGGTCTGTTTGAGGACTTGTTTGGATCGCATGTGCTGGCCGCGGGTTGAAAAATCCGCAGTCGGGGTGGAAGCAGCGCTAGGGGTGGAAGCGGTACTAGGCTGATACCATAGCGTCGGTAAGAAGTCTTTACGGTCTTCTTCGAGACTCAACGCATGGAAAGCGAACTGAATGTTACTCCCCAATCCCGGATCGTAGAAATCAAAGAACTCGATCATCGCATTATCCTGAAACATCCCCGGAAACCCCAATGCCGAAACAGTATCCCAAACCCCAACCACTTTAATCTGCGGTGGAACCACCGTCATCATCTTCCTCCTCTCCGCACACTCTCTTCTCCTACCTTCCATTAACTGCTGTCTCCTTTCATCACTCAGCCGCTGATTCTGCTGCAAGTTGAACAGATACATACTCGTCGCCACGCCTTCACTCTCCACACTCGGGTACCGCTGCGTAGCCGCATACAGCACCTCGGCCGCTGCCGAGTCCGACGCGATATCATCCGGATCCCGACGCTGGTAGGCTGCCCAGATATCGGCGAAGTGCGTCATCTCGACTTTGCTCAGGATCCCGCACCAGTTGATGAAGCCCGTGATACACCGCGCGGTGTAGGCTCCACGAGAGAAGCCAAAGAAGAACAGTTCGTCTCCGGGTTGATAGTTGTCAACGATGAAGCTGTAAGCCTCTTCGATTTTCGACCCGAGCGAGAGACCGGTTCCTTGGTCGAATAGGTTCTGGAGTTTGCCCGTGCCGGTACCTACGCCGGATTGGTAGAATACGATTTGGGGCATCACTCCTCCGCTTGATTTGGAGGCATCGCCGCCAATCGTGGGAGATTGAGGTGGTGATGTTGCAGCTACACCGCTGGATTGAGAAATACACTTGGCGAGGAGGGCGACGTTGGTGAAAAAGTCTCCGGTTTCTGCAGAGGGTGAAGAAGTGGTGTTGGGTTTATTCGACTTGCGCTTGCGAGAGCCTGCATCGCCTCGATGTGCATCGTTGTTGTTGGTGGAGGAGGAAGTGAAGGAGTTGTGGTGTGTAGCGGTGTTGAGCGATGTTTTCACCCAGTTTCGCGCTTGAGCTGTGCCGTCACAGAGGACGATGATGCGGATGGGTGCGCGAGGGATGCGGGGTTGGAGAGGGGGAGGTGGAAGGGAGGTTGGAGGCGGAGGAGGTGCCGAGTTGGTAGCGCCGTTTGCGGTCGTGGGCGTTGCCATCTTTGTGATTCAAGAGGAGGACGGTAGTGATGACGTTCAAGAAGAAAGGCTCAACGAGCTGGTAGGTTAGGGGGTATATGACTAGCGCAAGACGATGTCGTTCTTCCGCTATAATGATGGTGCGGAAGCAAGAGTAGCCCCTGCGCAAGAGGGAAACCATGACTGCCCCCCGCGCACTGCTTCAGACGTCAAGCATGGACAGCGGCCACATGCTTTTCCACCCGTTCAAGCAAGCTGAGAAGCACTACTGCACAGGGTCCAACCATGATCCTGAGTTAGACCCTGGAGAGTGCACTCTTTCCTTTTCTGGACGTGGCTGCGTCACCACGCGGATAAAAAGGCGCAACCACCGACCGACACGGGACGGTAGAGCGAAACAGCTTCCCGCACAGTTTCCCCCATTGTCTCTCAACCCTCTCTCACTCTCTGGCTCTTCCGTGTCTCCATGTCTCACCACCATTCGATCAAGCCTGACTCTAGCAACGACTGACTTTCAGCTTCTTCAGCGCAAAGGTGCTCCAAGCTCAATCTCTTTCGATTCGAGCCACCTTCTGATTTTGAGTCTATTTTTTTTTTCCTTTTTTTTTTTTTTCTTCAAGCGAAACCAACACGACGACGAAGAAAGAAGCTGCAGGGCAGAAATGCACAATTTGACACTCCGACTGTCTATGAGACAACTTCTAGCTTGACCGACATCAAGCTCAGTCGTCAACCGCCACACGCAAAGACCGAATGGAACAAGTGACTAGATTGCAATCGTTTTCGCTTTCGTGCTGTTACCTTGAACTTGCAGACCGCGTGGCTTTTGGCTTCAGACCGGTTCGATCGGGCCGATGATGGTGGCGAAACACAGGTCACAAGCCCTTTTCCTGCGTCGACCCAAGCCATCGGGTCCCTTCACTTGGCTCCGTCCTCGAATCCTACCGGCGCCACCGTGGCTCCTTCCACGATCAAATCCTCGAAAGTCATCCCAGTTTCACCACCTGGCAATGCTTGAGCATCAGCCTTGACCTTGTCCTTAACTGGCTCGATGGTTTCAACTTCGGTCACGTCCGACTTGATGTCTTTGCCGTTGTCTGCAGTTGCAGCTTCGTTAGCCTTGCCTTATTCGTCCAGAGCCGGAGCCGGACCCGAAGAGACCGGTGCGTCTTTGTCGGGCTGCTCCTTTGACTGTGCAGTATTGTCCGCAGCCGGAGCTGTGGCTGGCGCGTCTTGATGAGTGGGCTGCTCCTTCGACTGCACAGTATCGTCCACGTGAACGGCCTTGGTCTCGTCAGCCTGCACGTTAAGCCCTGCGCTCGAGTCGGCAGCCACATTTTGCTCTTTCGCGATCACCCTAACGGCCTCGTCAGGCAGTACGGCACCATTGCTGGACTCTTCTTGCTTGGTGTGCTCGCTTGTATCGGCTTTCGGAGAAGCAGGGACCTGAGCGAGAACCTTGTCGTCAGCTGCGACAGCGGCGGCACCTTCCTGTGGTGGTCGAGTGGCGAGCCTCGCGAACCTGGCCGAGATGTTCGCTTTGACCTCTCCCCGCTCTTCTGCTTCTTCTTCGCTCTTACCCTTTGCTTCAATCGATGTGTGCTGAATAATCATGGGTCCCGCAACCTCCGTGACGAGCTCTTTGTTACTAATGCTTGACTCGCTCGTCGTCTCGATTACCTTTTGATCATGGCTGGCAGTGGGTGCCTTTACGACATCGTCGCCGAATGCAGGTGTGAAGGATGAAGTGATGTCTGCCTTGACCTCGGTTGCCATGATGACGGACTTGTTGCTGCTAGTCTGAACCCGGACAGCAGAGGTGGCCTTCACCTCGGTAGCCTGCTGCTCTTCCGTCTGACCGCTCGTCTCCACCTCGTTACCACCATTCTCTGCTTTGGGCTTCTCGAGAGCAGCGTCATCTTGTTCAATTTCTTCGATCTGGCCCTGGGAAGGCGCTGAACAGCCGTTGCCGTTCTTCTCGTCGACCTTGGGTGACGACTCAGAAGCCTTTTCGACGATGGGAGCATCAACAGCAGCAACGGGCTCCAGCTGAGTCTGAGACTCTTCGATCAGGCTGCTGGCGTCCTCTTGCTTTGATTGGGTAGTCGATATGGTTGTGTCAGGAGCTTCGTCAACCTTGGACGCTTCGGGAACAGCGGCGGTGCTCGGTTGTTCTCGCTCTTCCTCCTGCACGGATGGCAGACGCGGGGGAAGTTGAGCAGACGTGGATCGGACGGGCAGCATCGGCTCATCTTGAGACTCTTCCACGTTGGTGGGGGCAGAAGATGCCTCGACTGCCACGGCAGTGCTAGCTTGCTGATCGCCGCCGTCGCTTTCGCCATTTCGTGCCTTCTTGAGAGCAGGCTCGGCGTGTGCCTTTTCGTCGCCGTCGTGGCTCTTAGCGGGCTCGAGCTGCCTCTTGGTTGGGGTGGTGATGTCGACAGTGCTGCTCGCAGCTGGCGAAGTGGCAGGAGCATCACCTTTGCTCGAGGGTCCCGCATCCGCCTCACTCGAGCCAGCCACGTTGCCATCCTCCTCGACGTATCCTTCAACCCAGAGCTTTGCCTCAGCTGGCGTAGCCAACGTCTTGGAGTTATACAGAGTAGCGTAGTTGTCCAGCCGATGACCCTTTCGGATGCCCAATCGCGAGTAGAGGCTCGACTTGCAGAACTGAGCCATCCTGCCGCTGATGCCTGCGACGATCTTGAGCACATCACGAGCGGTATTGGTGCTCCACACAGGACGAAAGAAGATGTCGATACCGAGTGTAGTCTGATTGGCCTGCTGCGAAGAGGCGGGAGACTTGTTGGAACTGGAGCTTCGACGACGGCCGTGAGAGGTTTTGGGACGCTTGGAGCCGTTCGGGCTGTGCTCCATGTTGCTCTTTTCGGAAGGAAGGGTTCGAGCCCGAAGCGCGAGAATGGAGCTGTGCTTGCGCAGCTCACCGGAAGCGAGGCTGTTGGCGAGCTGACTGAAGACCGAGTCGATCTGGTTGGGCCTGATGATGATCGTCCACTTGCCTTGACTCCAAAGCAGATGGTCTGAGGTCACGGTCAAGATCTGATCGTGGAAGGCGCTTTGGATCTCGGTTCTGAATTGCTTCTTGCTCGGAGACTTGCTTGTATTGCGGATGGGGATGTCATTGTCATTTTGAATCTCGGAGACTCTGGTCGTCGCCTCGCGGACCAGCTCGTTGGCCCTGACGAACGTTACTTCAGCGGTGACAATAGAGGAGAGCTCGGCGAGATCGTTGACAGATGGGACGGCAAGTACCCAGATGGGCTGTGGGGTGACGCCATTGTTGAAGGCTGCGGGAACGCCGAGGCGGCTAGGTGGGTGACTTGCGAGCCATTCGTCGAGCTGATTGCTGCTGTCGTCGAGGATCAGCACGAGAGGTTTTGTATCTTCGAGAGCAGTGGTGGCACTAGTCTCTGCGCTCATCTTGAACTGGTAGAAGAAGCTGTCGAGCTATCGAACAGCTTCGATGGTGTGGTATAGGCGTAATAGAGGCGGATGGAAAGGAACATCCGCGCCTCAAAAGAGCTACTTATACAGTATGGTCAAAAGCGCAGCCATAGAGACTGGGATCCTTTCACCCGCATTCTCCTTGTCCCTCTGCTCAACTGCCTTCTCCGTCTCCATCCACACTTGCTCGCATCGAGATAAGCTTCGTGTGCTCTTGTCGGTGCATCCGCACAAAAGGCCTTCCTCAAGGCGTGGGAGGACAGCTGCAATCGCGTGTCCACTTCCGCACTTCATCTCGGCTTTCCCGCAGCTTCCAAAACATCGATTGCGCACTACGCAGCGACCAAAGGAAGAAAGTGACTGAGGCTGAGTCGACTGCGCAACAACCGCAACAAACAATCAACCACGCGTAAAAAGGCGTCGCGTGATGACAAACTGTGATTCCTTAGAGAAAGCAAGATTTCGGCTGATCCGTCTTTCGCAGCCTTTCACAGCAACAGAGCGCTCTCCCGCCTTCGGTCGGGCGTAGCCACACTACGCTCACTTCACTTCCGCCACTGGACCATCACAGAATAAGCTCGGTTGGGTTGCATTAGACTTCATTACCTTCATAAGATCACAAAGCATTGTGCTGCTCCCTCCGTTAATGAGGTAATCTCGTCGGCATATCCAGCAAAGGACTTCGCACGACACCATCCAGCACGCGGTCGGTCCAATCAGCCCTTGGTCGGCGAGTCCCTGCATCGCTGCCACCACTGTCGCTGTCCGAGTCCAGGCCGTAATCGGGGACGTACTGGCCGCCGTGGGATGAGATTGAAGACGAACGAGATGATGCGCCAGGGTTAGTTAGCGGAAGGTGCGGTTTGTGTGGTGGACGACTTCGGCGATTGCAGGCGAGATGTCCGTCGAGGTACATAATTCGACCAACGCTGATCAAAGTGATGAGGAGGGACGTTGTGAGTGCGGTGATGACGCTGTACGAGATCATATTCTCAGCGGAGAGCAAAGCGTATAGAGTGGCTGACGCGAGCTGTAATGCTGCTCCGAGGCCTACGGCGAAGCCACATACGTCGGGCAGGGTGGAAAGCAGGGTCGAGGTGATGCTCTTCTCTCTTGCCTGTTTGCTTCCCTTTGAAGCGGACGAGGTATTCATGGCTATCAACAACGCCATCGTCGAAACGAAAGCAGCGTAGAGCTCGAGATAGACAGCAGCCCAGATCAACCCAATCGGCACCGTGTTGTCTCCCAAGTGATACCTGGCGAGCAGCGTCAGCTGTGATATTGCGAGAAGAACCGAAAGCAACGCCCACACGATCAAACTCCCTCGTGAAGACGGCAATGCATCTTCCCGCTTCCTGTGAGGATGCGCTTGCTTTCTTCGACCTGCAGCTTGACGTTGAACCTTCTTCGTCGTGTCGTCAAAAGACGTCGCTCCTACGGGTCGGGCATCTGGTTCTCTTGTGCGCACATCACACGGAGCGCTCGTCGATGACCAAGTCCTGTATCCAGGAGGTGGGATATAGAACCCTGGACCATATGGCACTCTGCCATCTCCTACACTCGCTCTTCCGGCACTCGGCAGTGCATTATCCGCCTCTCTACCTCGCTCGCCATCATTCCTCTCGTCTGATCTTCTATCGCCTTGTAAGACATGCATCTTCACCGCTGGGGTCCAAGAAGCCCTTCTGGCCGGATCGTCAACACCATACCTTGCTCGAATGTCGGACGAAGGTTGCAAAAGAGGCTCGATAGGATCCGAGAACGAACGCGAAGGGTTGCTTTGCGGCGGTACAGGTCTTGACGGTCGAGGAGTCGCTATCGACCCGGGTGGATTTGGGTTCGGTGTACCAGGGCTGATTCGCGATGGATCTGCTGTCATTCGTCCAGAAGCCGACATAACTTTTGCAGCCGGCAAGAGCCAAGTTGTCGTCGACTTTCGAGCTGGAGCGAAGACAAGGGCAAAAGCAGCACATGTAGCAGCGCCTTGTTTCGACGACCTTGCCGTCGCTTCTCTCGGTGTGGTAGTGAAGGAAGCAAGGCAAGTTTCTTGCTCCGATGCGATCTCTGAGATATAAAATCCACCCAGCTTCATCTGCACCCCAGTAACAGGCGCAGTCAGTGCGGTCGGCGCGGGTCCCAAAAAGCCAAATGAAACACGCACTGTCCCAACGAGGCCGTCGCCGCCGGACCGCTTTGGCAAGGAAGCGAACCCGAGACAAAAGAAGACATCTGCATCTACGCTCATCAAGAAGCTGTAGCCCACACATTTGGCACCGAGTTCCGTCTTGACAGGGGCTGTAAGAACGCTTTTATGCGCCTTTATGCACGTCTCTGCACGTCAAGCGAAACCCTCTCACCCTCTCACCCTCGCGCCCCCCACCTTTCGCTTCGCTTCGCACTGCACACGTCACGCAACCTCCGACCGAGCAACACCTGCTCACCCTCTCGACAAAAGAGACTTCAAGAAAGAAGGAAAGAAAGAAAGAGCCGCATGTCTATCCCAGACGGGAGGCTCTGCAGAGACCGCGTCGAGGTGGCTAGCTGTAAGAGCCCATCCTCGACTAAGCAACACCAGCTCACCCTCTCGCCAAAAAAATAAAATAAAATAAAAAATAAAAAAAAGAATAAAAATCAACGATCAACGATCAACGACCCTCTCTCGCTGCACATCCCACACTCAGTCCACACACATCATCCTCTCTCTCACACACACACACACACACACACACCGCACCACCACCGCAAAAAACCCATTTCAAACCCCCATAAATCAAGACCTCTTACGTCGACTTCTGCTCCACCGCCCCCCCAGCACTCCCATTACTACCGTTCCTATAAACCCTGTTGTACGCCTGATCGTGCGAGCTCGACTGCCCCTGCTGGCTCTGCTGCGAATAATACCCAAACTGTGACCCACTCGTCGATCCCTGGCTACGCATCATACTCTGTTGTGGCGGGTAGTAACCCTGCGGAGCCAAACCGTTCTGCTGCTGTTTCTGCGGAGTATTCGTCTGACTGCTCAGCGGCGCACGATCCGGTGGGCTAATACCGAACGGAACCGGAGAAGGCACGGCTCCAGCTGACCAGGGACCTTGCTTATCCGGACTGCGCGAGAACTCGGTTCCCATCGGAGTGGAGCCACCATTGCTGCTCGAGTACTGTCGGTGCTGGGCTCCTTGCTGGCTGTGCTGCTGCTGGAGCATCATCTGCTCTCGTTGCTGCACTTGGCGCATCGTTGTGGGCGGGTGTACGTCCGGTCGATGTCGGTTCTGCAGTTCACCAGAGTGAAGCGGTCCACCTGCACCACTGCCGTTACGGCCCATGCCGACACCTCCACCGCGCTGCTGACGCAGTCTAGCGTACTTTTCGCACTTCTTGAGAATGTCTCGCGAAGTGAGATCCGCAGAAGCACTCATCAGGTCCTTATCCTGCAGCACGGCTTCCAGCTCTTCGGGGACCTTCCAGATCTCATCCTGATGCTCGAGTAGGTACGAGACAGCTCGGTTGGCCAGGAACGTCTCGTCCTTGGTCGGATCTGTACCCTTGCTGTACAAAATATTGGGGCAAATCACCGTCGCCAAATTGGGCAAATCCATCTTGCTTCCCGTCTCCTCGTCAATGTGCGAGAACGACGCAACCCACTTGAGAAAAGCGAACAAGACTTCCATGGTATCGCGATGACCCTTGGGCAGCAGAATCGTCACCATGTGCAGGATGCGATGTCGTTCCACTTCCGACTCGAGCTTCTGCGACATGACAAACAGCTTGTGCAACTTGAACGTCATGAGCGGATCGGGCAGCTCACGCAGGAACTTCTTGAGCAGCGCTGCCAACTGCACCGGGTTGTCATCCAGCAAGTTGACCGACGAGCTGTCACGGTCGAGCGCTTCCGACAGCTCCTTGAGTCGACGGATGTTGCCGTTCTTACGGAAGATACCTTCCACCGAAAGATCCATCTGCTTCATGGCTGAAATCACATCGTCGATGAACGACGGAACACGCAGATGCGCTGCGCTAGCACCAAGAGTCGAATCGGCACCATTGCGCTCGACGAGAATCTCGAGAGGGATACCAAACACGCCCTTCTTCTTGATCTCCTTCTTGTCCTTGCCGCCCTTGAAGATCTTGCCCCAGAACGTGTTCTTTCGGGTCTCGATAAACTCGATCAGATCGTCTAGATTGACGTGTTCTCGAAGCGCCGACTGCTGAAGGTACATCACCGCCATGTGCTTGACGATGAACAGCTCCAACGCCGACAACTCTGAAATGCAGCGCGCGCCTTCGCTCGGCAGCGGTCGATGCTGCTCTCGCGCCTGTTCGGCTTCCAAGATGTGCGGAATGTCGGCGAGCGTGATACCGTCCTCGCTCCTCGTGTCACGTTGCATCTCATCACCAGAGGGCTGTCGCATAGGTCCGTCTTCGCGAATCTTGACATCGGTGTTGTGGCGTGCAAATGCAGGTCGGATAGGCACGATCGAACCAGGCTCCATAGCCGACGGCGATCCGGAACGACCTGCCGCGCCCACACCAAACTGAGGAGGTTGTTGCTGCGGCGGGAGCGCAAAGGGCAGATGCTGCTGTACCGGCTGGAACACTTGCTGCTGTTTGTGTGGTAGCTGCTGCTGCTGCTGCTGGTAGCCTTGCGGTTGTTGTGCCTGTCGCACTCTACTCGACGGAGAAGGCTCTCTGGACGAACCGCCCTCACGCTGGAAGGGCGAGCTCGGCTCTCGTGGCGAAGACCCTGGACTGACTTGACGCGGTGAATGCCTGTCGGTCTGCAGACCAGTGTCGGACGGAGACGGTCGCTGCATATCTGACGTCTGTGTTTGCCTTCCTGATGGACTGCCGACCACGGTAGAGATGCGTGGCACTCGGGCTTTGGTCGACAATTTGCGATTGAGATTGACCGACTTCATGCGCTTGATGTCCTGCGAGTCACGGTACGCCTCGTGCATCGGCACTTCTTCATCTCCATCAGCTGTTGCCGCAGCACCCGAAGCCGAGGCATCCGCTTCTCCCACTTGGCGACTCGCCGACACGGTCGGAGACGCTGGAACCACACCTCGCTTTCGCAGCAGAGCAAACAGACGGTTCAAAGCGACTCGCAAGAGAAACGCATACTGCTCCAGCCTTGTGACCGACTCGAAGCCCAAGCGCAGCTGTCTTCCGCCGGCACAGTTGGGACAGAAGCAGGCATGCGACCAGGGAGCCAAAGACACCGAACGCGATCCGTTCTGACTGCCAATGCTACCATCCGCCTGTCTTCGCTTCGACTCGAGACCGTACTGCGATGCCGGCAGTGGCTCAGGTGTTCCAGGGACCGGATCGGGCTGCTTGCGTGTCGATGCACCTTCACGCAGAGCAGGTCGCTGGCACGTCGAACACTTGAGACAGTTGGAATGCCATCGCAAATTGACGCCCAGGCGCAGACACTCTTCTTCCACAGTGGATCCACATGCGACGCACAGATCCGTGGCAGCTTCTCCGTTCTCACTCGATCCAGAGCTGGTGGATCGAGGCAATGATCGATAGCCGTACCACTTGCCATCCGGACCTACGGTGTTAGTGTTGGGAGGCTGCGTGCCCTGTTTGTCGTCGGCGGTGATGCTGCCCAACTTTGCCGAGAAAGCCAGCTGGCTCAAGAACCAATGCAATGCCTCTTTGTTGTCGTACTCGCGATCCAGCTTGAGGGCGCCCGTGAGAGCGATGCGGATGAGAATCTTGAGATAGTGCGCGAGACCCGTGACGAGCGAAAGAAGCTCCTGTGTGATGCCCATCCTCCGAGCGCCCGTTTCCTGGGTGTGCGACAGCAAAGAGAAAAAGTTGACAATCTTCTTGCACAGCATCCTAGCTTCACGAATGTGCGAGATGCCTTTGGCCTCCTCCTTGCGGAAGTTGGCCTCCAAGTCGTCGATGGCAGAAAAGAGGATCTCGACATGCAGAATGAACTTTTCGGCCATCCTGACACCGCCGAGGTAACGACCGCTGCTGACGTGACGAAGCATTTCTGAAATGCACGCTGCCGAGCTCTCTTCGAAGGCCGAGAGCACCGTCCAGATACGGTAGACGCGCTCCTCCATCTGCTTCTGCTTGTGCTTGAGACTCGAGGGCGTTTCCGAGGCTTCAATCTCGGTAGCATCGGGCGATGGCTCGGTACGTGAAGGAGCGGCTTGACCTGGCGACGATTCGACAGCCTCCACCGAGCTTGACTGCTGAATAGCGGGACTGTCCGTCTCGTTGTCGGCACCAGCGATCTCGGCTAGTGCTGCAGCGCCATCCTTGGGCGTCGATCCGGTCGGGCACAGCTTGATGTTCCAAAACTTGTGAATCATGTAACACTCTGGATGCCAATGCTCGTCGTTGTTGTTTCTGTTGATCTCGACGAATTGCTTGAGGATGGCAGTCTTGCAGCCGGTGCACTTGATGGCAAAGCGAGTGCTGTAATGGAAGTGACAAAAGACGTTGCCGTCATGCTCGTAGTAGCTGTCCTGTGGTCCAAAGACGGTAGGGCAGACGGAGCAGGTGAAATGCTCGACATGGAACTTTTTGCCGAGCGCAGTGATGTAGCTGCCTCTGAGCGCACCGCTGCACTTGGCACAGATGAGATCAAGACGGCGGAAGTAGTCGGTCTCGCACAGTGGGAATAAACGGCCAGTGCCCGAAGAGTCGACCATATCGTCGGTGGCGGGGAAGAACTTGGCGGCAACGACCTTGTTGCAGTCATTGCAGCGGAAGCAATCTAAATGGTAAACGCTGCCGAGAGCTCGAACGAATTGGCCGGTCATGACCTTGCCGCAGGCCTGGCAAGTTTGATCTCGCCGTCTAGAGGTGCTGGACGAAGGTTGCGATGGTCTCTGCTGATCTTGGGGCAAGGCGGGGCAACTGGCTTGGGGTGCGCCAGACGCAGCATTTGCACCTGCGCTCAAGGAAGCGGCGACAGGAGCCGACCGCTCTTGCTTGCTGCTGCTCGAGAATGGGTTAGACGGTGCTTGCAAGTTTTGAGGCGAAGTGGTGCTGGACAGGGTTCCAGATCGACTTGTGGGCGCAGCATCTGCTCCATCGTTGGCTCTGGCTGCAGCGCTCGTGTCGATGCGAGAAGGCACCCGAGAAGAGCCACGCGAAGGCAGGCTGGGACGGGAATCGAGGCTGTTGGATCGGATGGAGCCGTTGAGCTCGTACTTTTCCTTTTCCTTTTCCCAGCTCCAACCTGGATCGACAGCGCGACTCTTGATTCTGTCCATGTCTGCACGGTTGCGCGAGCCGAGCGAATCTGTTGCGACGCCGTCTGCAAAGGAAGTGGATGGGCGTAGTGGTGATTGCTGTGCAGTTTCGTCACTGGCATTTGCTGCTGGTTCATGCGAACGTGATTGAGACATGGGCACGGCACCGGCAGAAGGAGGCTGGAGGCGCTGCTGTGAACTGGAAGCTGCTGCCGACTGAGAGGAGTTGGCGAAAGTCATGGCTGCAGTAGCACGATTGAGATCATCATCGTCGGCATCGCCGGCAGCATTGGAGTAGTAAGAACTGGCGCTTTCAGACTGGCCCGTGTCGGAGCGATGAGTGAGGTGGGAGCCTTGTCGCTGTTGATGCTGTTGCTGCTGTGGTTGTTCTGCTGAGCCAGACACACCGGCATCAGTGCCGTTGGTGGAGCGCAGGTCGGACATGGTGTTGGCGTCGAAGCAAAGAAGCTAGACTTGAGCAGTAGACGAAGCAGGCCACGTTAGGACCGGAGAATTAAGGTGGAGGGTTAAGGTCTAGACGATGATGCGAGCGTGTAGAGATAGGGGCCAAGAGAGCGTTGGTGACGGCGTTGCTTCGTGCACATATAGGACGGAATGAGCGATCGAAGAGTGCTGACTGAGAAGGAAGCCTTTCGACCGTTGGTCAGAGGGAGACGGGAGCGATACAGCTTGCTGATGGACAAGATGCGCTTGCACACGCGCAATTGGATGCGTGCTAAGAAGCACGCTGCTAGAGTCGGACTTTGCAGCGCGAGGATGGATACGTGCGTGTTACCAGCCGCTGACGAGTGTCATTCCCGACACTAGGTAGACGAGGTAGTGGTCGCGAGAGTATGTATCGAAGGTAGAGCAATGCGTCGA
Organism: Anthracocystis panici-leucophaei; assembly: GCA_014826065.1. Taxonomy (NCBI): domain Eukaryota; kingdom Fungi; phylum Basidiomycota; class Ustilaginomycetes; order Ustilaginales; family Ustilaginaceae; genus Anthracocystis; species Anthracocystis panici-leucophaei. The sequence goes on along the minus strand of CP060315.1, from coordinate 218,847 downwards.
ACCAGTATGCGTGTGCGTGCCGGCGTGCGCGCGTGTATATGTATGTGTGTGTGTGTGTCGTACGATCGGACAATGGGAAGGGAATAACAGTATTCGACCGTATCGTCTCTACACCTTTGCCCTGTGTTGCAATTTGATCGAAAAAGGCGGCAGATGAAGGTGATGAAGGCGAAAGCTGGTGTATGAAAGAGGGCTGAGATCGAAAAAAAAAAAAAAAAGAAAAGAAAAGAAAAGGTGAGGATGAAGGTGAGATCGAGACGGAATCGACGATGATGAGCAAAAGAGAAAGAGAGAGAGAGAGAGAGCCAAAGAGCCAAAGCGCCAAAGCCAACGCAAGCCAAACGCAACGCAGCCGGAACCGCGCGTTTGAGCACAAAAGTGCGCGACGAGAGCCACAACTCTGCCAGCCAGACAAGCAGAGACGCACGACAAAAGTCCAAAAAAGGGGGAAAGCCAGAAATACAAAAATAATCGCTAATTTAGAAATTCGTCACACACACACACACACACTCACACACTCTGTGCAGCCGATGCGCAGAAAATCTCTTTTTTTGCAGAGCGGGGGTGGAAATAGGACACACTGACTGCATTTCCACTGCATGACCCCTATCAATGGTAACACTGGTCTGTAGGGCACGAGCAAGCAAAATCTCGGATTTCTTTTTCGCTCTCACCGCGCGCGCGCGCGCTGCTCTCTGCAAAGCTGCATGCGAGACCGCCGATCTCTTAGGTAAAGTGAGGCAGCAGCGCTTTTTTTTCTTTCTTTTCTTTTTTCAGATTTTGCAATGCGAGTTGAGCAGTGTCTTGCAGCTTTGTTTTTCTTATGCAAATCGTGCGCAGGGAGAAAATGTTATTTCCTGCTTTTCTCAGGAACATGTTTTCCACGTTGCGTTGGCCTAAGTTATCGTCTGTTCTTTGTTTCTCGAGGGGATTGGAGGGTTGTCTAAGGTGCGGCTGACTGCTGATATCGAAACTGTAAAGAGGGCGAATTGAACTCTGATGAGATGCCGCCGTTTCGACTCTTTTCTGCTTTGATGGATCAAGAGGCGTCGCCGTGCTGCTTCTACAGCATCTTCCACTTGGGGCGATCGTAGCGCACAAAAACAAAAGAAACGCACCGCAATGCTGGCTTCCAGACGCCCCATACCTCGCCTTTGCCAACCTCCATCGCTTGCTCGCTCTCAACATCAAAAAGCTAAAGCTTCTGCTCGATTTTCCCCACACTCCTGCCTTTCAGAAAGCCCCCCTGTGCTAGTTTTCCCGAGAGCTCGGTTAGCCGGAGGCTGGTCTAAAAACAAACACATCGCTCCCCGATAAGATCGGGCTCCTACGCAGACACACACACAGAGTATGATCAACATGGTTTGTAAACTGCAGATGATCCCAGCTTAGGCCCTCTCGACATAGTTGGCGGGGAACAACCCCTGAGCGCCCGTGCGTTCATTCGTACCGCTCCACCAATCGTCGCTGATCTGGTCGTCGACGTTGATGATAGCATCCCCCTCGACAAAAGTGAGCTCGTTGTCTTCGGACGCGTCAAAGTCGTACATTGCGGTGCACACTAGACCGCGCGAGTCGCCTTCACCAGCAGCAGCTGCGGGAGCAGGAGGCGCAGGAGGAGGAGGTGGGGTAGGCGCTTCTTCTTCTTCTTCTTCTTCTTCTTCTTCTTCAGCAGCAGCAGCAATTGCGGCGGGGGCTGCGGGAGGAGCAGGCGGGGGAGGTGGAGGAGGTGGAATGCCGTCTTCTTGCTCTGGCTCGGCTGCTGCGGCAGGAGCAGCGGGAGGTGCAGGCGGAGCAGGTGGCGCGGGAGGCGCTTGTTCTTGCTCCTCTGCATCGCCTTCAATCAGTTCGACGTAAGTTGCGGGGAAGAGACCTTCTTGACCGTGCTCGTCGACACCGGACCACCATCCTTCATCGATCTGTTCAATGTTGGAAATGATGGCTCCTTCAACGAGCGTCAGCTCATTGTCTTCAGCTGCGTCGTATGCCCATGCCACTCGGCCTCGCAGACCGCCACTGTCGCCACCGCTTCCCGCAGCACCTGCGCCAGAGATGTGGGTGGACTCTAGGTCCTTGGTAGCCTCATCGACGCCAGCTGCAGCGGGAGCAGGTGGAGCAGGAGGAGCGGGCGGTGGAGGTGGCACTTGATCTTCTTCTTGCTCTTGAGGAGCCGCTGGCGGTGCAGCAGGGGCAGGCGGTGCCGCAGGAGCAGAGGGCGCAGCAGCAGCTTTCACGCCAGCAGCAGCTGCACCAGCACCAAAGCTAGCCGTACGCATACCCGACGAAAGCTGCTTCACACGCGCCTCTTCCTCCTCGCGCTCCTTCTTGGCCGCCTCCTGTCGCTGGCTCCAAGTCAACTTGCCCGATGCTCCACCCGAGGCAACACGTGGTGTAGGTGCGGGAGCCGATGCAGACGCAGCATTGTCCTGCTGACCAAAAGGGAAACGGTTGGCCATGTTGAGCTTACCCGGCTTGCCCAAGCTGATAGGTTGGTAGGCGGTACCGACGGGCTGGATCCGGTCGTCCTCGGCTGGTTTTGGTGGTGCGGACGATGCTTCGGGACGGGGCGCGGGTGGGACGGATGGAGTGCTGGCTGGTTTGGGAGTCGGTGCAGGTGGTGCAGCCGGAGCAGCGGGCGCAGGAGCGGGAGCGGGAGCAGAATCGAAAGCCGGAGCATTGACTCTAGGAGCAGTAGGAATCTGAGGTGTTGGTGCAGCACCCGATCGAATCTGCTGCAATTCGTCGCGCTTGGAGGCATAGTTGGTGCCCACAGGTGCAATCGTATCCTTCGGAGCAGTCTTTTGCAAGCCTTTGATGTCAGGCGTACCGATCGGCTTGTAGCTCGTACCGACCGACCCAATCGGGCCGCCCGAATGCGTGTTTGCAGCTTTCCCAGCGGCCGAATAGTTGGCGCCGGACGACTCTGCAATTCGACGCATGATCAGCTTAGGGTCCACATCGCCCTCCGACCGCGCATTGATGCTGACGTGATACGCCTTCAAGTACTGCGCCACAGTGGATGAGTGAGTAGCAAACAATCCCTTGCGGTTTTCGGGCACACCTTCACCGCACCAGTTGATGAGCGCAAATTTGGGCAGCTGGGTATTGGGGTCCTTGACTCGAGCAAAAGCGTACTGAATTCGACCGTCGGAAAACTCCTCGTTGAGGTCGTCGAGATCGCCATTTTCGACCACTTGGACTCGGAGATCGTTGGATGCCTTTTCGTAAGTAAGCACGAGGTAGTCTTTTTTACCGTCGAGCACCTTTTCGTAGGCGTCGCGGATCGCGCTTGATGAGAGATTGACGTTGAGCGACATGATTTGCTGCCGCTGATCACAAATGTCGTTGGAGAGAAGGAAGGAAAGAAAGGACAGATGGACGCAGAGGTCCCAGCTTCCGGTTGCTCCTGCAGGCACGACTCTGAATTGAACTCAGCGTGGCTGTGAAGCCCGAACACAACGAAGAGCGCACGGAGCATCCTCTGCGGAGAAGCTGGTCGAAATTCTCAGATTGTACCCTGTTCACGACGTAACATCTTGGAATATTCCCGATCGAGCATTTTGGGGGAGAAGCTCGGGCAGGGCAGACCAAGGAAGGCACTTTGTGACTGTTTTGGAAAAAGAGTTGTCGCGAGAATGTTGAATGGTTTTTCACGCAACTTTTATCGATCGGATAACTTACAGTAGCAACGAGAGACAGCGCAGCGTCTACAGCGTTGGTAGCGTTGGGGCCATCTTTCTTTTGTGGACTTTCGGATTTTTCCAATTTCTCGCTCTTGGCCCCGAGCGAGAGCAGTGTTGGTTGCGTGCTTCTCCGATCTTCTTTCTTCCTTCCACTTCACTTCACACCATCATCACTCCCTATTGTGAAAAAACAACTATCAAAAATGGTCGGCACTCTTGTTCTCACCCGTCACGGTCAATCCGAATGGAACAAGCTCAACCTGTTTACGGGTTGGAAGGATCCTGCTCTGACCGAGCTCGGTCGGGAGGAGGCTTTGACCGGTGCCAAGCGCGTCGCTGCTACGGGCATCAAGTTTGACGTTGCTTTTACTTCTGCTCTTCAGCGTGCTCAGACCACTTTGGGAATCCAGCTGAAGGAACTGGGACAGGAGGATATCCCCATTCACAAGGATCAGGCACTCAACGAGCGCGATTACGGCGAGCTCAGCGGTCTCAACAAGGATGACGCGAGGAAGAAATGGGGCGAGGATCAGGTTCACATCTGGCGTAGAAGCTATGATATCCCTCCTCCCGGTGGTGAGAGCTTGAAGTTGACCGCCGAACGTGTCTGGCCGTATTACCACAAGGAGATCCTGCCGCTTGTCAAGCAGGGCAAGAACGTCATCGTCGCCGCTCACGGGAACTCGTTGCGCGCCATGATCAAGGATATCGAGAACATTTCGGATGACGATATTGGTGAGTAGCGACACCCACAACGAGTTCACAAGCTCGGAATATGAACGCACAAGTGACATTCGTACTGATCGATAGAATCTTTGAATCTTTTTTTTTTTTTTTTGCAACAGTCGGTCTCGAACTCGCCACCGGCGTCCCCATCATCTACAAGCTCGATTCCGATGGCAAGGTCGTCTCCAAGGAGATTCTCCAGGGATAAATCCCATCTCGTCGACTAGAAAGAGGCGCTGAAATCCTTGCACCCACACCCACAACGTTGTGCTAAAGTCGTTAGAAATTGATAACTTGAAAGCTGTACAGAAACTCGTGTGAAGCCGTGAAGATTCAACTCCAAGGCTGTTTTGAACGTTCAATACGAGTTCATGTCCAGCGACGGGCTGTTGTGATTGCCCAGAGCAGAATCGGAAGCGCACTTGAGCAAGAGCGCAACCTCACTGTTCAGAACACTCTGTCTGAACATGGCGTAACCATCTCGCTGACTGTCGCTCAATCACACACACAACACAACCCGGTTCGTCCAAAGCCAAGCAATCATTCACATCGATATTACATCCGAACAAAAACTTCAGGCCCGAGACCAACCTTCGGGTCACAAGGTATAGTTCCATAATTTGAATCACTTCTCCCCCTGCGTCGACGCTGCAGCCTCCGCACTCACTCCCTCACCGTTCGCATCACCCTTCCCTCCCACCTTCTGCATAAAGTTGGCCACCCTCGCTAGATCCACATCCGGTCCATCACTCTCCATCGCTGTGAGCAACTCGTCCAACATGCCTTCGACTTTATCTTGCGGGATGTTGGCGCAGATGGCTACTACCTGTTGACATTGGGACTCCTTTTTGGCGCTCGAGTCGTCGAGTTCGGCGATTTTGGTGGTCAATTCGTCGCACGAGGATTGGTAGAATGAGATCAACCATCGCAAGCGAACCAGTTGCTCTTGGTCGATGATGTCGGAAGGAACGGAGGAGGCGCCGAGAGATTTCAGGTCGGATTCGATGGTGCTGGTCGACAGGACGTCTTCGATGAGCCGTTCAGGACCTGACGGGAGCACAGGCTTGACATTCTCAGCACCGTCGACGTCCATCGCATCGGATGGCTTGGCAGCGGCAGCGGCGGCAGCAGTAGCCTCTTGCTCGAGCTGCTCCACTTTGACAGCTGCTTCAGCTTCGTCCAACCCAAGCTGTGCGACGATCGCACGACGCAAGTTCTGCACACGCTGACGCGCTTCGTCCTTCTCGGCGAGCTTGGCCTGCGCTGCTGAAACCGTCTTACGACGCTGAGCAAGGCCCCGAGTAGCAGCCTGCAAGTGACTCTGGACGGTCGAGATGGCATCTTGCTTCTCCTTTATTTCGCGCTCAAATGTCGCCTGAAGGTCATCAAGCGTCGAGCTGAGCTGATCGCGCACGTCGGAGCTCTTCATGACGGGAACCTGAGCTGGTCGCGTCAATGCCGAGATGATATCCGAAGGATTCTGCGATGCGAGGTCAGCGGCTGTCAATGGCGGCAGCGACGAGACGGTGCTTGCACCAACAACGGAACCGCCATCTTGCTGCGACTGCGACGAAGCATCACCGCCGGACTCGATGCCCCAGTCTGATGGCCGGATGCCAAGTGCGTTAGGCAAGTCCTTGCGAGCACCGACATCAAGGAGCATGCGCACCATGCTAGCATTGCCAAGACGCGCGACGATCCCAAGCGCCGTCTCGCCATCTTCGTCCTGTGCATCGATGAGACCCTTGTACTTAGAGCTCTTCTCGGCACCAATGTGCTCGAGCACGCAGGCAAGATAGTATCTCGCCGATGCGGCACGGCCTTTGAGAGCAGCGACGAGCGCAATGTGATGCAGGACGGTGCGCTTTTTAAAGTCGCGCGTGTTGAGCGACGATGCAAGCAGATTGAGCAGTTTGGGGAAAGAGGATGCATCGTACGAGTTGGTGACGAGCACGGAACGATGGAGAGCCGTCTCGCCGGCGTGATTGCCAGCATGGACATTGGCTCCGCCCTGCCAAGGAGGACGCGCGACCAAGGTACGAACCAGCTTGAGACGGCACAGAGCCGAAGCCCAATGCAAAGCAGTGTGGCCGTGATCGTCGGTGATCAGATCGACGGTTGGCTTGGGTCCATCGGATCCACTCGCGCCAAGCCCGCCAAGGCTGGCCTTTTCTCTCAAGTCAGCCAGCAAGCTGTCGAGTTTGACAACGTAGGCCTCGTCGTCCTCTTCTGCGGCAGTAGATGAGGATGCCGCCGCCGCCGCAGCAGCAGCAGCAGCAGCAGCAGCAGCAGTATCGCCAGCACCCTGCAGCACGCCATCGTCAGAGAAGAGGTTGACGAGGCGGTCGCGCATTCGCTTTTCACCCTCGTCATATGGCTTGGGAGGAAGAGCACGGTCAGCGTAGCGAGGGACGGAACCATCGCGACCAGCTGCCTCGGGAGGACCAACAGCCATGCGATGGCCACGAGGTGCCGAGGCCGCACGCAGAGATCCACCTGCAGGACCAAGAGCATTGAGATCCTTGACGGGCGAGGGTCCAAGCAGGAGACCCGACTCTGGTCCTTGTTGTTGGGGACTGGTCAATCGTGAACGCTTAGCAGCCGAGGCACCTTCCTGATCAGCTTCGGCAGCAGCACGCTTGTCGCCCGCACTGTTGGCAGAAGCAGCCGCAGCCTCCGCAGTTGCACCGGCGTCTGCAGCACCCAAAGACGGGAGTGGCACACCCTGTGGCGTGTAGCCATAGACGTTGTAGCTGCGCAACGCCTCCTGCTCTGCCTGACTGGACCCGGGCGGGATGGCCTGAGGTCCAGCTGATGCTGCTGCACCTTGGCTGGCAAAGGTACCGTTGCCGATGAGACCACTGGCACCAGGAGGCATAAAGAGGGCCGGAGACATTTCTCGCGCCTGTGCATCCTTGGGCGGACGCAAAGAGAGGAAACGAGGCTGCTGGCTTGGACCTCCGATGCTGGCCGGGGAAGGCGAGTAGACTTTGGACGGTGTGCTTCCTCTTCCATCGTTGATGGCTGAGGCCGACGAGTTACGCGCCGACGAGGCAGGCTTCTTGCGCTGGTAGAGCTTGGGGATCTGATCAGCAGTGGCAGGGTCGAACTCGAGAATAGGCTGAAGTAGATGTGAAACGTTGTACTCGGCGGCCACCTCTTGAGCGCGCTGCAGAGGAATCCAAGTGCCCTGAAACTTGCCGTAGCCTCCTTGAATCTTTTCGTGTTGGCCTGTGAGGATGCTCTTCTCGAGGATCTTGGTTCGTCGGGTCTTTTCAATACCAGCGATCTTGAGGATCTGGGTGGCATTGAGCCAACCGTCACCGCGTCGTCGCATGACAGCGATGCCACGAACGGTGATCTCGTAGACGGGGACATTCGAGTAGGTGGCGAGGTAGACGGTAGGAACGTTGCCGACAGGGTTCTGCAAGGCAGCGTTGGCTTGTGCGGGGGTCATGTTCTTGAGCTGTGCGGGTGTCAAAGGGCCAGCTAGAGCTGGAATGGAAGCGCCATTGGTGGCAGCAGCCGAAGCAGCACCATGGCCCATGACGCGTTGAAGAGTCTCGGAAGCGGCAGCAGCGCCCGAGGCAGCGGTGGCCGACATGGTTGTGTGAGGTAGACCGGACGATGCGTTGGCAGGAAGCAAGCCAGCACGCTGCAAAGCCGAGGTGGTGAAGCTGAGGCTGGAGTTGGAGTGAGAAGACTGCTTGAGGGGGTCGTGAAGCGCAGCGTGTTGGGACGATGCGCTATCGACAAACGAACTCGCAGCAACCTCCTGCACGGGTTGGAGAGGGTGAGTGGTGTTGGCAGCAAGAGTAGAGGCTGCAGCAGGGAGAGAGTTGGAAGCTGTCGAGTCGAAGGCGGTGGAAGGGTTCAGAGGCATGTGTGTAGATGGAGGGTGAAGTTGAGGGATTGAGGATGGGGGAGCAGAATATGAACCGGCGATCTGGTTCAGAAGCTGATCATGAGAGCGTCAGCTTTTGCGATCAAGAAGAGAGCCGATGATGTTGCTGGGAAAAAAGAAGAAGCTCCGAACGTCGTGCGGTGAGTGATCACGAGTATCGTAGTCCGTAGTCGTGAACGAGAACCCTGTTTCGTAAGCTGAATGGCGTAAAGTATGATGGATCGGGAAGGATGGTAAAAGGTCGAGCTGGTCGAGCGGTCGATAGGCTCTCTCGTTCGTGTGTCGAGCAAAAGTGTTGGGATTTGGCAAAGCGAACGAGCGAAAAGGCGCACTTTTTCCAAGGCGCGTCTCTCTCACTGCTGCTGCTTCTGCTGTTCCTTCTGCTGTTCAACTCTGAAAAGAGAGCTCAGACGCGAGAAAAGGCGCTTGACCAATTCACAGTCTCGACTCGACTTTCTTTGCCCGCGCGTTACTCGTTGCTCTTGGACCAGCTCAACTCTTGTTCCTGTGCTTGCTCAGACGCTCAACTGCATCCATCCTAGAAGGGTCTGAGAGAGAGAGAGAGAGAGAGAGAGAGAGAGAGAGAGAGAGAGAGAGAGAGAGAAAGAGAGAGAGTAAGAGAGCTGGCGTGTGAGGCAAGGAAAGAGAGCGTGTGTGATTATTGCCTGCTTGCCCATGTGAGGCGGAAAGTCACACACACACACACACACGCGCGGCATCTCTCTCTCTCTGTGGTTAAAGTGGAATCGCGCCAGTAAACGCGTCGCGCGCTTTTTGTCGCTGCTCGCTGTCTTTCCTGCTCGCTCCCGCTTCACTCATCGGGAGGCTGCTGCTCCGCCCGATCCGCTTGCCCGCCCTATGAGCATCACTTGAGTAGCTCCTCCTCATCGTCTAATTGTGACCGTCTGTCTCTCTCTCTCACACGCACACTTAGGCTCTGCGTCACTGTTTCAAAAGAATCAAATGCAATACCCTGCATTACAAGATGCGGCAATCAGTATCCACCAAATCCACCACCATACCCCTGTTGCGGCTGCTGGCCGTATCCCATCCCGGTAAACTGCGGCATCACTCCGCCCGGCTGGAATCCAGTAGGCTGGGGTCGAAGCGCGTCGTACTTCTCGCTCGCCTGCGGTGCTGCGTTGGGATCCTTGGCAAATGCACCTGTCTTCATCTGCTGGAAGATGTTGGTCGCATTGAACTTGTCCTTTTCATCCTGCGCTGCTTGCTGCTGTTGCACCTGCTGCTGAGACCCCAGCCCGAACCCAGTCTGTTGCGCCATCATCTGCTGTGGTGTCTGTCCCATGTTATTCAAGCCTGTTTGCTGAGGCTGCATGCCGGGCAAGCCGGTCTGCTGTGGGTTCATCTGCCCACTGGCAAAAGGAGAGTCATTCATACCGCCCATGCCGCCGCCCAAGCCACTACCATTACTGAATCCAGTAGCTTGAGGTTGCATACCCATACTGCCCATTCCATTGTTGAAGCCAGTCATCTGAGGCTGCATACCCTGCATGCCCCAACCAGTCTGCTGAGGCTGCATACCCGTCATCTGCATGCCCATCATGCCCGTCTTGGTGGGCACAAACTGTCCCGTTCCCTGCGTCGGCACCAGCGGCTGCAACAGACCCTGGTTGGCAGGTACAGGCGCAAAAGGTCCACGAGGCGCGTTTGGATGGTACGCTTGAGACTGACCCAGGAACGACGATGCAGGCGAAGGGCTGGCCCCCGGTCGCGGGCTTGCACTGGCCGAGGGGGGCTTCATCGCTGCCAGCTTCTCAAACAGCGCCGAGTTGGGATCCGCAGGCGGCGCCGCAGGAGTCGACGGCGCAGGAGAAGCAGCAGCCGGTCTAGCAGGCGTCGCTGGCTTGGTGCTCGGAGGCCGTGGCGTCCATGCATCGTCGTCGAATCCGTTGGCCAGCGAAGAACCAGTTCTTTTCGGGGCTGCGGGGCTTACAGTGCCGGTACGTGCTGGAGGCGTAGAGGTGCGAGCAAGCGATTCGGAAGCAGCAGCCAATGAAGCAGCGTCCACATTGCTGCCACCCGTGTTCTTGGGCGTAGGCCTGCCGCGGCGGGTGTTGTTCTTCAGCGTGCCGTCCGGACCAGAGAAGAGCTGAGGTGGAGCAGGGCTGACCGAGTCGCCGCGTCGAGCCGAGCTCTCCTGTTCTTGCAGCTTACGTGCCAGCTCCTCGTCAGCTTTGATCTGTCGTTCAAGGTCAGCCGCCGTGTTGGCATTGGCACGACCCGACTGGCGCGACGACGACGAAGCGTGCGTCTTGTCTCGGCGGAATTTCTTGTCAATCAACTTGGTGACGCGGATGATGTCGCCCTCGCGAAGACCGATGCTGCGCAGTGTGCTAGGGTCCAAATCGGGGAGCACGGTCTCATCAATCTTGTCGCGCTCGAACGAGCTGGCGTAGCGAGTGCAGTCGTCGACGTCCACACCGGCAGCAAGGAAGAACTCGAACCAATCGACGTTACGCTTAGGTCCGGATCGTGCCGACTCGCGACGGCGCTGTTCTCGCTCTTTCTCCTTGCGGCGTTCGCGCTCTCGTTCTCGATCCTCTCTCGACATTCCGGAGGTCGATGAGGGCTGCGATCGACTTGACTGACGCTCGCGTCGTCGTGCAGTCGAAGCGGCAATCTCCTCGTCGGTCGGGTTGAGCTTCTTGCCTGTGATATCTTCGAGGAACTGAATGTCGCCGTTGGACATCTTTTCAACAGCGACTTCGATCACGACACCGTTCATCTTGTGCAGACGAATCTTGCCCTGGTTGAAGCCAAGGAATTCAGCCTCGACCTTGAATGCTCCGGTGCGGTCGGTCCACATCCGCGTGTTGTTGGGTGAAGGCTTGGAACGGCCGCCGCCATCCTTGGGACGTTCGGGAGCACTGCGACCCTGAGGAATGGAGACGTTCTTGGCAGCGCGACTGACATCGGTGGTGCTGGGGCGCTGTGTGAGTTTGGGAGGTGCAGGAGCAGGCTGTGCTTTGAGCGCTTCGCGTCGCGTCCTCTCCTTCTCCTCCCTCTCTCTGCGGTCGTCGGCCTCCCTCTGGCGACGTGCTGCCGACTCGGCCGCTTCACGTTGACGCTCGGCTTCGGCGACGGCAGCCGCTTCCTCCTCTTCCTGGCGTTGTCGCTCTTGTTCTTCTTCCTGCTGTTGAGCGGCAAGAGCGGCGGCAGACGATGCTGCGCCACCAGCGGTCGAAGCGTCGGAGGCTTCAACGTAACTAGCGGGCACAACGCCCTCCTGGCCAGCATCGTTTCGAACCTTCCACCAATCGTCGTTCTCCTTTTCGAGGATGATGAGGTGCTCGTTTTCGGTGACGCTGAGCTCGTCGTCGCCTTGAGCTTCAAAGTCGTACATGGCCACAGCGTGCTCGACGGCCTCCTCGGGTTCAGGGGCAGTAGCAGCGCCCTGCTGTGACTGGAAGGAGACAGTCTTGCGCACAGGTGGTGGCAAAGTGGCGCTTGCGGTGCGGGTGGGCGGTGGAAGCGTGGCTGCGGCTGCGGCTTGAGCAGGGGGTGCGGGCGGGGGTGGAGGAGGCAGTGGCACTGAGCCGGATGAAATGGCAGGAGCAGCAGCGGGGACAGCGGCGGGAGGAGGAGGGGCAGCAGCTGCGGACTGAGCATTGGCCTTGCTAGCCTGGATCTTCTTGACAATGTCGTTGGCAGCATCCTTGGAGCCGGCGTGGAAGTCGAGCGTGTTTTCACCAATGCCAGCTTCGGAAGAGAGTTCGAGGTGCAGTGTCTTGCCCTTTTCGAGCGAGTGGCTGACAATGTGGATAACGCTGATCTTTTTAACAGGAGTCTTGTCGCTTTCCGAGGCAAAGAAGAGTGAGGCGTTGCCGATACCGAGGGTGCCCTTTTTCTTCTTCTTCTTGCTGTCCAATGCTGAGACGGGCCACATCTTGATTTCGTCGCCCTTGCCGAGCTGTGCTGTCTGTGGAAGCTGAATTTGAGGGATGGCTCCACCGGAACCGGTGACGTCGGCATCGTCTTTATCCTCGTCTTCTTCCTCAGCTGCTGCGTACTCATCTTCTACGACGGGTGCAGCACCAGTGTCCACCGCCTCGGCTTCGTCGACATAGTTGGCCGGAACGTAGCCGAGCCTTCCTTCGCCGCCGCTGAGAGGATCGTCGCCTTGCTTTTTGACCAGGAGCCAGACTCGGTCGGATTCATAGACACGGAGCAGCTCATCTTCTGCCATGGACAGTTCGTCCTCGGTCTGTGCTTGGTAATCGTACAAGGCGCGACTCAGGCGGATGGGTTCGGCTTCCTCGACGTAGTTGGCGGGCACCAGACCGACTGTGCCCTCTTCCGAGTCATTCTCGATGGGAGTGCCGTCTTCGTTGAGACGACGCAGCTTGGCTTTCCACCACTCTGGATCGTCGGATTCGAGGATGTAGAGGTAGTCATCTTCTGTGAGGTTGAGCTCGTCCTCGGCCTGGGCTACGTAGTCGTAGAGCGCCTTGCAAAGCGCGACGTAGGCCATGGCGGGCTAGTGTGTGGAGGCTGAGGTTCGCTCTGCCCGGATAGTGGAACCGTTGCTACGAGGACTGATTTCTGATGGTGATGATAGCTGAGTCAAGCCTCGTCCAATTGATGCGGTGTGATCCAAGTGTCGCTGCCGAGCCAGGTCGGTTCGAGAGGTGTCGTCGATTTTGCTCGAGGTAAAGGCGTGGTAAGACCAGCGAACACAAGTCGATAATGGATGGAACTTGGTTGAGAGATGTGTATGTGTGTGTGTGTGTGTGTGTGTGTGTGTGTGTGTGTGTATGGATGTAGGATGGTGAAGAATTGGCAAAATGGCTGCCGTCCCTGTCGAAGGTGGTCTCGGCTGCGTGGATCAGGGGAAAAGAGCAAGGGAAAGCGAAAAGATTGCAGTGTCAATCGACCGTGTGTCGAGAGGCAGAGAGAGCCGCTTCACGAAAGAGCCAAAGGCAAGGACCGACCTGGCGGCAGAGCAATGCACAGTCAGAAATGGGCGACCGTGCGAGCACACACGCAGAGAGAGAGAGCGCGCTGCCAGCTGCGTTCTAAGCTATTTTCGCAGTTGCGGAGCTCTCTTCCGATCTCGAGTTCCACACATCTACAAAGCGTGGCCGGCCAACACGCACGATGACCCAATTTTAGCTTCCTCGTCTCGTCCGTTCTTCTACATCTCCTTTATAGCGCAAAGAACACCATTCTATGCTGAACACTGCCACATACAATCCTTGTTTGATGAATGGCAGTTGGATGGAACAGGTGTTGTCTGGTGCTTTTCACGGCCGACTGGTGAAATAATATTCCGGACTGTTAGACCGGAAAGCCCGGAAGGAAGCGGAAAAAAAAATTATATATATATTAATAATAATTTTCAGCAGCGTCGCTCGATGGCCCGATTTCGAGAGTCTGCGTTGCTGTGTTGAACAGGGGGACCTTTCAGATCGGGGCTCAAAGTTTGAGGTCGCGCGCACCTTTCCTCGTTCGGGTCCGTTTTGAGGCCGAGAGAGAGGGAGCCAAGATTCAACTCGTCACCAGCCTAACCAAGAACAACGCCAACATCTCTGAACTCGTATCATCTCGTCTACACCATCACATATCTTGAACCTACGAGTTCTTCGAGAAATTCCTTTCATCACAGTTCGTATCGCACCCCGACCTCACATCGCGCATCACTCAGCGACGTCAATCCATGGCATTGTCGCATCACCTCAACCGCATCGACAAAACGTATACTGACCATCGATTTGAACCCGCTTCTTACCCCCAACTTGCAGATGCCCGTCGGATCCATCCCAGCTATCACCGGAAAGTTGCGCAAGCGACTCATCCTCGACCTCACTGTCGCTCTTGGCGGTGGTACTGCTCTTGGTTACGGCTACTGGTACGTACATTGCACAGCAGACTAGCAGCTTTCTCGCGCTAAGCAATTCTTTTGTTCTGACATATCCTCTCATACTCATCTTCATGTGCGTATTGTCGCAGGTACGGCGTTCACCTTCCCTCCGTTTCGCGCCGAGACGCCTTCTACGCTAAGCTCCAGGCCGAACGCACCGAGTAAGCATGTTCCCTTGCGACATCATCACACAGTCTCGCGAAGGAATCAAATTCAATCAAATCATATACACACACATTCAACAGCTTGTGTTTGGTCTCCTGGTCTGCTTCTACATAGCCAGCAGTAGAAAGACGTTTCCTTGAAACTTCAGCATCGTCAGACCTGGCTCAGCAACCGTGACAGAGGCAATGCAGAATCGAAATGGATTACAGTGATGCGAGGATCGCATCTTAAGAGTACAAATACATATTGGGAGAAACAAAAGGCGAGACCAAGCAAGACAATGGTCCAAGGCGGCAAATCGCCGTCGTAGTGACATGCACGTTCGTTGTCATTCTGGGTATCGACGAGCGCAAATCATCATTGAGCCATCCTACGCCTACTCAGCAGCAAGCTCAGCAGTCAGCTTTGCAATCTTTGCGCTCATCTCGGCTTTTCTTTCCGCCTTTCTCCTCTTCTTGTCCGCCTTATCCTCTCCCTGCTCCTGTTTATGAGCTTCACCCTTGACCAACGCCTGATCGGCCGTCCTCTTCTCTTTCTTTCTCGCCGCCTGTTCAGCACGCTGCTTTTCCATCGCTTCTCTCATCTCTGCCTCTTCTGTCTCCGTCGGGTTGATGGTAACCACGCTTCCACCTGCTTCTGGCTGTTTTCCCTTGGTCAGAGATGCAGCGTTGAAAGATTTGCTGCAGACGGGGCAGGGTGCGTCATTGTCGGGTTGGGATGTGGTGATGGTTGTGCGAAGGCCGGTAGCGCTCATGGCACAACCGCAGGTGGAGATGTAGACGAATCGTTGTTTGCCGTCCATCTGCTTGGATGAGAGGGGGCACATGAAAGGGTAAGGCGAGTGTTGGTCGGTTGAGACTGTGGGCGATGGTGGACGGTAAAGAGTGTTGGGGGTGAGGTTGAGTTCGGTGATGTCTCGCAGGCCGCGGATGTGTGGGATTGGGTCGACGATCTTCGATGATGCTGATGATTTTGAGTCGGCTTGAGTCCGTTGAAGCAGATGCTTTACCATAGCATCTTTGTTGTAGAGACGTCCGAGGACGTCGGATGCAACGGGTGGTTCGAGGGGTTGACGGGAGAGTGTGCAGACGGTCCACAGAGATTGGCGGAGAAGCTCGGGATCGACTTTTTCGTGGGCGGCTTTGGTGCGCACCATCTCATCGCGCTTGGATATTGATCCTCCATCGTTACCCTAATAGAAACGTTGCGGCGAGAGCATGGCCGAAGAGCAAGGTGCCATTGGAGGTCAGTATCGAGGTGCTTCTTTCGCGGACAGTGTCGTGTGGGTCGTTGGACTTACCATTGCGACTTGACGACCCTTTCGGTGACCCAACTTTGTGCGGTTTGGATAAGGATATGACCTGTACGATGCTCGTAGAGGTTGCGACGGCAAAGTATTAAGCAGTCGCTTTGTGGCCAAGGAATGAGGTCGAGGAGGAAAGGCAAGGCATTCATTCAAGGTTCAAGGTTGAGGCAACTCAAGGAAGCTTCCAAAAATGAGCAGCGACACGTGACCGAGTAGAGAAAGCGCTAATTCGCACCCATATCGCGCATCAATATGTTTCTTCTCATCCTTCTTTGCGGAACACTGTCTCGTTCACCACCCCGGCTCGCCATTCGCAACATTGGCGGCGCTTCTTTCTTGACCCTCCTCCGCTGCACATTTCTGCCGCCACATCGGTTGTTCCGCCTGTTTCGCAGCGAGACCGTTCGCGTCCCGTTGGCTTCGATCGTCTTTCTTGCGACGCACTCTGCATCCTTGGACGTTCCGTGATTGAGACTGCGCGAAACGAGTCAACGAAAGGGCGCGCTCCACACCGAGGGCTTCGATCCAGACAGCCCCAGCAGTTCAAGCGTCGTCGAAGGATAGCCAGCTTGGAATCAAGACAGTCACTACCTGGCCGCCGAAACAGGATCACAGGGCGGTTCCAACATCAGCTCACAGCTGCTCTGCCTCATCGGCTCTTCCATCTTCCATCCTCTCAATTACGCACGCAGCATTGTCACTTGACCTCGACAGCAGCCGCATTCGGCCACTCTCGCCCATCATGTTCTTCCTCAAAAACCTCACCCACAAAACCGAACTTCACCCCTCCTACTTCGGCCCATCCATGGTCGAATTTCTCAACCAGAAACTGCGCGACGACGTTGAAGGCACATGCACCGGCAAGCACGGCTACATCATCAAGGTCATCGGCATGGTAGACGTCGGTCAAGGACGAGTTATTCCTGGTTCGGGACTTGCCGAATTCAACAGCACCTATCAAGCTGTGGTACTCAAACCGTTCAAAGGAGAAGTCATGGATGCCAAAATCACAAACGTGAACAAGATGGGTTTCTTTGCCCAAGTAGGTCCGTTGAACATCTTTGTTTCGAGTCATTTGATACCGATCGAGTACAAGTTTCAACCAGAGAGCAACCCGCCCGAGTTCGTCAGTGCATCGGATAGGCTGGTCAAGGGTAGGAAGGTTAGGATCAAGATCGTGGGTACGAGGGTGGATGCGAATGAAATCTTTGCGATTGGTACGATGAAGGAGGATTATCTAGGGCCGTTTGATTAGCAGAGAGGTTTCCAGGAGACGAGGTCATCACCGTTGATCTTGTCACCATCATCTTCTCATACACACACTTGTTACAATACCACACACAAACACAGCCATGCATTATGATAGAAGCGTGGTGAAAAGACTGCCCATTCAAATCATGAGCTTCAGCAATCACGAGCGGGTATCTGTACCAATAAGCTCGACAAACACCCATCGGCCAGACCGAGGTGTTGCTTGCTTCTTGCTCTGGTCGGTGCCGAGACAGAACGAGACCCAACCAGTCTCACCAGTTGATGGAGTGAAAGTGTGCTCGGTCTGATTTTTGCCAATATTGCGTTTGGATCGTTTCTTTGTCTTTGACTTGGGCGCGCATAGACCGTCCATGTCCAGCGATGAGTCGCTGCCAACATCATCGTCATCCTCGCCGGAAGAGGCGTCGGTCGTGGCGGCGTCCTCGGTAGCGGCCTGTTTGGTCGATCTTGTTTCAGTTCGGAGGTTTGTCTTGTTGCCAGGCAGCTCCTTCGCTCCGTACACAGAGCTGAACGGCACTTTGGCTCGCCATGTCAAAGGTGCATGAGGGAACCCTGAGCATGACAAGGTTGCCCACAGCACCTTCTCATTTGCATGTTTTGAAGAGGCTTTGCTCGACGGCTCTGCGATGAGTCGATCCGCCTCTGCAGCGATTTGAGATATGAAAAGAGGGCTGAGAAGCAGTGGCTGCCCTGCAGGCCCTGACCAGCGGAGTTTGACAATCCTACCTGGCTCCGACGGCGACGGCGGGCTGTATACGCACGTCGAATCGGGTCGAGTGAAAGTGCGGATGGGAGAAGCACCAAGGGAAGCCAGTCCTGCCCATTCGATGGCTTGTTCAAGTTCGTCCTGGAAAGCTGACCATGTCGGTGCTGTAAGGTGACCAGGTCGTGGTTCGAGGTCTGTAAAGTGTCGGTTCTTCTCTCGCCAGTTGCTGGCCAAAGCATGCCGTGTGGGATCGTGAAGTGCTGGAACCCATACCGAGTCTGTGATTGTGGGATTGCCTGCGGAGAGTGTCAGACACTCGACGTCTTCGGGACGCACTAGGTGCTCTGGGAAGTTTATCTCGTTGATCAAGCCTGATGACGAGGAGGAACAAGTCAAGGCTGCAATCGATTCGGCTGTCTCTCTGCTGGGTGACCAGACGAAGAGCATTTCCCACGTAGCATGCTGGCTGGTGACTGGCTCATTGGACTGGGTGGAGGAGGAAATCTGCGACGATGCGTGTGACTGTGCTAGGGTGTGCTCTGTGGCCAAAGCTTGAGCTCGGGAGCGGTCCCATTGTCGGAGTCGGTCCAGCGCTTGCTGGTATCCCTTCTTACCCGGTACGAAGGATGGCGACAGTAGCGGAAGCTCGACGATGAAGCGTGAATCCGGTCCGCTTGTGCGATCGGCAGCTCGTCCAGATGCCAGGCGTGAGAAGTGACTTGCTCTTCCGGTGAGTCCAAGAGTCTGATATGTATCTTTGCAGAGCGAGAGCACCAGCATTCCTTGTCCATCGAGGCAAACGGAATCATCGAGGTGCGGAGAAAGGCCTGGTGCGCCTGGTGTGTTGCTGAGTGCTGTCAAGGATCCGGTCTTGAGGTATGCGGTGGCAAAGATAGGGTCGAGAAGCAGACTGAGAGGTATGCGAGCTCGGTATGACCTGTAAGAAGATGCGAGCTGCTCTGCTTTGGCGATGAAGGAACGCACTGAAGAGGGAAGCTCTGTTCTGCTATCGGGGTATCCGTCGCCAGCGTCTGTGACGAGCGGCAGGATGACTTGGAGCGAGCCATTGAAAGGATGCCCATCAATAAGGTTGTTCAGGCGTCTATTTCGGGACGGCCCCGCATGAGTATGTGACGTTGATGCTGATGATGATGTGTTCGAATCGCAAGGTAAAACATTGACGATCCATCTAGAAGGCCCGAGCTTTCTCGCCTTGTCGGATCGAGCCGAGCTGCGTTTCCGCTTGTGTGTGCTCTTTGGAGCGAGCATGATGTGCCTGTACCCACGATCTTGGGCTCTTCACAGTCGAGGGGATGGTTGATAAGCAACAAGGCGGTCTGTCCGACGCCGAAAGCTGTGAAGGGTCAAAAAAGAGCAAGATCAAGAAGAAAAAATCATCGGCAACTCCGAATCTGCATCTCGAGAAAAAAAAAAAAATAAAATAAAATAAAATAAAGAAAAAGAAAAAAAAAAAGGGGGGGGTGGAGGCAAAAAAGCTTCATTCGGCACATACTAGCTAGCTAGCCAGCCACCTTCGGCTTTCGCGCTAAACTTACGCGACGCGGACGGAAAGCCTTAAACCAACACTTCGCTTTGACAGACCTGTCAAAACCCTCATCGTCAAACGGAGGAAGAGTGTCAAGTGCTGACTCTTCTCTTTCTACAATCACAAACTCACACGCTCGGTCCAACCTGTGTTGAGCTTCAACTCGGCCGTTCAAAGACCACTTCATTTCGGGAAAGCCACACAAAGGGTCAGGTCCCTTCCGCACGGCTTCTGCACTCAGCCATTTTGCCTTTGCTCAAACAAGCTCCTCATTAGCTCGCCGACTTCCGCTTCCGCTTCCACTTTCGCAACCACCATCACCTCCTCCTTTCTTCCGTCCGCAACCTCACCTTCGTATCTCTGCTTGTGCACTCATACACACACTCAAAGAGCTGCTCGCGATCCAACACTTGACTCTTTGCAGCTGCAGCTTCGTTGCTGCGTGGCTCAGCAACCATGGGCTGCGCCATCTGCCTAGATGACTTTGATCAGGCGGACAGCGACTCGAGGCGTGCTACCGCGCTAACCTGTGGTCATATTTTCCATCACGAGTGTCTGCAAACATGGTTCTACGGTCCTACCGCCGCTACTACAAATCGCCACCAACACCAGAAGCGCTGTCCTCTCTGCTCCGTCGAAACTCAACCCGGAGCTATGGTCAAGCTCTTTCCTTCGGACGGCAATGACCTCGACACCTACTTCTCCGGCCAGCAGCTGTGGGAATGGGGCGCCCCTCGAGACGGCGAAGGCGCAGACGATCATAGGAACCTCAAGCAACTCCTCAACGATCTCATGGACTTCAACACTGCCGTCCAGTCCTACGTCATGGCCACACACAGCATTCGATATGAGAAGATGGTCAAGTCTGGTGTTCAGGTCCGCAAGTTGTTCATCGATCTCGCCAAAGACATGCGTCCAGAGCTCAAAGACGCGTTCATGAAGTCCATGGACGCCCTCGAAGATGCCGCTTCCTCTTTCAGCACCATGTTCAACGACCTCTCCCGCAGGTGCAGGAAGAATCGCAAGTTGTCAGCTGACCTTCTCCAGGAGCAGGAGATCTTGAAACAGAGGCTTGCAGACGCGCAGCACATCAGAAACGCGGCTGAAGTCAAGATGCGCGAGGCTGAAGAGAAGGCGAAAGCAGCCGACGCCCGCCTCCAAGTGGCGCACGACGTGGAGAGGCTTGCCGCAGCCAGAATGGTGGATATCTCGAAAAAGCAGGACGAATTGGATAAGAGGGAGCGGCAGCTTCGCGCCGAGATGAGAACGGCGGAGGTACAAAGCAATCTCATGATGGCCAGTGTCAGGGCCACAACGGATGCTCAGTTGCACGAGATGCAGGATAAGATGAACAATGCTCTCAAGAAGAGTAATGAAGCGGAGATGGAAAGACAGATCACGCACAACAAGAACTGCCAGCTTGCAGAGCAAATGCAGCAGATGCAACAGCGTCTGAAGGGTCGGAAGAAAGGCGCAGGATCTGGTCCATTCAATGGGCTGGCAGACGAAACAGACGCAACGAATCGCAGAATCAAGGCTCTCGAGGTGCGCAACAAGGCAATGGAAGAGCAGCTCAAGGACCTTGGTATCGTCACACCGGAGCATCGTCTCGCCCGCGGTTCGAATCGTCGTGCGACGGGGGACTCCATCGACCTCACACGCTCGAGCAGCCCGCTCGGCAACGACATCAGCACTTCTCCCGCAACTCCGCTTGATGGTTTCGAATTGATCTCGCAAGCTTCGGCCACGGCCGCCGCCGCATCGAACGTGTCGCCATCCGTGCAGCGCAAGGGCAAGAAGAGGGCGCGTTCCAGCCTTTTTGTGGAGCCGGAGCAACTCGACGATGAGATGGACGAAACGCACTATCCTGTGCCCGGATTCGGTGGTCTACAGATGCCCGATCAACTTTCTAAGCAGCTGGGTATTGGCTGTCAAACGAACCCGGTAGGATCGTCGGCAACTTCGGGCACTACCGGTCGATCGGAGCGAGTGCAACTGTTCACGCACGCTGCCAAGGCTACTAGAAAAAATGGTCGGAAGGACTCTACTCCAACCGGGGCCGCGCCCTCATCGGCAACCAACGAGCTCGTCACTCCTTCGCGTAAGGTCACCGGCACCGGCATAAGCGCGCACGCCTCAACCGCCAACAAAAAGCGGAAAAGGACTTCAACTCCATCAGCGAGCAGTAACGCGGGCACGAGCACGAGCGCCACCAGCAGCACTGCTTCGAGCGCGACCAAAAGCGACAAATTCCAACAGCACAACTGGCTCAACAAGACCAACGGCATCGTTACAGGTCCCAAACGTCGTTTCAAAGCATCGTGAGTCGGCAACATTCCATGCATTTCATCGTCGCAGCTCTCTGTAGCTTTTCTTCATACAATTTCGCATTCGCATGGTCTCCTCGTTTTTGCTTCGTGTGACTTTCGCTGAGGACTTGAGTTGATGCTGACTAGCTGGGATCTCTTGTACAAGTTTTGACATCGATGAGGAAGAGCTTGTCGAGCGAACGATGGCAAAATTGATTGCAGTAGAGCGAGCCGCGGACCGGGATGGTAGAGAGTTCTAGCAGACGGGCGATCGACGAGCCGGTGGCGGTGGTAGCGATGAGTCGTACTTTGAATTGTTCTTGCGTCGACGGCTGGTAGAGCGACGATGGGCCGTCGTATCGTGAGCTATTTTGTAAGGGTTTTATCCTGCCGTTTGATTGTTGCGTTGCTTTTGAAGGAGCAATTATGGTGGAAAGAGGCGGCATCATAGCGGTCTCAACTCGATCCTCTCCCCTCTTGCCTGCTCCGCATCGAACACCACCCCCTTCGCCACACCCTCTTCGTGCAACCCCTCACCCACCAGACTGTACCCGACACTCCTCCCCAACTCGCGCTTGATCGCCAGTTGCTCGCTCCACACAACCATCACCCCGGCATGCACCAACATTGTCAACCACCACTTGAGCCCTCTTGGTAGACTCTCGGAATACCAACTGGTCGCGATGAGGTTGACGGCGTGGAAGGTGAGTGCGTGGTCGAGCATGTGAGTTGGTCTTCGTACGAGGTATACGAGAAGTAGGATGTCTAGGGGGATGGTTAGGAGCCAGGTGAAGATGAGGGTGGATGAGCGGGCGCTATCTTTGGTATGGGACCACTCCCAGTGTTCGAGGGCTTCTTCGACGCTTTTTGCTGGTAGTTCCGCATCAGTTTCTTGCGTACTTGTACCGTTTTTCAACACTTTAAAACGTAGTATTCGTTCATGATCGAGTACACGATCCTGCATAGAACTACCACCCAAAGGAGAGTCGAGCCAGACATTGTCCAAATCCCACTTGACAAGGATCGCCGGATCCACACTTACTTCTCCATCTTTGTCCGAAACTTCGGTCCACGCGCTATCCCCCACAGCCTTGGGCGCAGACCAGTCGTACGTGGGCTGTCCGGCGATCTGTCTCCAGTCGAAAATCATTCCGACCTGCGTAGGTCCACCTTCGAACATGAGGGATGAAGTTTCGGCGAAGATGGCAAGGAAGGGTGGTAGGAGAGTGGCGAGGATGAGGTAGTGAATGGTTTGGAAGGAGGCGATTTGGCTGAGGATTCGGACGGCATCCCAGCCTTGGAGTGGCATGGAGAATGCTTCTTTCATCGTGTGTGTAGTAGGAATGTGAGAAGGCGTTGTGGCTGTTGACGGTGTCGATGAGTTGGAGGAAGTAGCGCAGCTAAGTTGGTGCGACGTTGAGATGCCGAGGTGCGGTTGCTCAAGATCGACAGATGGACGGCTGTAAGCAGATCGAAGCCTTGGTAGAAAATTAGGTCTTGTGTGTTGTCTCGGACCGACGATGCCGAAATGCGCTAGAGCGGCATAGTCTGAAAGGCTCAGCTGCTGCGCCTTGTGGAGCCGGATGGCATCAAGCGCCTTGACTTGAAGAGACCGGCGAGACAAGGACGTGGTAGACAAGAAAGAAACCTCAAACCCGCAACTCGTGAAAGTGTTGATCTCCACACTTTCCCACGGCCGCGCGAAACCAAAAATAAAAATAAAAATAAAATAAAATTCAACGCTTCTACCACAACCTCCAAACCAACCTCTCATCCATACTCGAGGATCACACACATCACGCAAAGCATGTAAAACCAATAAACGAGAGCCATACAATTGTTATACAGATAATACAAAAGACACAAGTAGCATACGAAATAACGGAAGAATAGAAATAGCGAGATGCAAAGAGTTGGTTACTCGTCGTCCGACAACGCTGGTGCCAAAGGTGCAGAGGGCGCAGATGAGGCTGAATC
Organism: Anthracocystis panici-leucophaei; assembly: GCA_014826065.1. NCBI lineage: Eukaryota > Fungi > Basidiomycota > Ustilaginomycetes > Ustilaginales > Ustilaginaceae > Anthracocystis > Anthracocystis panici-leucophaei. The sequence goes on along the minus strand of CP060315.1, from coordinate 195,372 downwards.
AGTTTGATCGTGTGCTGCATTCGCTGCAGCGGATGACCTTTGTCGATGCTCATATGCGGGCAAGTTTGAGGCTTTATCCCGAGCAACCGACGACGGTGCATCGTCGTCTTCACCTTCAGCTAGCAAAGGAGGAGCGGACGGCGTTTGCGTGGCGGCCGTCGCATCTAGCCTCTCGTAGCGCGGCACATCCATGCCATCGGGTCTAGATGCCACCAGTTGAGCTAGCTGCTGTTCCTGCTCGGCTTCTTTCTGCTTCTCGCTCTTTCGCTGTGACATGGGCTGAGCCGAGGGCGAGACTCGTCCAACTGGGGGCGAAGAGGGAGCTGTTGTTGAAGTAGGCGGTCCTGTCGACCTATAGGGCTCATCGAACGGCGAGAAAGCAGGCTCGACAGCTGCAGGTGGCGCAGGTAACAGGCTCGATGTCTGCACTTGCTTGCCTTTGCCTTTGCCCACTCCTTTTTCGTCGCCGAATACCGTTTGTGATGTCGAGCCTGTGGCAATGGCACCCTCGGGAGCAACTTCGAACCCATCTCCGTCCACTTCCAGATCTGGAGCTGTTGGACCCACCGAAACAGCGCCAGGCGCACTAGCAACATTGGACGAAGCACCGGCAGTGGAGCCTTGCCTATCGCCGTACGCAGGAGCTGACACATCTCTGTCAGCGGCGGGTGCGGACGGCATGCTCGCCGCTGCAGACAAAGCACCCAGCACAGCCTTGTCGTCCGTGGCGATATGTGCAGCAACAGGACCACTTGGTTCGTACGTATCTCTTGATGCTTCGGGCGCTTGAGCAAGCACGGCACTGATGACTTCGGGCGAGACGGTGGAGTCGCGCTCTTCGGGGGGTGGAATGCCGTGCTTGGCATCGCCGCGTGCGATGGCAGCAGCGACAGCGGCACCATCGCCACCAGAACCAGAGGGAATGTAAGCTGGAGGCATGTGTCGCATATCGTCGTGGTGCGTTTCGGCTGCATCGGCTGCCTGGAAATCGCTGTCGTCGAGCAAGACACGTCTTGGAGAATGGACAGGGGCATCCATGTCCGAAGCATTGTTGCGTTGCAATTCAGTATTAGATGAAGACCTGCCTTCTGAGGACGAATTGAGTAGTCTACCTTCACTGTCCGGATGTGGTGGTGGTGGAGATCGGGGGCGATTGCTATCGAGCGCATCTGCCGAATGGCTATTGCTGTTGTCGTCGACGATGGTAGCGGAGCCGTTGTCTCGTGTGGCGGCATCGCGTTCGCGTCTGGTGCGTGACACCTCAACACCGTCATTGTCGTAGGTGATCTCTATCGACTCGTGAGAGGCGCGAGGATCGCCAAGAGCAGCGCGACGAGCAGAACGTCCCGAGCGGAGTGAGGCGGTATCACTGATACCGCGCATGGTGTCATTGCTGTTGCGTAGATTGCTTCTAGTCCAACGCGAGACAAGGTGACGCTTTCGTTTGAGGGCGCTGGACGATCCCGACGATGGTTCAGACGAACTGCCATCCTTCTCGGAGCGCTTCTTTCCTATACGGAAGCGACGCTTAAACTTGCCACCGCCGGAGCCGTCCGAATCCTTTTCGACGGGTTCGGTGAAGCGTCCCATAGTCATGCGCTCTTCGATACGCGCAAGCGCCTCTTCATCGTCCAATCCTTCAAGCTCGTCATCAAACTTCCTCTCGCGCAAAAAGACGGCTGCACCGATGAAGAGGACGATGAAAATGGCGAGGAAGATGGAGGTGATGATGATGGCTTTCTGCTGGAACCATACGCTACGCTCTGGTCTACTCCAAGATGATGCGATGCTAGATGGATAGGATGATGGTAGCGAGTAGCGATGCGCGCTTTGTGTGGCGCGCTTCGCTGCTTGAGCTGAGACGGAGGAAGCATCGGCGTCGAGTGGGAGATCCTGAGGTGTGCTGGAAAGGTCGTGCTCGCCAAAGAGGGCGGCCTCGTCATCATACTGACGAGCGTGCTGCCAATGCAATGCTGGATCATGGAAATGCTCGGGGAGATGGTCGTCGACGTCGTCTATAGATGCGCCTGCATGACTGTTGTGAGATTGCAAGACGGCCTGCCGTGCTGATGATGGCGGTGCTGGAGCAGAGAACAGATGTGAGGTGTCGAAAGAATCGGCAGACTGAGCATCAAAATGAAGGTTGGAGCTAGCGAGGGGCTGTTGGTTTGCTGATGGGGAGATGCCAGCAAGATGAGACGATGCGTCGTTGGTGGACACGAGGGTTGCACCTACAGGTGCGATCATGGCAGGTGAAGAAACGAGTACAGATGACACAAGGACGGCAGCTGAAGCAAAGGTTGAGAGCAGTGCAGGCCGACGCTGTCTACGCAGAGCGCTGTTATTGGAGCGTGTTGATCTCACCGTCTGAATGTGAGAGGCCTCAAAGGGACCTGATATGAAGTTAAACTGTCGACAAGGCTCCACAGCTGCTCGGGGCCGGGAAGAGGTCCGACGCATGGCGAGTCGGGATGTGATCTCGAGTGATGGTGGTGCGAAAGCTAGACCAGTGTGTGACAGGCAGGTGGAGTAGTCATGGGTGGCCAAGGCAAGTGATGCAGGTGGAACGAGATGAGCGGGTGAGGCGTTGATGAGGCCGCCAAAGTGGTGCGCGCAAAACCGGTGATTGCAAGTGTCACGCGGAGGAAGGCGAGGTGAAGAGGCTGAAATGAAAGACGACCACGCTGGTGGGGCTGCTGCACGGATGCAGCTACTTGAAAGGTTCACGTTGCGTGATGCTACGCCAGCTGATAGGCTGAAAGAGATGCAGAGCTGCCGCAGAAGAGGAGCGCGCTCGGAGGGGTGACTAGCTCGCTGGATACGACGGAGATTCTGAGTGGAGTGGATCTGTGCGTACGGTTGCCGGTAATGGTGGTAGGAGGAGGAGGTGTAAACGAACCGGTGACACCTGAACAATGGAGATGCGAAGCTGTTGATGAAAGAAAATGAAGGCCAAGGACTGAAGGCAAATGAGAGCCGGGGATGCGATGTGAGACGTCGAAGTGCAGCTAGGACGATAGCTTGAGTCGATGTCGAGTTAAGGTCGATGCTGACAAGGAGTCGATGGCGATGCGATGTGATGGGTATCGATGGTGAATGAGAGTTGAGGAGAGAGCCGGACAAAGCTGAAGGAGCGACAGAGCCACGAGGCGTCAACGAGCGAATGAGCGAACAAAAAGCAACAGCAAGTGGCGGCGGCGATGCAGGGTTGAGAGAGCGCGAATGTGCAAACGAGCGAGGAGAGAGGCAGAGAAAGAGAGAGAGGGAGAAACGGACAGCGTTGCACAGCGCGGAACGAGTTTGGCCGAGAATCGAGGTGCGGCGGTAGACAAAGTCAAAGGCGGCGGCGGCAGCAGCACAAGCACAGGCATGTCAGCACAAAAGCACGCGTCCAGAGAGCTCGCACCGAAATGCCGCCACAGAATGACACACGGCGCCACAGCAGTCTAGCGTCTTACTGTACAACCGAGACTGGTCTAGAGCAGTCGCCTGAGAGTGTTCGGAACTCCTTCGCTGCTTTCAATTTGTATGCCGCTGAAATTAGAGCAAATTTCAACTCGATCCTGGAACCATTTTCAACTTTCAACCTCAAATTCAAACCAGAATTCGTGTGTGCGGGGCATACCGCTTCAGTAGCTATTCATACTGTATCTGATTCGAGAGGGAAAAAAAGCTTTGCTTTCCTGTACATATCGTATGACACTTTAAAGTTATCTTTATCTTTGCTACGATACGACTCGAGAGAACTTCCGTAATGCCTTGCTGGTCACCTTGTTGCATTAGATGGAGAATCATCATGCTCTACTTTCGCTAAGCCAAGTTCAAGTCATTATCTGCACGAATGGGAAGCACCGTTTCCAGGTTGGAAACAAGCAGGTTGCTGATTGCACAGCGCGGACCGCTTCGGGTAAGCGAGTTCAGTTCGCTCGTGTGCTTCGAGAGCGACATCAAAAGGCTCTTTTGACCGATTCCTGCTCACGCAATTTGTTCCCGCCGACCGGCGGCATGATTGACTCCGCCTCGACTCGGGATGGCCTCGCCACCTTTTGCCCATTTGAGCCCAACTGTAGACGACTCCTCGTCGCAATACAAAATCACACTCGCAGGCTTGCCTTATCGACTGACCAAGTCAGTCGCATGACCTCTCGGAACTCAGTGTAGCTGCTCCGTCGGCAATTCCGTCTCCTCGCGTCTTCCGATTGGCTTCCACCTCACTCCGCCGAAAGCACACACGCTCTCTCTCTCTCTCTCTCTCTCTCTCTCTCTCTCTCTTTCTCTTTCTTGGTGCTTTCATATTGCGTGGCAGATTTTTGCCTTGCATCTGCGGCCATAGAACCTTGAAAGCACCGCATCCCGTCCGATCTGCGAAGTTAAGCAAGGTATCGCCTAGTCAGTACTGCGGTGGGGGACCACGCGGGAATCCTAGGTGCTGCAGTTCCTCCTTTTTTTTTTGCACGAGTAGAAAAGTAAATTCAGAGTCGCGCGCCGAGCTGTGTCAGCAGCAGCCAGCAGCCTGCAAAAATGCTGCCTGCACGCACAGATCGTTCTCGTTCTCGTTTGGACCCTTGCCAGACCCTTGATTTCCCTCAGAGCTGCATCTCTCTCTTCCTCACCATCCGTCGGCTGCTCCTATTCTTTGATCAACGTTCTTCGGCATCTTCGCTTCTTCTTGGCACCACAATGAAGGTTGCTATCGTCGGAGCTGGGCCGAGTGCTCTAGTCACTGCCAAGACGTTGCTCGAAGCGGCCGATTCCGATCCAGAGTTCAAGCCTGATATCACCATCTTTGAAACAGAAGCAGACATCGGAGGCACCTTCCGATACAGGTCTTATTCGAACGCAACACTCGTCTCATCCAAGCAGCTCACCTCTTTCTCGGACTTCCGTCTGCCGCTCCAACACAAGGATCATCTCACACTCGACGAATACGTACAATATCTTGAGGATTACACAACACATTTCAAACTCAAGCAACGATGCGATTTCCGTTTCAGAACGAGCGTGATCAAATCGGTCAAGGTCGAAGGTGGTCACCTTTTGCGCTACCGCTCGTTGGACGCGCAAAATAAGGATGCTACGGACCGTTCCGAGCTGTTCACCCACTTGTGCGTCTCCTCGGGTCTCCATGTGACTCCAGCGCTACCGCAGATTCCAGGATTGCCACCCACCATCCAAGGCGACCAGCTCGTCACAGACCCGATGGGCTCCGCGGAGACGGTGGCTTCCCGCATCCACGAACCTATCCAGCACGCAGCCAACGCATCCGAAATTCTCACGCTTCACTCTTCACAGTTCAAGGATCGTTCCCTGTACCGCGGCAAGCGCGTCATGGTTCTTGGCACCGGTGAAACAGGGATGGACATGGCGTACGAGGCGGTCAAGGCAGGCGCAAAGGAGGTCGTCCTCTGTACACGATCCGGGTTCCTTCTCTTCCCCGCGGTACTCGCCGACTTTGTCGTCTTTGGCAACGTCTTTGACGGCAACCTACCCATCGACGGACTCATCACCAACCTCTTCGAGACCGCCTACGTTCACCCTTGGGTCGCAGCTGCTCACCTACGCTGGTTCGTCTCCGACTTTGTTATCAAGCGTCTCCTTTGGGCGCTCACTGGCACTCAGGCTGGATGCAATCAGTGGGTCGGCGAATTGGAACCACATCGTCTGGGTCGAGCCTACACCTTCCTCAACAAGAGCAGCAAAGCCATGCCTTACATCAACCGTGGCTGGAAGAACCGCTCTCCCTTTTTGGAACGTATTACCCGCTACCTTGACCCGCCAACAGTCAAGCCCGAAGAGGTGTCGATTGATTTGGCTCCCTTCCCAGCGCGGGTGAATGAAGATGGCACTGTCGAATTTGTTCGCAATGGACGCAAAGAGGATCTGCGCATGCGCAATCGCACGGTTAAGCCGGATATGGTCGTCTACGCTACGGGTTACACACAGCAGTTTGACTTCTTGTCCAAAGAGTATCCGGTGCCTGCGACGGTACGTTGCAGAGACGTGTTTGATCCAGAGGACCCGAGCGTTGCTTTCATCGGCTTTGTTCGTCCTGGTGTTGGCGCTATCCCTCCTATCGCTGAGATGCAGGCGCAATTATGGACGCTCATCCTCCGCAACCGCATCCCAGCACCGCTTTCGACGCCACACTACTACCTCTTGGTCAAGGAAAATGCTAGAATCAAGTACGGCGTCGACTATTCCTCATATGTATCGACACTTGCGCGCGACATGGGAACTGCTCCGCCTCTGGGTCAGCTCCTGTGGACGTACGGTCTCAAGGTTACTCTGATCTATTGCTTTGGGGCTGCTTTCCCCACATTTTACCGTCTGGTGGGGCCATACCGACATCCGGATGCAAAGAGGATCGTCGAGACCGAGATCTACGACACGATTCGCCGTCGAGGGGTGGTTGGCAACCTCATGATGGGTCTGATTCCGATGATCTTCTATGCTTGGGTCAACCTCGCCGCGTACATTCTAGAGAAGGTTTGGAACGTTGTTACTGCAGTGACTCGAAAGTTCGCGCCCCGTCGAGCAAATTTAATGTCAGGTCAGCAGTATGAACAGACGTGGCCGAAAGCCCGTCGTTTTCAGAGCGACTTTGAGCCTCTCTCAACCTCTCCAGCGGTCACAACGATGAAGGACAACGACAAGAAATCGAGCACAGGCCAAACAAAGCCAAGAGGCAGGATGTTGAGATTCTTTGCGCTCTTCAGTGCGCTGTTGGCGGTGACGGCGACAGGTGTGGAGGCCAACACCGAGATTCGCAACTTTGGTCCCGTGCTTTGCCGTGCGGATGAGTACGGGCATTTGGCGGCTAAAGCTGCTGATCAGCTCTCGTCTACTTGGTGAGTGGTGCGATGGTAACCTGTGTACCATTACTCTTTCTATGACGGTCGACGCTGCAGAAATGCATTGCTCTATTCTTTCAGCGTCTTACGATGCCGGCGTGATTGTTCGGGATGATTAGCGCGTGCTTCATTGCGTGCGAGTGAGGACATTGCAAACTGACGCCTGTCTCCCCCCGACGACTCATGCAGGCCAATCCTCCGCCCGACCACCAAACCATCAACGTTCAGCGTCAACCCCCAGCCTCTTTCGATCCCTACGCCGCTTAACGACTCCAAAACCGGCGCCTGGCTAGTCCTCGACTTATCCAACAACGGCACCTTTGCCCTTCCCTCTCCACTCCAAGCGGGGCTATACTCCGACCTCAACCCGCGCGATCGGTGGGTTCGACAGTGGATCGACAGTGTGGCCTGGTTTTTCACCAAGCGGTTCACACTTCGCTCTTCGATCGGCGCGCATCTGGCTTTGGATGTGGAAATGCAGCTGTTGGGGCCGGAAGAGGTGTTGAGTAGAGGAGGGGTGGAGTGGAAGGCTGAGTTGGTGGAGAAGGAGAAGGTTGTGGAAGGGGGAGGAAAAGGGGCGACGATGACGCTGCCGAATCATGCGGTTGTGCAGTCGGTGGTGCCGAGGCAGACGGCAGAGGTCAAGGTGAAGGAGCAAAGTACGGTGGTGTTCAAGCAGGAGTCGCAGCAAGAGCCGGCGGAGATCTTGGCGAGCGACACGATTAACCTTGAGAGTGATGCGGAGAGTGCGCCGAGGTTTCCGTGTCCGAAGGTGTACTTGCATCTGGTGGTTAGGGAGGCTGGTGTGCCGATCCCGCCTGCGAGGGATCTGACGAAGGCAGAATCGGCTTGGAGTGCAGCATTCAGGGTGAGTGAGTGGGTGTTTGGTTCGCTGGCGTCGGGTGGTAGCGGAGAAGAGAGCGGAAAGACCGCGCCGATCCATATTACCCTCGAGAGGCTGTATATCGGCGCTGTACCAGCTACGGCGTTGAGCATGGTACTGCCTATGGCTGCTATGATGTTGTTGGGTTGGTTTGGTGTCAAGCCGGTGTTGGACAGTCTGCTGCCGAAGGTGGAGAAAGAGGGCAAAGACGACTGAACTGCGTAGTCTTACACGCGTTACACTCAATGCAATGCTAACGTCAAAGCAAGATCGTATTCCAACTGGGTATTCGTGTATATCCTGTGCTATCCATCTACATGATCATCTCTAGCCCTTCAACGCCTTCTTGGCATTCTTAAAGCTCAGATGAGCCAACGCATTATACAAATGAAACAACCTTGCGCACTCCTTGTCCTCCTCGAACGGATACTTTGCACCCACCGCCACCGCCGCAGCATATCCACTCACGATCGCTACCTCTTGCATGTTGACCAGCGTCCATCCGCCACAGTAGTTTGTATGGTTCGCACCATTGATCAACCACAACCAGGGCACGACGTACGCGTAGTGCGTCCAGCGGTGCGATTGTTGCTTCCACCATTTCTCGAGGATGATTTTGTCCTTGGAGATCTCGTCGCGAGTCCATTTCTCCGAGAGCTGCTTGTTGAGGAAGATGGTTTGGAAAACATGGTCTTCGACGGGCGGATCTTTGAGGTCGTCCGGGTTGGTAGAGGGGAGCTTGGAGAGTTCGGGTTCTTGACTATCGCCCTGCTTGCCACGTGGGCCCTGTCGCTCGCGGGGTGGAGCAGAAGCTGGTGTGCGTGCACCCTTGTCTTGTGGTCCGGTGGGTCCGGAACCAGAGAACTGGGGTTGATAATTGGTCAAGTCAAAAGACATCTCGATGAGTGCCGGGTCGTGTTCGTACATCTTGATGAGGTAAAGCGGTTTCCAGTTCTTCTCGGCAAATTCAAACGACTTCTTGGTTTCCTCATCATCGCGATTCTTGGCGTTGTACTTGGAGTCGTACGTCATCTGATAATGCTTGCACATGTAGTCGTAGTCGTTGTGGGTGGTAGTAATGTCCCAGCGATAGACGATGGAGCCGAGGATCTTTCGTTCCTTCCACGTCGCGCTCTTGTTGAGGATCTTGAGCGACGTATCGGCATCGCAGGCGAGAATGAGCTCGTCAAAGACTTCGACTCGTTCTTCTTCGTCACCCGTGGTGAGAGGTTTGCCTTCTTTATCGACCCGACGAGAGGTGACGAGGATATTACCGCCGCGTTTGCGGGCCTCCTTGGTGTTACGTTGAATCTCGGTCACTTCGCGACTTGTTTCGACACGAACGTTGCCGTTCTTGGTCATCTCGTCCTCCCAAGCTGCATAGACGCGAGCCAGCTCCGGGAACGCCATCATGGTCGGCACACTTGCCAGCAGACTGTCCTCGGAAAACTCGAACAGTCGCATGCTAGGGTCCAAAACACTCGTTCCAGGATCGCCGACGAGATATGCTTCGTATCGTTACCCGTTCCAAAGAACAGCGCAACAAGCGGATAAACCATGCGTTCGCCAAACTCATCCGAAAAGCCAAACATCTTCAGCATTCGATGCACGGGAATCACCGCAAAGAAGACTTCGAACCGTTTGATCGTCTTGAGCGTGGTGCCGAACTTCTTGATATCCTTGGAGTACTTTTCAACCAACTCGGAAGGAAAGACATTACTCCAGAAGGACTCTTTGCCTTTACCGAACGAGATCTGCATCCCGACTTCTTGCGCTTTGAAGCCGAGCACGTGATCGAAGACTTTGAACGTGTTGTAGAAGACCGGCGAGGCTCCTTGGACGCCATCGTTGATGTATTGGGATCGGTACTTGGCTGGGTCCGGCAGCTGGTATGATGTTGCAGAGCCACCGACCGAGCATTGCTTGTCGTAGAGGGTTACGTCGAACTCGTGTGGGGAGAGGGAGAAGGCGTGGCATGCAGACATACCGGAAGCACCAGCACCTACGACGATGATGCGCTTCTTTGAGGTGGCATGGGCGCCGTTGCCGTTCGCTGTCGACGACATGACGAGATCGATATTGTAATGCTGAGAGGTGTTGTCTACGGAGGTTGAGCGATAATTGTGCGGATGGCTCCGGAGCCCAATTGACAGTAACTGATGGTGGCAAGGTAGAGAGCGGCAAGGAGCTACGGATGCTCCGATTTGAGTCTCATGGCTCAGTGAGCAGCGGGCTGGCGAGAAGGTTTGTCAGCTCGCGACCTTCAGCAGGAGCGGTCATGACGAGCAGGCAGGACCCTTGACCGAGAAAACGACTCGATTCTCGGCTGGACCGAAGCAATGGGGTTGGGTAAGTTTCTCATGCGGCGCTTGAGGAGGCTGGAGGATTAGCAAAGCGGCTGAGACCCTAGATAAGGACGTCATTTTTCTCTCTCACAAAATTCACCGATGCTTTGACAGCCACGAGATGCAGCTCATGCATGCCCTAAAATCGGATTTCCCTCCACCTACGAATCGGGGTCCACAGCGGTTGAATCGGGACTTCGGATCTTCCAACACGCTGCGTCGCTGAGACTCGCCCCACGCTTTACGCTTTTTGCAAGCAAGGCGCCTCATCTTTGAACCCTGAGCTGGGTCGCGGAAGAAGAAGAATCACAGACCAACACTTTTACATTTTTGAGCGTGGGAAGACTCGCTCTTGCTTCAGCGTTTCGCTACCTTCACAGTCATTTCACCCTCTCTCTCCCACTCACCGTCGGAGCTTATCACCATCGGATTCGTTCTGCCTGCGCCGCAGCCATTCCCACGATCACCAACTTCAGCTCAGGACTTCGTCAACAGCAAAGAAACTCTCTTTCTATCGTCACATTCCATCGGCACTGTCCGTGCTTCACTTGGCTAATCAACTTTTGTCACGATCGGTCGCATTCTCGGGACCGCCACCTATCCAAAACGCAGAGATCACAGCAGCAAGCTGTCGCCATCGGCTCTGCCCCGGAACCGTCGGATCATCCGCTCGACTCAGCCTGCGCCGTGCGCATCCCTTTCAGGCTGTCGACTGCGCAGCGCAAGAACACTCTTCGGTCCTTTTTGAGCGTGCGGACGGGCCACTGATCTGACCGTCGAGCGTCTATATAGACAACGCTTTCGTTGCGATCCCCCTTCTCGCCCCGCCCATCTTCAAGCATCGCCTGCTTCTTTTCCAGCCTCGCGTATACCATCTCAAGCATAAACCTCGTCCATTTCATCCACGTCCCTCGTGTCCCAAGCATCAGCCTTTCCAATTTTCATCAACGTCCCTCTCGTCCCAAGCATCAACCCCAAGCATCAACATCTCCAATTCCCTCCTTGCCCTGGCATCGCGAGCATCGGCATCGCTGGCCAATCCTTGCCTCTCTCGAAGCAGCGACATCGTCCGTCTCCTCTCGGTCATCCTCATCGCCAGCATCAACATCCTTATCCCCATTCTCGCCCATACCGTCCCTAGCGTATCAACGCCAAGCCTAGCTATTCTTCAATTCCCAACGGCATCTCCGCGTTCGGTGTCTCACTTTGCCGCCACTCTCTACTCCGCAAGCACTCCGTTACATCTTTCCGTATCTCAAAGATGTCACACCCGACTACCGGCCCACCGGCCTCGACTTCGCAGATGATCCGAAGCGACGACGTCGATATGGTAGATGCAGGCTCCGAGCAGCGCGCACACCAAGAAGAGAAGGTCACCTTCGCCAGTAAGGAAATCAAAAGCCTCTCTGCGCTTCGCTTCGATCCTGATTATCTCGAGCGAACGCGTCCCGCCGACGTGGGCCAGGACTTTCAGCTTCGTCTTGCAAACGATCCGCCAAAACTCTACCTGGAGTACGAGATCTGTCGCCTCACGGATTTTTTTAAGGCTTGGGTGGTGGAGTGGGAGCTCGGTATGGAGGGGATGGAAGTCGAAGCCCTAAATGCAGTCAATGCCGGCGATGTCATTCCGCCGTGGGACTTTGCATGGACGGATGGGTACCTTTGCGACCCTTCAGTCCCTCCCCTCGACAAGATTCAGTCCCTCGAGGATGTCAACGGATACAAGCTCACCGATGAGCTCTCCATCAACCGAGGCTGCGATTGCGAGGACGATGAGTGCGATCCCAAGACCTGCGCATGTCTGCGCCGCGCGGCAGAGGCCTACCCGTACGAAGGGTCTTACTACCAAAGGATGTTTCTTCCGCCCGGCTCGCAGGGTTCCACGGACGGTGCGGGATCCGCGGCGATCAGTCCCAACTTTGTCTACACCTCCAACGGCCTAATTGACATGGTCAATGTATTGGAAGGCACTCCCATATTCGAGTGCAACAACCACTGCACGTGCTCGTCGTCCTGCCGCAACCGTGTTGTGCAGAAGGGCAAGAAGGTTGCGCTCGCCTTTTGGAAGACGAAGTCGAAAGGTTGGGGTATCAAGGCGATCGAGCCTCTCCCACAGGGCGCTTTTGTCGGAGCCTACGGCGGTGAGCTTCTTGACGATCAAGCCTCGGAGGCTCGTGCTACAATCTACGATCGGAAGTTGGGTACGACGTATCTGCAGAACATTGATTCCCACAATGTCAAGGTGCATCTTACCCGGCAGGTCATCGAGAGGGAACTGGCTGAAAAGAACGAGCTCGGACGATACCGTGGGAGTGCCGAAGGTAATCGCAGGCTTGTCGAGCTCATCACTCGAACAGCAGACCTCATCGAGACCTACGATGACTACTTCAGGTTCATCGAAGAAGACTCTGACTCCAAGAACATGGGATTGTCTGAGGCCGAGAAGCGGAAGCGGAAGCAGAAGGGGAGTCTCACACCAGATGGGGATGCTCGCATCTTCGAGAGCGCAAAGAAGATCGCAGCAAAGCAGGCAAGGGAGGCGGCTGTTCGACGCCGCGCAAAATGGGTCGCCGAGAACCCTCTGATCAGGTTCGACCGTGATATTGATCCGCAGATCGACTTTGACGATCCGGTGTGGAACTTTCTCAACCTCTCGTCAGCCGAGCAAGACGAGGCACGCCGTTTGCAGCAGGTCAGGTCCGACCTGGAGGATAAGCACCTTTTGACGGTCGATTCGGCGCTGTGGGGCAACCACACTCGGTTTTTCAACCATTCGTGCGACCCCAATATCTACCACGTACCCGTCTACACCGACAACCCTTCCATCCTGCGTCCTCTTCTCGCATTCTTCACCCTGCGTCCTGTCGCTGAAGGTGAGGAACTCTGCTTCAATTACCGCGGCAATGGAGTCTCGGACGAGTTTACCGATACCCCGGCACCGCAGAGTCCTTTGAAGGGGTCTGGGCGAACGAGGATCCATCCACCGACGACGAGACCAGGCGCAGATACGGTGACGGCGATCACGGCGACTCCGGCCGAGAGCTCGACAGCCGCAAGCTGGAAACTGGACATCGTGTGTCGGTGCGGGTCCAAGAAGTGTACTGGGAAAGTGTTCAGTTGAGGTACGCAGAATGCAGAACGCCGCTTTTCTGCCAACTGGTGTGTTACCAGCGTAGTGGCGTAAACCTACCTCACCAGGGAGGAGAGACGAGAAAGTGACACTAACCCCTCGAGCCGAGTTGAGGTGTTGGCGATAGTACATCTTGGCTGTCTTGACCTCTGTATCGCTGTCGTAACTTGATCACATTTCGCACTCCGCGTTCCTCCAACATCATCAACCTTATCCGCACACGCTCGTATCCGTGCAGACATTTCCTCGAGCACCTCCTCACCATCCATCCTACACATCCTCCGCTTGTCAACCTCCCCAAACCATGTATCAACATCAAAACTTTTCCTCATCACTGTTTTTCAATACGAACCCTTTCGACAACCTCTCAAACCGGAGCGTACGATGTTGGTGCTGTCGTCGCTGATGATGGTGACGTTGTGTGTGTGTGTGTGTGTGTGTGTGTGTTTTTTTTCCATTGCTGTCTGATGAACAAAAAAAAAGTTGATTTCGTGAAAAGAAGCTGATGCGGAGATAGCGTGTTATCCGCTGCTCTAACAGTCTACGCTACGTAACTGCCACACCCGGTGCCGAGCGTCATTACTGCTGCTCCCTCTGCTGCCGCTGATAGCCCGCAACAACATCTACCAGCAACGAGTTGAGCCGTACAACGTTGACAATCTGTGTGCCTTGCATGATCCTTTCCCCTTCCGCATCATTGCGCTCCATGCCTTCGACTTTACCTGCACCTGCACCACCACCAACGGCAGAAGACACCCCGATCGGCGTATGCGGACTGCTCGCACTCCTCGCCGAGTTACTCCTGCCCACCATCTGCAGCCTGGTCAACGAAGTGCTCGGTGGGTAGAGGAAGAGCGAGGAGGCGTTTTTCGTGTGTGCGCCCGTTCCTCCTGTACCTCCTGCTGACGTTGCAGGGATCAACAACTCCCGCTCATGCCGACCTACACCCGTGTTGGCATAGTAATGCCTAGACGTGCTCGTGTTGCGATCCAACGCCGCAGAAGCCAGACCGACACCCAACCCGCTCTGTCCCGCCCTACCCGCGAAACTCAACGTAGCCGATCGTTCCAACTGCTGTACCGGCTGTCCATGTTGCACCGGCTGAATCAACGTTTCGCGCAAAACCTCCAAACTCGCCATCGCCATCTCCCTCCCCATCTTCTCCCCCACCACCAACGCTTTTCGCTTCAACCCTTCCTCCGCACCCGCCTTCAACATCTTACACCACCGCTCCACCGTCTGCCGATCTTCAAAGCTAAACATGAACCGCTTCGCCCCACTACTGGATAGGCTGGTGAGCGTAAAGGAGTGTTTCATAAATGCCCGTTCCACTGTTACGTTGAACGAGCGAGGTAGAGGTGTGTCGTCCGAAGAAGTGGTTCCAGTGGTGTCGGTGACGTCGATTTCCGTGCCGCCGTAGAAGCGGGCGTTTCGACCGGCTCGAACAAAGACGATCTGTTTGGGTCCCAGGCTCTTTGTCCACATGGTAAACGAGGCTTCGTTCGAACTGCTAAACGTCAAGATGGGCGGTTCGAACGTCGTATCTTGCGCATACAGTCGTATAGCCAAGTCGGGATCAGGAGCGGGGATGACGAGCGTAATCGGCTCTGCTGGCTGCGCATACGTCAAGCGCGTCGGCAACTTGCCGCCTTTGATCCGGATCGTGAAACGCGGTTCGTACCGGTCCAACGCCTGTACAAGTGGTTCAGATCGAATCGACAGATAAATCCGGCTGAGCGTACGATCCGACAGCACCGATTCAGGATCATGCTGTCGAAACACGCTAACAAAGTCACTCTTGGACAGATCGCGACACGGCGCACTAAACAGTCCCGGCGTAATCACCGTAACCGGCCTCGGAAAATTCGGCGACGTCACACTCGAAGGTCCCGATGGCACTCCTGTATGCAGCGCATCGTTGAGCGCCATAATCGCAAACACCAAATCCGACGCTATCTGCGCAGTAAAAGCCGGCTTAATCATCGACGCATTATGCTGCGTCCAGCTCTGAGCAAAGTGCATCAGCAGCGCTTCAAACGCATCGAGATCCGTGGGGAAACGCAAATCCAACAACAGCGTGCGTAGTGCCGATTCGATCGATACGCCTACGTGACGATGCTGCGACACGTACGCCTTGAGAATCTCGCGACGTGACTGGTGGCCGAGGTATTGGGTCAAATCGTGGCGGTCGAGTTCGGGTGTTTGGTAAAGAAGCTGGGCGATGGATGCAGGAGAAGACTCCAGACCGGTTTTGGCGACCAGAGCGCGTACGGCTGCATCGGGGTCTTTGCTAAAGTGCGAGACGAAACCCCAGAGTACGGGGTTTTGAGCACGGGTTTTGGCCGAGGCGGTGCGGGTATTGGTGGTGACACTGACTTTGAGTCGGTGTAGCTCGAGAACATTCTTGACGCTGAATTTCCATGACAAGGTAGGCAGCACAGCCGCTTGCTTCATCTGCCCCATCGTCCGGCCTGCTCCTGCACCTGGAGGAGCGACTGGTTTAGCGACCACCAAAAGATCGCTAAAGAGGAAAAGGTATCGATCTTTGATCGTCGTAGCGCTGATTACCTGGAACACTGGATCAGTAGCCAGCAGTTTCCGTGGTGGATCTTGCATCTGCTCCAGTGTCGCGCCAGGAACGGTCTGCGTTGGGCCAACGGTCGAGAGCATGCGGCTGTAACGATGCATCATGGCAGCTGTACTGGGCGCCAATGACTGTACCGCAGCTCCATGGCGTTCTGAAGAGGAGGAAGCATCGGCATCGTCAGCGCTACCATCTTGCAGATCTGGTCGAATACGAGCGCTGACCACGGAAGAAATGGATGCGTTGCGCTGCAGGTCCGCCGCTGACGCTGCCGCTGCCGACGTTGCCGCCCTATCTGTCGCGTGGCTGTCAAAGAGTCGATGCTCGAATGTTGCATCATTTTGTGGCTTTTCGACCCTGACAATGGGCTGTGAAGGCGTCGGGGCAGGTCCAGGCGTGGCATCCGTCAAGATGGGTGCCGAAATGAAGCTAGCCTCGGTTGGCAACTTGGGCGAGTCATCTCTCTTTCCACGACGCGCCCAGAAACCGCCGGCTTCCTTTGCCGAAGAAGGAGTCCTTCTCAAGCTCGATGCTTTGCGACGTAGCGACGAGAACAGCCCGATCTGCTTGCCGTTGACCTCCTGATCGTCCCTGGCTGTGGTTACAGACGGAGGCGAGTCTGACGTACCGGGATGAACAACGCCTCTTGACTGCCCTTGAGCAGCAAGCGTCGAAGAAGGCGGTGCCGCTGACACCGCCATACGACTGAACTCCTCTTGCCTGTGCACTGGGCTTGTCTTGGCCAGACCCGGGAAAGGCTGCAACTTCTCGTTGCCTGCCAACGCCGACAGATCAGCAGAAGGACGCTGCGAGTGACTTCCAGACGTCATACATACGTGCTCTGTGAACCTGCTGCCTGTCGCCGTGTTACTGCGCTCGAGCTTCGGTGCGCCATTGACACCTGTCGCTGCTTTGTTGTTGCGTGCGATCTTGCCTAGCTTGTCGGCCATGCGATCGACTTTTTGAAGGTACGCATCGTCCACTTCTCCATCCACGTCGCTGATCTCGTTGATCGAGACGTTGCTGTTGTTGGACAGTGACGACCCATTTGCGCGAGTGTTGGGGACTTTGAGATTGCCATCATCGTCTCCGCCGATTGAAGAGCGAGATCGAGAGTCCAGATCGAGATCATCGCCATATTCAGCAACGAAAGTGGGCCCTAGCATGGCTTTGACACGCTCGGAAGGCTTTGTCCGTGTAGAGGGGACAGGGAGAAGCTCGAATTGCGAGTCTGACGTATCCCTGCCCGTCGTGCTGTCGAGTGGCTGTGGCTTGCTGGGTTCTGCGTCCTTCAAAGCTTCATCTTCGGGTTCTTCGATCAGAGGCGAGCCAACTGCAGGAACACCATTCAGAGCACGCGCCTCTTCTGACGATCGAAGACGTGCTTCTGCCTCGCCTCGGCCTTCCAGACTTTCTCTGTCGCTGCTTGCGATCGATATGGGCCAGTCACCTCGCGTTGTTCGAGACACTGCCGTGCCGCGCATCACCGGGCTAAGGTCCGTGGATGGTGAATCGGTCACGATGGTCTGAGCTGTCGACATGAGAGAGTTGGACAGGCGCAAGGGTACATTGAGTCCACTTGGGCTGGAGGCCATCCACGGCGTCCTGCGCGCCTCTCCAAACTCGGTCTCTGTGCTGGGAAACGGGTCGCACGGCACAGCAGCCGCGCTGCGGTACAACAAGCGGTGAGGAGGTGTCGTTGGAACTTCAGCACTGAGTGGTTGCTGAATATGCTCTGGAGTGGCGCCAGTCGAGACGAGTCCAAGACCGTGCACATTGGCAGCGTCTTTCCCGTTCTGCAGGAGATGCGAATGCGGAGAGAGGGACGACGGATTACCTTCAGCGTCATCGCTCTCCTCGTCATCGTCCAAGCCATCCGGAGCAGGCGAGTAGAGCTTGTAGAAAGCATCATCCTCCAAAGGCTCTTCGTCTGTGTAGGATGCAGGACTGGACAAGAGGTCTTGTGCTGTTGGTTGCGCCGAACGAAGCCGAGTCGATGATGGTCGAATCACTGAAGCGCGCTTTGAGACACCAGCATTTCCTCTCTTTCCCGGAGACAGTCCACCTTGACCCTCCTTCCTTGATCTCTGCTCCATTCCACCTGCGCTCGTCGCGTCGACAGTCGCTGCCGCTTGAGATGACAGCGAATCGAGGCCGAGCCCGACAACACCCGCACGACGCTTCTGTTGAGCATCTCTACCAAAGTCGACAGTGAGGCCATCGTGCTCCGAATTGTCGCCATCTTGTAGACCAGACCGCTGAAGAGCAGCACCGCCGTCTGACCCCTTCGTCACAGACCTGCCTGCCGCAGCATCCATCGATATAGAAGGAATCGACGGCGAAACCTCCAGCCCAAAGCTATCCTCGTTGTTGAGCAGAGCCATCGCACTTTCGCGATTGCGTTCTTGGAAATGATGGGCCGACGCATTGGTTGTAGTGCTGTGCGCATAATGCGATCCTATGGACGCATCCGAGGCCGAAGCTTTCAAGCCTGAAGCCGATGTTGCGAGCGGATCATCTTCGGATTGCGCAGCGCCATACGTATCATTACCCGCAGTAGCAGCACTCGTCGGGCTGAGAGTCTGACGGAAAGCTGGAACCGGCGAAGACGAAGTCAATGCGTCCAAATGCGAGAGATGCGGCGGTACTGGCGATGACGGCGGTCGAATGACAACACCGACAGGGCTGATAGTCTCGTCGACAGCCGGCGAGTTTGTGATGACTTGCGGTAATCTCGGCTGTCGAACAGTTGCTTTTGAGGTGTCTGCCGCGTCTGTAACGTGACCTTGATCAGACGCGGGTTGCAGCGTCGGCGTTGCATTCCCTCTACCTCTGGTGCTGAGTTTGCGCATCATTTCGGTCCTTGCAATCTGACGTTGCGATTGTTGGCGAGTCAAACCTGGAGCAGCTTCCTGGACAGCCGCCTGTGGTGGAATGGACGTGAAGCTACTTTCCTCTGGAACAGCAGCTTCCGAAGGAGTCACGGAAGCAGGCTTCAGCATACTCTGACGCTCAACACGTCGTTGATGAATGCGCGAGATCCGATTGGATGCCGGACCTGGGACGGCAAGAAAGACGCCTTGAACAAACTCGGCCTTGTTCTGCGCTTCCG
This sequence comes from Anthracocystis panici-leucophaei, assembly GCA_014826065.1. Lineage (NCBI taxonomy): Eukaryota > Fungi > Basidiomycota > Ustilaginomycetes > Ustilaginales > Ustilaginaceae > Anthracocystis > Anthracocystis panici-leucophaei. The sequence continues at coordinate 176,467 of CP060315.1, read as the reverse complement.
CCATAGCTGTGAGACCGTTGATGGTGCGACTCCTTCTGAGGCCAGGGCGGTTCTTGATGGATTGGCGCTTCAATCTAGTTTCGTGCGCAGATTCGTCATCCGATGCCATATCTGCCAAGTCATTGTTGGACCCGGACAAGGGAGTGGGAGACGGTGTGGCAGCACCACGACCGATAAGTGTGCCTTCGGGAGTGTGATCGTAGAAGACGTCGGTACCGCTGTTGCCAAGCAACTTTTCTAAAGCGTAGGCACGTGCAGCCTGACTAGCAGCGCTGGTGCTAGCGCTTCGTTGCAGTCCTTCGGATTCGCGCTCAAGCAGGATTCGGGCACGAAGCTGCTCGAGCGAAGGCAGAGGCGAGCGGTTGAAGGGTCTCTGATTAGATCTGTCCTGGACCATGGGCGAACGCGAGCGATCACAGGAATCGTTTGAGGACGGAGCCAACAGCATTGGGTTGGCAGCAGGCACCGTCGAAGTGGAAGCGATAGCATTGTCAATGGGATACGCTTGCACGTAGCTCGATTGGGTTGTTTGGGGATATGAAAAGCCGTTGGTATAAAGTGGATAGGCAGCTCCTTGAGCAGCTGTTGGGTCGAACTGTAGATCGGCTGTCGTCAACGGCAAAGTTGGCTGAGCAGGATCAACTGCGAGTGTATGCGATGAGGATTCCGCTGGTGCATTTGAGATCGCTGGAGATGAATCCGATTCAGGAGGAAATGCACCAGGAAGTGCCGGCGTCTCGGCTCTCGACTTCATTTCCCTCTGCGATGCGGCGCGCTTGAGCATAGCAATGGCATTGGTGCGTGCAACCGAGCCCTGGCGGACGAGGCCAGGAGTAGCTGCTGCAAGGTCGGCTGATGGTGAGGCCTGCATCATGGTGTGCTATCGCGCTAGACTCGCAATCTTTTTGTGTGGGATATCGGAAGCGGGCGTCCGCTCGCCCAGCGGTTGTCGGTGAAGCCGCCGTGCACGAAACCTAAACAATCAAGGGCATGCTTCGGGTTAACAGCTGATTGAGGTGCAAGTTTCTTCGGTCGAATCGATGATTGCAACGACGGAGGCTGCGATAGATGCTGACGCTACGGCACTGACGATGAATGCGCAGTAATGCCGAATGATAACCGATAAAATGCTGAAATGGTACGAAGCTGTGAGAATGGTCGGAAGGAGAGCCGATGCTGATACAGATGCTGATACAACTGTGTGACAAGCGAAAAAGTCGGCAAATCTTTTGAGCGTGTCAGTCAAGACCGGTCGTTGTGTGAGTGATGGATGTTGCGAATGGTCAAGAGGAAGCGATGCCGCATTCGAAATAGAGCTCGGAGACACCGACAAAAAAGGGTCAAGCACAGCCTGCGTGCTGCTGCCGCGTGCTTGCTGTGTGGTGCTGCGCAAAGTGTGTGTGTGTGTGAAGCCGGCGCGTGTGTCTCGGTTGCCCGAATTTTCTTCTCAAAAGTCACACAGCTTGGCATGCAAAGAGACCCTCTCGACTCCATGGGCTGCAGCAGCAAGCGCAGGTACAGTAGCAGGCAGCAGCCAGCCCGCTTGTCGGCATCGGCAAGTTCGGCTCCCCCTTTGGCAGCCATCATATCCGACCACAGACTTTGTCATCCTTCTTTTGCATCGTTGTCGCATCTGATGCTTGACACTTTTCGCAACGATGCATTGGAGATGCATTGGAGAAGAACGCAATAGTAACGGATGGATCCGTATGCTGGTTTCAGTGTCGAAGATGGTTGCAGATCGAGGGTGACAACCCCCGCAAACCTTTTTTGCACCCCCTTTTTTCCGCCCAATTTTTTTTTTTTTTCTTCTCTTTCCTTTCCCGAGCCTTTCAAGACGTTCTCCTCATCGACAAACACAAGTCACCAAACACTGCTCACACCGTGTCACTTCATACCATCCTAACAATCACACAGACAAACAACTTTCTTTGAGAGACGACATTGAACATTAACAAAATGGGGCATAGACTGGAAGAACAAGAGAGACAGACAAATCCATCGTGAGCTTGCAAGTATCCGTAAAGACAGCCTTTGGTCTCGTGACTAGAGGAGCAAAGCTTGCCTTCCTTTTGAAGAGAACTAGCCGGCCCAAGTGCAACCAGTCGCCTCTTGCTCTTCGACATAGGAGATTTGATCATATCGACAAAGGAAAGGATAAGGAAACGATGATGACCAAACCATGACTTCCATTAGCAAGTGCAAAAGGGAGGAGACCACGTTTTTTTTTTTTTTTTTCGCAGTTGCGCCCGTGTATTGCCACTACTCCTGTTGTGCGCGTTGCTACATGCCATCTTCCATCCCTCTACCACAAGTAATGAGAAGGGCAAGCTACATCGACAAGCCAGCAGAAGAGAAACGACAGGGCGCGGTCGAGTGGTATGATTTGAGAGGGAATTGGGGGACAGAAACAGAACCACGGGTATATACTATCGCGTACATCGGTATCGGTATCAGTATCAAGTATTTCATGACTCGTTCCTCAGCTTGGGAAAAGCCAAGGCCGATTTGCTTTTTCACCGCATCTCTGGCAATTTAGGGATTGCGGCTGTTCTCGATGGCCGGGTTGAGAGGCTGAACCACCTCGGTCTGGTTGTGCGCAGCACCGTTGATCGCAGGTGCCGCCTTGGCAGTCAACGACTCGTCGTGGGCGTGCGCAGCTGCAGCACCGTTGCCGGTTCCAGCAGGGAGCGTGGTGGCACCAGTGCCGGCGATCAGTGCACCAGGAGCGTGCGAACCGTTAGCAGTCGAGTAGGCGGTGGCGCCCGTGGTGCCGGCAGCAGCACCAGTCGTGGCGAGACCAGGTGCAGTGCCGGCCAGAGGAGCGCCAGCACCGGCAGTGCCAGTGGTAGTCGAGTTGTGCGAGTGGCTGGCAAGACCAGCGGCACCGGCAGCAGCGCCAGCACCTACACCGGCAGCAGCACTGGCGTTGGTGGGCGAAGGGCCGAGGTTCTGCGTCTTGGACGAGACCGTGTTACGAGGGTCCTTCTGGCCGGGAGCGACAATGGAAAAGGCGGGCGAGTACCAATCCTTGTTGACGTGGTTGGGCGAAGCCTTGGCGGCGGCATCGCGCTCGTCGATCTTCTGGATCCAGCCATCGGGGTGACCGAGGTTGGGCAGGATCGAGTTGCGCTTCGAGGTGGCGAGCTTGAAGGTACCGTCGCTGGTCTTCTTGGTCTGCTCGTCCTCCTTCTTGCCAAAGGTGTCCTTAAAGGCGTCGCCGACACCCTTGCCCTCGATCTCCTTGTTGCGCTCGATGCGGTCGCGAAGCTCGACGAGCTGGCGGTCGAGGTCCTCGAGAGCACCGCGGATGCCCGACTCGGCAGCCTTGGAGATGGCCTTCTTGATGACACCGGTGGTGAGCGGGCGGAGGATCTTGATGAGCGTGTCGTGCTTGCTGTCGCGGATGGCAAACTTGAGCTTGTCCACCTTGGCCACCACCTGCTTGACGGTGAAGATGTGGCGGCTCTTCCTGCCGCGAGGAGCGTTCTCAGCCTCGAGGTGGATGGTAACGGTGAGACCCTTGCCGCCAAGGAAGACGTCGGCGGTACCCTTCTCGTTGAGCTTGGGGAAACCCAGCTTCTTCTTGAAGAAGAAGTGGACATCGCGCATGTCGGTCTGGATCTGGTGGAGCGTCAACTTGAACGAGTGCTGGTGCTTATCACCGAGCTGGGCGAACTGCGAGAGCTTGAAGTAGTTGCGGACATCCATCTCGGTCTGCGAGGGGAGGATGTTGAGCAAGTCGATGGCGAGGTTCTCAATGACCAAGTCGACCTGCTTGTCCGTGTACTCGATACGGGGCAGAGGCACCAGACCCACGTGGCTGAGCAGCTGGGGCAGGATGGGGTCGCGGATGTCGCTCCAGAGGTGGGGCTTGAAGGCCAAGCCACCCTCCGAGTTGAGGAAGATGTCCTTGGTGAGCTGCTGGATGTTGTCGCCGAGCTTGCGGTTGAGAGGGTCGTTGTTCATCTGCTTGGCAAAGTGGGTGATCTCGCGGAAGAGAGCGTCCTTGTGGGGCACGTACTTGCCCTGGCTGCGGCCGTCGGCGGCAACGAAGAACTTCTTGCCAGACTCGGTGAGCTGTTGAGCCTGCGTGTTGGCCTCGTCCTTCATGATGAAGCCGGGCTCCTGGAGACACTTGCGGATGTAAGTGTCGAGGCGGCTGAACCACTGCCTGAGCTCGGGATCGTTGGCTACGTCGGTGTAGATCTGGTCGACGGCGTCAATGATGGGCTGGGTCGAGACACCGTTGGCGAAGCGCTCGAGGAGACGACGGAAGGTGGTCTCGGCGGTGGCGACGTTGCCCTCAGAGCGAACGCTCTGGGCGCTCTGGTTGGACTGGTTGTAGACGTGCGAGGCGTGACCCTTGTACTGCTCAAAGAAGTTGAGGAAGTAGTCCATGGCGTCTTGGTAGTCCTTGTGACGCTGGCACTCGACGACAATCTTCTTGAGACGGTAGTAGAACTGGTCGCGGCGCTCCTTGGGGAACTTCTCCTTGAGGTACTCCTGAGCCTTGTCGGAGTGCTCCTTGGCGAGGTCCTTGTGCTTCTGGGGGATGCGGTCCGAGAGAGTCTGGGCTTTGGCCTTGGCGACGTCGGCGACGGCAGCCTGGTTCTGCTCTCGGCTGGCGTTGGGGTCGACGGCGTTTTGGACATCCTGGGCGTGGGAAGCCGCCTCGGACTTGGCCGAAGCCTCAGCCTTGGCCTGGTCCTTCTTGCGCAGGGCCTCGGGGATGTCGTCGTGGAACTCGTTGTCGGGAGCGGGGCGGTCGACGCTGTTGAGCTGCTCCTCATTGGGACGAGCGGCCTCGGCGGCCTTGGCAGCACCGTCGGCGAACATGTCGCGGCCGATGTAGCCAAAGTCCTGAACGATCTTGCGGAGCTCACCGTTGCGGAGGAAGAGGGTGAGAAGGGTGCGGAAGGCCTCACCGGCGGTCTCGCCGTCCGTCTTGGCGTCAGCGCCGGTGAGGGGTGACTTTACGTTGACATTGCTAGCAATGTCGGCCTTGCGAGTGGCGTAGAGGAAGTTCTGGAACTCCTCGCCGCCGTTCTTGTTGACGACGACCTGACGTGCGGTCTCGATGAGCTCGCGAACGTCCTGGATGAGCTTCTTGCCGTCGGGCGAGAGCTTGTTGGTGTCGACGGGGCTGGTGGCGAGCGTGTACTTGAGCGCATCGTCAATCTGCTGGTTGTCGGGGTAGCGGCCCTCACGGAAGGCCTGGATGACACCGAAGAAGCGCATCTTGCGGTCGACATCGGCAGCCTTCTGCTGCGAACCAACGGCCATAGTGACAGCGTTGGAAGAGGGCTTTTCAGCAATTTGGCTGACGGAAGCTCCAGCTTGCGACATGGTTGCTTAGGTTGAAACGTCAAAGAATGAAACAGGTGGGGTTTTACGATGTGGTAGTCGAATAAGCGATCGAGAAGCTTTGGCAAAATCGGGGTCGACAGACTATCGATCGAGATTGTGCACTGAGAGAAAAAAAGCGTGCGCTTGAGTCAATTGAATCGCAGGGGAACCAAGACAGGTGTGCGATTGCGATAGAAAGAGTTGGGTCGGGACTGGACAGATAGTGGTAGGAATATCTGATCAATCTGGTATCAACGGAAATCTGGTATGTGGTAGTGGTGGAAGGAAGGAAGGAAGGAAGGAAGGAAGGAAAGAAAGTGATGGCTCGAGTATGGTGATGGATCTATATACTTTGCGACAAGTTCAGTCAGCTAGGGCGTCTGAAGGGTATGCTCATGGATCGGCTCAAGCGAAGGATGGACTGAAGACACAGGCACGAGGCACGAAGCGGGATGACATGGCGTAGACAGTGAATGTGCACTTCTGAGAGCCGATGACGAGCCGCCCTAAGAGCAAAGCTGAAAATGGCATCAGCCTGCAGCAAAATGCGGAATTGGGCACGACACCACAGCCAAGCGAGGGACGACCCAGAGCCAAACGCAAAAGCGAGCCAAGGGGACTGGACTGACTGTTGAGCAAAGGGCGAATGGGGTTCGGCGTTCGTTTCCACCAAGGACGGAAGAGGTAGGTGAGTGCGTCATTCCAAGCGTGCATTCAGGCTGAGAAGCAAGCTGCAGAGCTGTGTCACGCAAACCCCAGGGAAGCGGAAAGGGCAGGTGCACGGACGGACGGACGGACGGCAGAGAGAACTCTGAATCAGACACGCAGATCAGAACCTGTCGAGCGCAAGCACGGTCCACAGCAGACACACAAACCGCAACACAACACTGCAGCTGCAACCAGGAAATGTGGAGGTTATTTTTTTTTTTTTTTTTTTTTTCTTGTCGAGGCTCCAGACCAGACGTGGAGAAGGGCTGGAATCCCGCCTGTGCCATGCATGCATACCAAAATGTCAGACGGCGATCTCCCAGAAATCACCTCGCTTTTCAGAAAATGAACGATCGAATCAAATCGAACGCGGCTCACCCGCAGCGCTTTGCTTAGCTCGCTCAGCCATCGTATTGACCGCTCTAAGAGGGAGAGAGAGAGAGAGAGAGAGAGAGAGAGAGAGACGAGGGTAAAGAAAGAGGGTCGATTCCTGCTGACTGAGACACCTGGGCTTGGATCAACTTCATCCGATGCCCTCAATCCAAAGCGTTGACAGTGTCGCAGCATCACTTCGAGCTTGAATCACACATCATCACATCACATTGGCTTCTTGCATTCACATCATATGGCAACTCACAAACGATGATCGCTTGGCACATTTTGCTCTTTTCGCACAAGCGGACGCCACCGACGTGATTCACCCAAACGTTTGGATGCTAGAGATTTGACAAAGCGCCGTCGAATACAAGGCAACGTCGATATCATCGTACAGCACCCTCAGAGCCCCGTTCCATGCTCCGCAATGCGTCCCGCTCGGTCACCTTCACAGCTTGTGTAGAAGGAAAAGAGGAATAATGAATCGGGCAAGCTGGTCTTTCGATGGTCGTGTCCGACTTGCCCTTGATTGGTATGAAATTGAATTTCTGACTGAGCGGCTGCCTCTCGAATTTCAACAACGGCGTTCTCTACAGTATTTTTCCGCTGCCTCGTACATGCGCGATGACGATGTGACAGATGACAGCCTTTCTTTTCCACCGCCGACGCCGGCTATTGGCGCTGCTATTGTGATCTAAATTTAGTCGACTCCTTGCACTCCTTCCCTATCCTGCTCCTCTCGACCCTTGGACCCATCATTTCGTCACGATGCAGGCCTGTTCCTCGCTTGCTCTCCCTCAGGGTCTTTCTTTCATCTTCATTTTGCATTTGCTTCGCTGCAGATTGGGCGTCTCATCTGCGTGTCTGTGGAAGCCAACATGATCGACCGTATCCAAAACTGCAACACCGTCAAAAAACCTCAATTCACAGCATTTCAAAACCCTCGGCACATCCTTTCAACCATTAGGCTTGCCGAGTGTGATCGGCATGTTGTCAACACTCTGTCTCAAATCGTATTCCCGGATCGCCTGGCTTCTCTTGTTTCTGTTTATGGAAACAGGGACGGCATACGCAGTGCTCGCAATCCTGACGATGATCTCCGTCATTGCCCTTCGTACAGGCTCTAATTGACATTCAGGAGGGCGTTTCCACGGTTTTTGTTTAGAGTTTGGGTTTGCCTTACTTGCTTGTCGAGATGCGATCTTGCTTCTGAAAGCGAGAGCGAGGATCAACGCTCCAATTCATCCTCCTCAAAGTCCGGCAGCATCGCAGCGTCTTCGTCCGTCGACAAATGTCGGTATCCACCGTAAGCGCCACGCGAGCGGTTCATCCTGTTGCGCAAGAACGGGATTCGTTCCGATGCCACCTCTTGCAGCCTGGCGAAGGCAGCGCTTGCTGCACCCAGTACGAATCGTGGCACTGACGCCAAATTCTGTGCCAGTTCCGAATCGGGCCCATACAACCGCGTCGAGCTGTCCGGTAGTCGAATGCGACCTGTACCAAACCCTGTGCGACTCGATTGCCTCTTTGCCCACCAGTAGCCTACCAACCCCGCTAAGCCAAAGGGCCACAGAATCACCGTTGACCACCACAGGAATCCGTGGCCAGCCAAGTTGTTGCTGCACACATGCTTGGTGCCTCGATCCGGTCGTGATCCGCCTTGGCACGTCGAGTATGGGATCTTGCGAACATTCGTCCTATCATACCAATAGCCATCGCTATCCGCTGCCCAGCACTGACTCGCTTCGTCCGTCGACAGCGGCGACACGCCCGGATACAACACACACTTGCCGCTAGCATCGCGATAGTGGTTGAACTCGCACTCAAAGTCCGCCTCGGTACACGAGCAGTTGCGGCTCACCGAGTGCGGCTGGATGATCTTCTCACCCACGTAGCATTCGGCCTTGCGTCTGCGTCGGTAGTAGAACGTCTGTCGACCGAATAGGCACTGCTCGACGCGCTCCTCGCTGGGCGACCACAGCTCGAAATCGTCCAGCTCGGGTCTGGCCACGTTGAGCACGCACTTCCTCGACTCAAGCGCCGAAAAGTCGAGATAGATGGCTACGCTCTTGGTGGCCGATCCACTAGGGGTTCCGAGCAGGATGAAGCGTCGATGCGTGTCTTCGGGCACGGTGAGGATCTGCGAGATGCGCATCTTTTCGCCGAATGCGTACGATTCCCATGTGACGCCTTCGTTGAGCGAGTAGAGCACCGTATCCGTCGCCTGCTCGTTGTTGACCAGCACAATGATGGATCCCTGATCACCGAATTCCCACTTGTGCGCATCCTTATGAACCTCTTCCCAGGTGAAACCGCCGTCGCGCGTCAGGAAGGTATCCGAGTCACGGTACGCTGCGAGCTTGCGACCAACATTGCCGACACCCATCATCAATCCCACCGCAGACGGACTGCTGTAGGTATCCTTTGGATCGTCTCGCTCGGTGAAGCCGTGCAAGTGCAGATCGCATCCCACCTGATTGCATTCGTACGGCTGACCATACACATCGCGGCTGGGAGGCACGAGCGACTTCCATCGACCGCCATCGTTGTGTGTGATGCGCGTCACGAGGTCCTTCTGCTTCGAAACCGAGGCATCGTCTGGGTTGCTCACGACATTTACGATCGCCACACCATCGAGACCAAGCATCTTCTCGAAGTCGACAAAGCCCTTGTCGTTGCGGTTGACAAAGTCGAGCGATTGGGCGTAGAAGGTACCGTTTGAGTTGCTCTTGAGCAATGTGCCCCACTCGGACCCTTTTTCAGAGTGTGTGGTGAAATGCAAAAAGATGGCGTCGGTCACCGAGTCCAAGACTGTGTAGGCTCGCGTGCCGAGCTCCATGCCTGGCGGGAAGTGGATCTCTGCAAAGTCACGACCATTGAGCGAGACTTGGAGCTTGAGGCTGGGAGCCGATGTCGTCGTTACGTACTCGGCCACCACAAGGTACTGCTCAAAGACGGCAAAGCCAACAATTGCGTCGAAGACTCGCGTGCGTTTGCGATAGAAGTTGTCGCCGCGGATGAGCTGCAGCCGATTGGCGGCTGAAAAGTCGCGCTGGTTGCCCTGCTTATCCTGGTAGCTTTCGCAGAAAATGGTGCGCGGGTCCATCTTGAGCTTCTTGTCACGCGCCCACGAGCACGTGCGCACATAGGTATCGACCTTTTCCCACCTTGCACCGTTGCTGTCCGAGTACCACGCTTCAGCATGGCATTCCTTGCCTGTGGAGAAGGTGCAGTCCCGAGAGCCAGTCCAGATGAGCCAATCCGACCTGTCAGGATGGAAATCGAGGATGCCGATGCCAAGTCCGTTGGCCGGCAGCGGCGCAGTGAACCAGTTCCAGCTGGAACCTTGGTCGGTGGTGTAGTAGACACGCTGACCTGCGGTGATCAGATAGCCGCGTTTCGGATCGTAGGCGTGCAGCGCCATGGTAAGGAATCGATCCTCGCCAGATGCTGGTGAGCCGTCGGCGACGAGCTGCTTCCACGAGTATCCATCATTGAGAGACTGGAACACGGTGCCATCTGACAGTTGTACCAGGACGCTCGACGATTCTGGAAAGTACATCTTGTCCACCACAAGCGAAGGGAAAGTAAAGGTCTTGTGCAGCACCTTGCCCTTTTCCGGTGTCTTCTTGCCATTGCACGACTTTTGGGTTTTTTCGTCCTTGCGAATGCCTCTGCCGGCATCGCACGTGTTGCCCGGCACTTTGCGGTAGCCGGACGATGCCAGATACGTGTCATCGGGCTTGACACAAGCGCCTTCAGGGATGTGCTCGTTGCCCGTCGCTACACAGTTGCCCTGCGTGTCTCGAGCAAAGCCGAAGTCGCACTCGTAGTCGGCGTCGGTGCAAGGACATGGATCCTCCTTGCCCTCTGGATCGTTGAACTTGTCCTGAATGAAGCAGTCTGCGTCCGCCTTTCTGCGCTTGTACCACTGCTTGTGACCCATGAGACAGCTGCCTTCTGCTGCAGCCTGAACGTACCACTTTTCCATGTCGCTCTCTTTGCACTTGCGCTTCTTCATCTCGGCAAAGTCGAGGAAGATGGCCACGTTGCGATCCTGTGAGCCTGCCTGGGTCCTGGTCTGACTACCCACAAGCAAGAACTTGAGCGAGGTGCTGTCTGGAATCGTGGTGAGCACTTTGGCCCTCATCTTGACACCTAGGTTGAGCTTGTCCCAGGTCTTGCCAAAGTTGATTGAGTAGGAAACGTGGTCGGTGACATCCTCGTCGTCGACCATGACGAGCACCGAGCCCTGGTCGCCAAACTCGTACTTGTGCGCGTCACGAGACACCATTCTCCATGTTCGACCTGCGTCGGTGCTGAGGAAGGTGTCGCACTCGTCGTAGTCCTTCAAGCCTTTGCCGATGGTTCCGACGCCCATGACAAAGCCGGGCGCAATGGACGAAAAGAGCTTGCCTACGTTTGTCTTGCCCGAGACGGACCAAAGGTGAAGGGCGCAATTCTTGGTGTCGCTGGGATCACAGTCGATGCGTTTGCCCTGGTCGTCCTGCGTAGGTGGTTTGAGCGTATGCCAGCTACTTCCATCATCAAAGGTGATCACCGAGCGCACATCACCTTCGCCTTCGGTCTGTACATTAGCGATGCCGACGCCGTCGATCTTGACCAGGTGCTCAAAGTCAACCAAGCCTTGCGGTGTTCGACGTGTGCCCCGAAGCGACTCGACGAATTGCGTGCCGGTGCTGTCGCTGGTGAATAGCACGCCAGTGTTGTCGTAGATCGAGTCGACGACGTCGACCATGATCGAATGCGATGTGCTGTCAACCACCGTGTATGCATTCTCGCGAAGTTCTGAGCCGTGCGGGAACTTGGCCTTGTCCCACTTGACGCCGTCTCTTGTGACGAAGAGCGCCATCTCGGTACCTGCTTTGGTCGAGCTGCCCTGCGAATCACGAAGCGCAGTCACGAGGAACCTTTTGGAAGGGCCCAAACCGGCAAATTGCTTAGCATTTCTACCCATGTCGAGCTCAACCATCTTCTTGGACTTGAAAAAGTCGTCCGATTGGAACAGCCTCGTGGCACTGCTACCTACGCCAGGAATGGAAGCTCGCTTGTGTTGTTGGGCATCCTCCCAAGCGATGCAGAAGATGCGCTTCATCGCATCTGGGCTCGTCTCCATCTCCGGTGTTGCTTTGGCCCAGTTGCAGTGCATGACATACTCCAGCAGCGGAGCCGGATTGGTGGCAAATGCATTGGTTGTGTAGTAGGCCTCGTCGTGGCAGATTCTTCCACCCCAAGGTGTCCACATGGAGCACTTTTTGCCGGTAAAGATGATCCAGTCCCAGTGCTTTTCGTCGGCATGGAACTCCATTGGTGGACCCGCTCGCGTAGCCGGGGACTCTGGAGTGAGGAACTCCTGCCATGTTTTGCCGCGATCGACTGAGCGCCAGTGTGTGGTCTCGCGGGAGAGGATGAAGGCCTGCTTCTTGTCGTACGGATGTGGCACGAGCATGGCAGCTTTGCCAGCGGAGGAGCCAGAGACGGGCGACCAGTTCTTGCCCTCATCTTCGGAGCGATAGACAATGCCTGCAGTAGCATCGTGGTAGAGTGCGACGGTGCTGTCGTCGAAGTAGCTGATTTTGGAGGGAAGATGGGCAAAGCGGGTTACTTTGACGCCTGGTTCTGCTGCGGATGTGAGGGACGGTAGGAGGAGGAGGGTGCAGAGGAAGGAGGCGAGAGTGACCACAGTCAGCCGCCTCATGCTGCGCCGGAGAGCTGCTGCCGCTGCCATGATGGACCAAACTCGGCTGAGTCGCTGCCTTGTTCTTGTCTCGTCTGCCTGGAGCGTCCGAAAGCTGCGATTGCGATGCGGCAGTAGTGCGCTACCTCAACAGGTACAGCCGAGTCACAGCTGGGAGTCTTTGAATCGAGGTCGTCAGGGAAGGGCGTAAAGACAGTGTTGGGTCGCCGCGTGTCCGCTGGGTGTCCTCGTCGGCAAAATCCCGACAGTCACAACTTTGGGAGCTCCGAGAGAACTCTGATGGATCGGAGCTCTTGCCGGCTGAGAAGGGAGTACGAGTCGGATGCACCTTCAGCGTAGAGTGAATTAGTGTTGGTTGTGGTGAAACAAGCAAGATCTGGTGGCATCACAAGACATTCTCAAGCTTCGAGCCAACTCGGATAAGAAGCGGAAGGCGCGTGCATGGTCGTCTCGAACATCCGCGTGGAACCCTTCGGATTTTTGCGAAAGCTAGAAATTGTTAAATCGTTTTGCTGTGCCAACCCTCCATCTGTCGGAGGGTCACACGACGTCGAACACAGTCTGCTCTCTACCTCGCAAAACTCTACCCATACTTGAAAGAATCAAGACAGATCGCACACACAGACTCACACGCTCTTGGACGGCGCTAGAATAGTAGGAAGCTGTACGATTCATTGCGACAATAGGGGTGTCCAGATCCGTGATTACAATACAAGCACGATATCTTTCGAATGTTATCGAGACTTGCAATCCAACCTCTATTGGAGACGAATGAAGGTGCGAGATGGGAGTCTCGAAGCTTTTTGGGGACAGCCGCCACATAACGTGAATGGTGTGACGAGCTGTTCAACTAATCGAGCCGATTAGTGTCGATGAATACCTTGTTCCTTGGCAATGAAGACCTGATGTGGGGCTATGCAGAGGTGATAGAAATACAGTGTTGGAGGTCGTAGATGAATGCAGGTTCCATTTGTAGTTGGTCTCTAGCTGATGGAAAGGCCGAGCGAAGACCTTGAGTTTGAGCTTGATGACGGATCACTTCGTCGGCTGGGCTGGAAAGTTGAGGTCGAAGGGCACAGAGCCCAATGTCTGGGTCGGATTGATGGGCTGCGGCTGCACCAGCGTAGCTGACGCTTGAGAGTTCTGATCCGCTTTTGCGTCCATACCTGGACCTAGATGGAGCCATGCTGCGTTCATCTCAAGTTTGGCGTTGTGGCCGGTGAACGCAGCGGCATTGCCTATGGGAGCACCGGCGCGACCGCCGACGTGCACAGGCGGTGTTTCTTCGTCCGTCGACAAGGACGATCTCGATGCAGACGCACCAATGCCGCCTCGCGCTGCTGAAGCGCTGTTGCCGTGCGATATGAGTTCAGGTGTGGCTGAGCTGGTCTGCGAGTCGCCGAACGGTGTTGTCGATGTCTTGAAGCCTGTACCGACAAACGAGCTAGCGTCGAAAGCGCTGTTCATCATACCGGTTGCATTGAGGCCTGTTGTATGAGGCATTGGTGATGCTGACGTAGCTTGAAGGCTCTGTGCAAAGTTCCCGATAGGTAGAACGAGATGACCGGATGTGCTGAGCAGTTCGAGGTTGGCCGCAGCGGTCAGTGGTCGAACAATGTGTGCGGCGGAAGCCATCGTGTTGCTAGGTGTCATTGTAGGACCCAAGCTTGCTGCATACGCCGTCGCTTTGTGTGTGGGTGCTACTGAGCGCGCTTCGCCTGTCGAGGCAGGTCTCACCATAGCGTGTGCGCCTGACCGCGCGTCTGCAAATGGAGTAGGTGATGCCGACATTGTGACGCCCGGTGGTTGGAGCAATCCATCACCTTGCGTCGGCCCTTTGCCACCGAGCGTCGCTGCAGAGGTAATCGTCAACGCCGATTTGCCATGTGGCGGCTGTGGTGACATGCTGGGAGAGATCGTGCTAAATACCGGTGGCTGTGCTGCGGCCAGACTGAAAGCGTCATTTTGGAAGTAGGTAGGTACCAGCGATGAACTGGCTGTCACGGGTCGTTGCATCATTGAATTGCTCGAACCTCGCGTCAAAACGTCGGAAAAGCTGAAACGTCGACCACCAGGCGTGACAATGCTACCGCCAGGAGTGAAACCGAACCCGGGTGTGGCAGGCGAGACAAACATGGACAAACGGTCATTGGCAGGCATAGGGATCGACATGTTTGCGATGGCCTCTGCTCTGGTCGGATTCGTCGATGCAGAGCTTGTCATGCCTTGTCCATCCGTGCCATTGTTGAAACCAGTCGTGGTCTGTGCGGACATCATGACGCCCATGTGGTGTGATGCGCCATCCCCCATGTTGTTGGGCATGCCAGCACCAGTCACAAAAGGCTGACCGATGGACATGGGGTTGAAGGCCGTTTGGCTTGGAATAGAGCCCGAAAGCGCAGGCGTTGCAGAAGATCGGTTCAGATTCTTTTGACGAATGGCGGCATTGACGGTCTGCTTTGCCGTTGACGAGGTGCTCGTGGACCCACTGGCGGAGCCGAAACCATCTAGAAGGTTCGAGCCACCTGCCAAAGCGGCGGAGCCATTGGGATGATGGCTGCGTCGTGGTGGTGACGGCTGCTCTGCTTTGCGCTTGACGCCGCTTACGGACCTAACGTTGCTGCCGTTTCCTCCTCCTCCACCATCGGCCCCTCGACCAGGATTGGTAGCAGAGCCGTCGTCATCCGGGCCATCGCCGCTTGCATCGTCGTTGTCATTGTCTTTGTTGTCATCGTCGTTGTCATCCGAGTCTTTGTCGTTGTTGAGATAGTTGTGTGGGCCTTTTCTCTCTGCTACGCCTTCATACTCGGTGTAGCGCAAAAGCAGGAGATCGATGTCGGTAGAGCAGAACTCGGCGAGCTTGCCATTGTGACCAAAGACAATGACGGCAACCTGCGAGTCGGTCAAGACTGCCAGCTCGTGTGCCTTTTTGAAGAGACCGGCTTTGCGCTTGAGGTATGTGACGGAACGATTGCGATCCTCCTTGATAGGCTGGATCTTGATCTTTTTGCGACCCATTTTGATTCAGAGGCGGATTCGTGTATGAAGACCGCGTGGCTGAAGGATGTTGGAAAGGGCAGCTCTAGGAATCCGTGTGTATGAGTCTCTTCCCAGGATCGAAACAGGGACAAGATGCGACGGAGCGCCGTCAATGTCGAGTCAAGGAAAAGGGAAAGCAAGAACCTTAATGACGATTGCGTTGGAGGTATATGCCAATCATCGATCCACTTTTCTGGTCGAGGTCGTCAGAGGATTGAAGGGGAGCTGAAACGGCTGTAAGGTAGTGGAAAGCAGCCGGAAGACGGTGTTGTGAGTCGTACCCGCTGGCTGTTGTAGGCGATGGTGCTTCCCCAGCGACGACAGTAGACAGGGTGGAGCAAGAGGGTAAGAGAAGGATGATGTGATGTGATCAAGAGCGAGGGTGAGCCTGTGATCGTGACAGACAAAACAGAGAAAGTGGTTCGCCATGGCTTTTGTCGCAACGGCAAATGCGAGAATTGTTGTCAGACTCCGCTCGGTTGGTTTCCCTCGTTCCTCTTCCAATTGCCGCCCCGTAACCTGACTCGGCTGAATTGAAATTCCAATTTTTAAATTTTATTATTATTATTATTACTATTATTATTTCGGGTTAGGAACCGGCTAAGCTGACAGGCTGGCGCATTTGTGTACAGCGGCTGAAGCATGGAAATCAAGGCTTACTACTGTGTAGCGACGGAATCTTGGCATTCGGTACACTAGTCTATCTGTAGGAAAGCTACAAAGCCTAGATGCCATCTAGACACAAGGACCTTACGGAGGCCCCTATGATCGTCACGATCTTAGAGCCAATTGGTTGTCGCCATCTTGAGGTGGGCGAGCGGATCGAGGTGGTACCGTGGCGAACACGTTTTGAATTTCGGATTCCGAGATGAAACCGTTTTTCACCCTGTCCTCCTCATTGACCTCCTCAGCCGATCCTGCTTCTTGCTAGGCTCGACAGAGTGTATGGGTGCTAGCGGTCTCAAATCCACACAGAACAGTTACTGTCCAGATCATGGGGCCATTGATGTCGAATAAATGTTGGTCAGTTGCACCAGAATGTCCATGAAAATATTAAAGTGGGGCTGTTACTTTAGCTCAAGTTTATTATAGCCGTCCAACATAAAAGCGGAGGGGCTTTTTCCATCTCGTGCAAGTCTGACATGGCGTCTCAACTTGGCCGACACGATATGCAGCGCTTCTTGTTGAGGTCGTCCGAGTCGATCCCCAAGGTGAGCTAGTTCATCGGTCCGTCCAGCCTATCGATGGACTGGCCTTCACGACAAAGCCCGAAAGTACACAGGCTTGACCTCCTGCCGCTGAGCGCCAAAAGGCCCCGAAAAAAAAAAAAAAAAAGGGCGGGGTTTGTCGGCGTCCACAGCGCAATTTGACGTCACTGCCCAAAATGATTTGGGGAGATGTTAGGCCGCTGTTTTGATTTTCGACGCTTGCCCGCAAAAAAAAATGTCGGTGATTTCAAAGGCCAGCATGGCAAGGCTTGGCTGTGCTGCACGAGAGACAGCCAAAGACGCCGATGTGCTAAGTTAACTTAGCAAACGTAAAGTCACCCTTTCATCACATTGCTTGTGCAGCTCGGATGCAGCTTTAGGATGCGACAAAGGGACACCTCTCAAAATCTTAGTCTCGAAGTGGCCCGGCTCTCGAGTTTTCACTTGCTTCGAGCGCACGCTGTTTGGAAACTTGTGCCGTCAAGCGTGGGAGCGAGCGAGCGAGATATTCTAAGTGTCTGCCCGCTGGAGCGACGACCGAACCGGATTGTTTGATGAGCTCGAAGGACAAAGGGCAAGCCTAAGCGCTTCTTCGCCAAATCACCTTTTGTTCTGGTACCTTAGCGCTCTCGCGGTAACCCACTGTACAGTATCACAAAGGTCCAAGTTGTTTAAGATCACAATTTTTTCTTTGGTAAAATTGCCCGACCCTGAGGATTTTCAAAGCCTCGAGGCAGTTGGACGCGTTGGAAGCGGCGCTAACTTGAGTCGAAAAGTTTTCGGTGTGCTTGGCCTTGTAGCCGAAAGCAATCCAACTTGCTGGACAACGCATATTCCATGTGATCTCTCGATGAGAAACGAGGTCCATCCAACACACACACACCTCTCGTTTGTTGTGACAAGGTTTGGTGCAACCATCAGGCACCACGCACGCACGCACCCACACTTCTCAGCCTCCTTTCCGTTCTCCCACCATCATCGCCATTCAGATACAAGAATACAGCAAGACGAGCTTGACTGGGCAAGCGCTTTCACCAACTACAGTCATCGTCATCATCATCAGCTCGACCGACTGAGATAGACGGCATTGACGCCCTTTCATCAGGAAATCATCGAGGCATTGACGAATCGTTGTAGAGAATTTTTAGCTGCATCGACGTTAGCACGGCGGCTACACCAGCAGCAGCCTGTCCTCGCTCGCTCTAGCTGGACTGGAGCGTGGTTTACGCTTGATAGGAGCAGCCCCTCAACGGACATCCCGACACACCATCCGATAGATCAAGATGACTTCGCTTCCTTACAAGTCGGCCGAGCACATGGATGTCGCGGATATCCCGATGGCCGACATCCAGACACCACGTCAGCAGCGACCCACTGCGAGAATGTCGACCGACTCGGTCAGCTCAACTCCTCCGGCTCATTTCCTCCACCAACATCGTATGGATGATTCCGACTACTACGAGGGCATAGATACTGGCAACCAAGGTGGTGCCTACGACCAGCTCCGACGTCTGCACAACGACCAAGCTAGCCCCAGTGGCAGTGGAAGCAACCCCGATTCTTCCAACGCTACCAAGAACGGCTGGGACACCAACCAAGACACCCTCATCGACCGTGCCAACCGCCCCGCCAAGATCGGCCTGCCAAGCCACCACGACGCATTCGAACCACCTCATGCTCCCTTTGCAAGTGCAGATGCCTTGAACGGTCAAACCAGCCGCGCCAGCTCCATCGCCAGCTCGGCAGACGATTCCGACGATTTCGACTGGGACACTTCCAGCGAGGGCGACGACGACGACGACGGCGAGACACGCACTCGCAAGGGTGCCAAGGTCACGCGCGCTAGGCGTGGTCGAAAAGTCTACCTGGCCTGCCTTCGTCTTGCTCGTCCTGTTCGTATTTTCCTCTCCGCCCTGATCGGTACCGCCATCTGCCTCATTCCTTTCATTGTCGTCACTGCCACCAACAGCTCCTCTCCCGCACGCGCTCAGGTCGTCGTCTGGAGTGTCTGGATCGCCATCATCTGGGCTGCCGGCTGTGGAACTTTCTTGATTGTCGACTGGATCCCACCCGTTGCGCTTCGTCTCGTCATCGCAGTCTACGGAAAAGCACCCGAAATCGTCAAGACCTACATTGAGGCCTTCATGGCCACCACGCTCTACATCAAGTTTGTCCTCTGCATCACTTGGGCCTGGATCAGTCTCGGCGGCGTGTTGGCCATCCAGTACTCGTCCAACTCTCGTCCAGACTATTGGCGAACCATCTTCAAAGTCATCCGTGCGCTCTTTGCAACCAGCATCATCTTGCTCGTCGAAAAAGTGGGACTGCAATTTGTCGCCATCAACTTCCACAAAACCGCCGTCAAGGATCGTCTCGAGCAGAATCAGAAGGCGCTCAAAGCGCTCGACAAGCTGCACGAGTCCAAGTATCTCATGCAGAAGCGCCGCTTCAATCCGATACGAAGCCGTCCCAACTCGCCCGGCTTCAAGCAGGCTTACGGTCAGCACTCTGCCAAACAGTCTCGAGATGGCCTGGGAGGCTACTTTGCGCCTCCCCAGCAAGCGGATGTGAATGCACAGGCACAGGTTGGGGAGAAGCAGGGCGCCGAGCACCATCATCATCACCACCACCCGCACATGCATCTGCACGGGCACGATGGCAACCGCACGCCCACCGAGCACGAGGTGCAGAAGCGCGAACGTAAGACCAACGTGGCTTCGCAGATCAGCGATGCTATCGCTATGGCTACCATGAAGGGAAGCAAGTTGTACAAGGGCAATCAGATTGGCTCGCAGCGCTCTGCTCGTAAACTCGCCAAGCTGCTCTTCAACAACCTCTCGGATCACAAGTCGACGCTCATCGCTGAAGACTTTGTGCCTTACTTCAAGAGCGAGGACGAGGCACGAGAGGCTTTCAACCTGTTTGACGCCGACCGCAACGGCGACATCAGCAAGGAAGAGATGCGCGAAGCGGTGCAGCGCATCTACCGCGAACGACGTGCGCTGTCGACATCCCTCAAGGACATGTCGTCGGCCATCTCCAAGCTCGACGGGGTGCTCATGTTTATCGGTCTCATCATCGTCGTCTTTATCTGGCTGCTCATCTTTAACGGTGATTCGACGGTATCCAACATTGTGCCGTTGTCGACGTTTGTCGTGGGATTCTCGTTTATCTTTGGTAACTCGGCCAAGGCGATTTTCGAGAGTATGATCTTCATCTTTGCTACCCATCCGTACGACGTGGGTGATTTGGTGTGCATCGATGAGGAGTGGATGTTTGTCAAGGAGTTTGGACTGTTGTCGACGACGTTTAGGACTACGGTGAATGCCGAGATTGTAGCGCCGAATGCGATGTTGGCGACCAAGAAATATATCTACAATTCGAGGAGGAGTGGAGCGCAGTGGGAGTTTACGTTGATTCAGGTTGGGTTTGAGACGTCGTTGGAGACGTTGGAGCAGTTGCGGACGAAATTGCGGGCGTGGACCAAGGAGAACGATCGAGAGTTTGGTGGTCCGCTGGATTTGAACTTTAACTCGATCACGCAACAGAATGCGATCGAGTTGATTGTGGCATTTGAGCACAAGAGTAATTGGCAGGATTGGGGTGCGAGGTGGGAACGTAGGACCAAGTTGATGAAGAGGATCAAGACGGCGTGTGAAGAGTTGGGCATTGTGTACTCGATGCCTCCTCAGCCGATTACTTTCCAGCCAAAGTCGGGGCCGGCGCCGTTCAAGTTTGGCAACTCGACTGGCTTCTTACAGCAGCAGCAGGGTCAGCAAGGGCATGGACAGGGACAGCAGCAGTCGTCGATT
Organism: Anthracocystis panici-leucophaei; assembly: GCA_014826065.1. Lineage (NCBI taxonomy): Eukaryota > Fungi > Basidiomycota > Ustilaginomycetes > Ustilaginales > Ustilaginaceae > Anthracocystis > Anthracocystis panici-leucophaei. The sequence goes on along the minus strand of CP060315.1, from coordinate 156,257 downwards.
TTCTAGCGTGCAGCAGCACCGTCAGCATTTTCAATCTACAGTATAGCATCTTCTCTAAGCATTTGGTATGGACGGTTTCTCACATTTCACTAGAATCTAGACTCGTACACTTTCAACTGCATTTCTTCTCCATCTCCATGGCGTCGAGTCTGAATGTCTTTGTGCGTTTCAGGTTGAGATCAGGGCGATAATGCTTGCTGCCTTGATCGGTGGGAAGTGTCAAAGCTGTCTGTACAGTGGCTAGGGGTGACACGGAGCAAGACACGCGAAGAACGTCAAAGGAAAGTCTTTTGGCATTACATACAGGGTCAGAACAGGGACGGACTTTGATCAGGGGGGAATGGATATGTTATCTGGTAGTACATTTTTCTTCCAATCATTGTTCGTCAGCATACTGAACCGACTCCTCACCCGCATACTCCTCCTGCGGCAATTGCTCCTCCTCGTACTCGCCCTCATACATCTCATCGCCCTCTTCATCCACCCCCGCCGTCTCGTACTGCTGATACTCGGCAATCAGATCCATCAGATTCGACTCGGCCTCGGTAAACTCCATCTCGTCCATCCCCTCACCCGTGTACCAGTGCAAGAACGCTTTCCTTCTAAACATCAAGCTGAACTGGTCGTGCGTCCTCTTGAACAGCTCCTGGATCGATGTGGTGTTGGCAATAAACGTCGCCGACATCTTGAGTTGAGGTGGTGCGATATCGCACAGACTGGTGAGGACGTTGTTGGGGATCCACTCAACGAAGCCGGACGGGTTCTTTTCGCGCAAGTTGTACATTTCGTTTTCCACATCGCGCGCATTGACCTTGCCGCGGAAAATGGCAGCGACGGTGAGGTATTTGCCGTGTCGTGGATCGATGGCGGCCATGATGTTTTTGGGGTCGTAGCCTTGTGCAATCAACTCGGAGGTCTTCAAAGATTGGTAAGCTTTCGAACCGGGTGCTACAAGAGGTGCAAAGCCAGTGGTGAAAAAGTGCAGACGCGGGAAGGGCACAAGGTTGACACCCATCTTGCGCAGATCCGAGTTGAGCTGACCGGGAAATCGAAGTGTCGTAGAGCAGCCGGACATGGCAAAGGAGATGATCGAGTTGAGGTCGGCGTAGGTTGGGTTCTTGGTTCGGAGCGTTCGTTGGCAGATATCGTACAGCGCTTCGTTGTCCAAGCAGAAAGTCATGTCGGAGTTTTCGACGAGTTGGTGGAACGACAGAGTAGCGTTGTACGGCTCGACGACGGTATCCGAAACCTTGGGCGAGGGCAAGACAGACCAAGTGGCGAGCATTCGGTCGGGGAACTCTTCGCGCAGCTTGGTGAGCAGGTTGGTACCGAGACCGGAACCAGTACCACCACCGAGCGAGTGCACGAGTTGGAAACCTTGAAGCATGTCGGCCTTTTCAGCTTCTTTACGTGCAACGTCGAGAACCTGGTCGAGCAACTCGGCACCCTCAGTGTAGTACCCTTTCGAAAAGTTGTTGCCGGCACCCGATTCACCGTTGATGTAGTTGTCCGGGCGAAAAAGCTTGCCCAAAGGTCCAGAGCGGATGGTGTCCATTGTGCCGGGTTCCAAGTCGACCTGGATGGATCGAGGCACAAACTTGCCCTCCTGTCCCGAGGGCTCGAAGAAGACGCCTACTTTGGCGAGTTGCTCGGCTTCATTGTCTCCAATGTATCGACCGTCTCCGTCAAGACCGTGTTCGTTGAGGATCCCCTGCCAGAAGGCAGACGAGATCTGGTTACCTGCTTGACCACAGGCGAATCTGTTGTCGGTTCGAAGAAAGTAAGAGTTCAATCAATGTCAGCAACCTGTCCTATCTCTTCTTCTAGTCTTCCAGCTCTTGTTGGAACGTACGTAATGAGCTCACGCATGATGTGTTGTCTCGCGTGAAGAAAAGTGAGGATCAAAGTGGTGGTGGTAGTGTTGATCCAAGCGCAAGAATCTTGAAATCTCACGTGTGTGTGTGTCTGTCTCCTGTCTTTGCCAAAGCATGGTGCGCAGATGAGCAAGAGAAGAGAAACGCCCGATCCGATTCGCAAAGATCAACACCACACAAGACACGCGTGCTGGCTCTCATTTCTAAACTCTGCTTTTTCTGGCGCGTGATCCTTTCGCGCGGTATCAACTTGTGTTGATCTCTGAGTCTCATGAGGCTCGCACGGTCGCGTCTCGGAAAAACATGGGAATCAAGAAGATTTGCCGACGTAACACCTTTTTTTTTTTTTTTTCGCTTGGCAGGAAAAGCTCGGCGCTCTTTGACTTGAGGCTGTGAAGTGTGGTTGGAAGAGAAGGCGCTTGCTTGGAAAGATGCTTCAGTGAGGAGACGTCGAGACGATCGCCATCGACTACCGTACGAGGAAATAGCTCTGGCGCCAGCGTCCCTCCAAGTCGGTCTTGGTTTCCGTGGCCAACGTCGTGAGTCGATTCTACGCGCGCTGCTCGTTTTGCGGTAGATGGATCAGAGCAACCGGCCTGATCTGTACGTGCGATGGCTCTGTTAGGAATGTCATGATATACTTCCTGCGAGCTCCGTCTGGAAAATTTTGGTGAATGTAGGGGGAGAGCAAGAGGCAGTGTTCGCTGGCGTGACTGCAGTGGACCAGAAAGCGAGCATCGGGGTCAAAGACATGACCTTGGGCAGGCATGAGAGCTTGGTGGTTGTGCATCTCGATTCCGGTGAAAGAATGCTCAGAGACCTGGAGCACCGACGCTACTCAGCGAACATGCTCCCGCTCGATCAATGCATTCAGCTCCCCTGCGATAGAGGATGGTGCGAACGGGCCAGCAGGCTGCCCAGCTGCTTTGATGGAAGCCGTCAGGCAGATGAGCCTACTTGCAGCCGCAAAGAAAAGCTGTCCGAGCCGCATCGTGGATGGTGATGAGGAGGTAGTGAGAATCGGCAGACCAAGCAACTACAGCAAGCAGCGAGAAGAACCCCGAACCTCACCGGGTACCGTCAGGTTCAGCAACGTCTGCCCAGTCATTCTCCTGTCGTCTGTTGAATCCTCGCCGCCTTTGCTTGCCTTGCCCCACCCCGATCAGTGGCAACGCCTTCCCACTTCCTGAAAGCGTTGTAACCCTGCAGCTCGATTTGCGACCGCAACTCCCGTCATTACCTCATGCTCGTCCCGCACGCCGCACGCCATAGATTTCAAACCGCTCACATGTTCTCAATCCAAAGACACGGTCTCATTCAAGATGACCATCAACCTGTATCAGGCACACTGTGATTTTAATTCGATCCCCACTGAACAATAAGACGGGCATACAACGGCAGCTAAAAGCGTAGAGCAAGCCGACCGAGTTGCGAAGTGATCTGATTTCGATCCCAATTGGCGTATGTGTTGAGATGATCCCACAACTCTCTCATCTCTGGGATGCTCATGCCGTCTGGAAAGTGTGCTTCACCCAACAGTTCAGCTTTCAGCCCAGGAGCTATACTGATCATCGTAATGGTATGCTTCCATCTTTGCGACCGTGGATGCTGAAAAGCAAATGTCGAGTACGCCAGGTATCCGCCTGGATTCTCTGGGTCGGGTATCAGCGTGAATCGTGTTCCCAATGTGGCAATGTGCGATACGGCGCGATCGACACCTTCATCCGTATATGGGACGACAGGAGTGAGGAGACCACGCGGAAGAACGTAGAATTGCTCGAACGTATCAAGGGCCCTACGCGCCGTCATCGTGTCATACAGCTGTTCGTCGATGTGTGGGTTGACTCCTTGGTCCAGGTCTCCTTCAGACTCTGCACTACGGCACACCGATAGCGTGAGCAGGTAGATAGTGAGGAACAAGGACAAGGGCAGGTCAAGTATCGAGACTCTCATGTTGGTGAGAAGCTAGTTTGGTGTCAGTCTGCTTCAACGAGCAAGAGGAGCATGGCTGATTCTCTCTAGGTGCTATTACCTATATACGGCCCGAACAACGTCTCTCTCCAATTTGGGAAATTTTGCAAGCCTTGATGAAACGAGCGATGTGAAAATCAGGGTCTAGACAATCGATGAGGGTCGTCTACAAGACCTGCTACCGCAACTCACTCAATTTGCGTTTACCACGGTTAAGTGAGATGCCGTGTAACCCCGTGAGACAACCGGCGAGCAAGCCCTTTCCGGCTGTCACGCCTCTCCAAGCACACAATGATCGTTGGGCCGTTGTGAAGTAAAGAAACGAAGTCGAAGTCCGAATCCGTGTGGCGAATTAGTCTGGGATTTTTTTTTTTACGATCCTAAATGAACATCAGTCGATTCTTCTCACGGGTTAGCTTGCAAAAATGCAAGGGTCTGTGGCTAACAAAGTCACGGACTCTTGAGTTATGCGCAGGCCAAATGCTAGAATTCTAGGCTGCCGTGAGCGCTCTGTAGCATGCTAATGGCGAATTTGATTACGCCTGGCACCATGACCTCGTCCGTTGCTGAAATTTGAGCCTTGACGTCCACAGAACCGCAGAAAGTCAAAGCTATCAGGAAGGCCGGAACGAGCGTTGCTACTGTATGTGTGTCTTCATCTCGGTGAATAGCATCGGTAGTCTCGAGGTTCGATTTTTTTTTTTCTCTTTTTTCAAAGCAGGGGTCTTGATGGATTGATGCATGAAGAAATGTGAGAGGCTGTTGAGGAGATTTGGCACTCGACCTCGAGTGTTGTCGTCAAGCTTTTCAAGGCAGCCTTCTCCGGCCGTCAATCGTTGTCATCCTTCCTAAAGCTGCTTGTTTGATCACTTGCCCCTGCAGCAATCGAGGTCTGGTATCAACATCTGCACGGCATTTTGTCCTGCTTTTCATTGAAAAAAGGAGCTGATAGCGGGCTTTCTACTGGAAGAGTCCCGCCAAAATGCATCGACAAACGTCGGACTAGTGAAGCGTGTGTTACTCAGCGGATATGAATCGGTTCCACCGCAGACAGAACTAATGAGACGTTTTCAGGTTGAGGCCAGATGCCGGTCGGAATAGTCGGACCGGTCACCATCATAGACTGAATTCTCTTGCAGCTCGACTAAAGAGTGCTTGTCTTATACGGTATCCAGGATACGTGTGGGACGCTGTCCGCTGCGGCGTTACAAGATCAAGCTCCCTAATGATTCCTGCATTGCGACCTGTTCGCGCTGCGCTGCGTAGTCAATCAGTGAGCATTCCGGCCAGTGTTAACTGTACTTGAAGGACACTGTTGACTAGCGGTGCCGCTCTGACCATGACGACGGAGCGCCTTACCCTGGACCCACGATTGCTTGGCCGATTTGGACTCCTAGGCTGAACTACGCGCGAGGAGAACTTGCAAGCCTGCCCAACGTTCCCTGCTATAGCTAAAGTCAGAGTCCGAAGAAAGGTATAAAAGAGGCGGTCAAGCGGAACAGTTGTGAAACAGAGTTCAACACCGACCTTCAGCATTCGTCACGCCATACTCTCAACCACTTTAACTCTAAATTAACGCATCACCATGTCATGCTCCAGACTGACCACTGCGTTGGTTTTTCGGGTGGTGTTGTTTTTAGTCCTGGTTATCGGCTGCCTCGCTGTCGGAGAAAAAATCGAGGATGTTGGTGCATCGGACTCTCCTTTGACGCCCGAGTATTACCGTCTTGGAGCCAGTAGCATGGGAAAGCATCAGACCATACATTATACCAAACTTCTCAATTCCCGTCTCAAGGAACTCAACTTGCCTTCGAGTCCCCTAGCTCAGGCTACGGTTCCCACTCCAGAGGTCAACGATTACCTCGAAGCTGTTCATCGACAATTGAACACTGACAGCCACCTTCCAAGCCTTCTGCATATCGGTCAAACGCCAGACAAGCGCCGAGTGCACGCGCTTTTCCTCAAGAACATCGATGCATCGCCTAACATTGCCTTCCTATCCACACCCAAGATATGGCACTCTTTAGATCAGAACGTCCAACTTCATACTTTTGCGAAAGTGGATACACTGGACGGACCTGATCTTCACGCTGCTTTCAAAGGCGATTTCACTACAACTCGCTGAATTCTTAGCCAGAAATGCTCTTCCCAAGACTCCAGAGCTCGAGTTCGGCAAGCTCATCGGTCGCATGCCGCATTGACATCAACTAGGCTGCCTATGACGAGCATTTGAGCTATCAAGAGGCTATCAATCTTGCCAAAAAAAATTAATATGGCTGTCAAAGTCGTTTTTCTATTCTTTCAATCAAATTGTTTCGATTCTCATCAACATTTGGGCGTTGAGTTCATCCCACTGCATGGGAATGAGACATGTGGGAGGCCCACTTACGTTCCGAGATGCATGCCACCCCTGAACTCTTCCCTTCGTCGACATTTGCTGAAGCAAGAAGCGAGTCCACAGTTGCGTTGGGAGCTCGGAGCCCGAACAAGCACTGAACCACCAGCTTCTCACAACGTCCAGGATGCGATTCTTGCCTCTTGCGATACTATTTGCGTTCTGGTGTGCGGCGTCGGCTGCTGCATCTACAACGCTTCTTCATAAGCGGATTTTCGAAGGCGATAAACGTCCAGTACCGATGTTTTCACCCACAGCGTATCCCATGCAGCGTCATTTGGATGATCTCAATATACGGCTTAAAGCTCTCCAGATCGAGGCTACTGCAACGCCTCACCGTCATGCAGCGAGCCTTTTCCATGAAAATGCCCGTATCGCTCATTCAATTCGTGCAGAGATGCTCGCGTATGGCAAGGAGTTGCCCATGATTAGGCTTTCGCACACAGTCTTTCCTCTGTTTAAGCAGTTCTTCGCTTTTCCCCTCAGACACCCACATGGGCAAGGTGGCCCAGGCACGACGATGGCTATCGTCTCTAAAGACAGCACGAACGGTTTCAAGTTGATTGGCTTCAGCCACCTCTCTCACATACCGCCGGATGGTTTTGCTGCCAACCTGGCGTCTCTCTACAAGACCAGACAGTCTGAAGTTACCTCTCTTGGCGAGCTCGTACCGAAGATGAAGCTAATCGCCAGTCACATGCATGATTGAATTAGGCTGTCTGAATGGAAATTCGACCGGCCAAGTGGAAAGCTGATTTGGGCGCTTCGGCACTGCCTCCCTCCGTCTCAATAAATCTTCCCTGCCCTCGTGTCCAATCAAGAGTTCCTTCTTTCTTATTGCCAAAGATCAAATCACATCTTCACAATCCTTCATAGTTCGGCGAGGTATCGTTCGGTGGTGATCTGGAGTAGACATGTGATGCGACTTCATCGCCGCGGAATCTGAGGCACAAATGATCGTGAGGTCTATTTTGAGCCTGTTTACTTATGCGTTCTACGCATACACTTTTGGTGACGTCACCTGATTTTATTCACTTGCGTATAAGTATATAGGTTCGTTGCTTCGAACGAACAAGCTACATCGGTAAGATGAGGCCAGGATCGCTTTGCTCCTGGCATCTCTTTCTCTAGGGAGCGCTTCTGCGAAACCCGTGGACTGGCAAGATGGTTCATCGTCAGAATCTCCTCAGGCTACGAATACAGCTCGCTCAAGTCATTATCCTTAATTTACTTTAGGAAGGCCAAGATGATCCTAATCAAAATCGTGCAAAGACAACCAATGGCTCTTCAATGAAGTGCATCAGTGAAATCTCCGACCCGCACCAACACCCTCAGCCTTCGTTCGTCGGACTGCTACGCAGATAGGAGGCGAATCGGCGATGCAGGTGATGTTACAGAACTCAATTGACCGAGGCAATGGCAAGACTGGCGTTGAAGCATTTGACCGGAGAAATCTGTTACAAATGGCCACACGAGAGAGTCAGAGACGTGAGACAAAATTGTAGCAGCTGCAGCCGTACATGAACTTTTGACTAACCCGAGCTCGACTGAGCCTCATCATATCTTGTTGGAATGAATACGGATCCCGATTTGAAGCTCAACACATCAAATGAGTGCTCTCGACATCGCTGAAGCTACAATGTGGCTGCTTTGTACGGCCGTGAAATCATTGCACAGCCATAAGGAAACGTTTCTGCCTCCATGTGACCGGAAATGAAGGGGAATGGATACTCTCTTTTGCAATTGATTTCGCTCACCGCACCAACTCAACTTCGCTCTTCATATATGGGATACATGGTGACACAGGTCAACTTCGCTTTTGCACCAACTCAACCTCGCCTTTGCTCCATCTCAATTTCACCCTTCATTCCATGTGTTTGCCCGCTTTCTACCTTTCTTCTGTCACACCATCTTGTTCTGTACTTTACTCCAATGACTCGCTCAACCAAAGCACTCTCTCTTGACCTCCGAAGCCGCCTTGTTGATGCTGTGCATGAACAGAAGCTGTCTGTTACTGAGGCAGCACGACGGCTCATGATTCCGGCAAGCACTGCTAGGAGTTTTCTTCGTCACTACAAGGAGACAGGCCAAGCAGAGCCTAAGAAGAAGGGTGGTAATCGCCGCCCTCTCTTAACTGAAGAGCATCTCGACTGGATACAGACAAAACTGGACAACAAATCAGACATGCGCCTGTCTGATCTCCACCATGAGATGCAGAAGGAATTCAACTTCGACAACAATCAGGTGCCATCAATCTCATCCTTTCATCGGGCTATCACTACCAAGTTGCAATACACTTTGAAGCTCTTGAAAGTTGAGCCCGCTGACTACAATCATCCAGCAAGGATCCGTGCAAGGCAGGACTGGGCACTTGCTTACAACGACAGTGGTGTTAGTCTCTTCAATGCTGTTTACATCGACGAATCTGGCTTCAATCTGCAACAACACATCAGCTACGGACGAGCAAAGAGAGACGAGAGGGCGATCAACGTTGTGCCTTCAGACCGAGAGCAGAATGTCAGCTACATTGCTGCTATCGGAAGCGAGGGTGTGATCGCAGACTGGGCGCACCAGGGTGGTACAACCGGCAAGCTTTTCGCTTGGTTTCTGATGGTCAAGGTCTTTCCAAAGCTCCAGCAACAGACTCGTCAAATCATCATGGATAACGCTAAGATTCATCACTCGCGCGATGTGAAAGCAGCCTTTGCTGAAAGCCCCATCTTCATCAAGTCTTCTTGCCGCCATACTCGCCCTTCCTCAACATCGCCAAATGTCTCTTTGGTTATGCCAAGCCTCGTCTCTCAAAGGAGGAATACAAAGACACTAACAGTCTCTTTCAAGCAATCAGGAACAGCGCTTCCACAGTGACTCCTGAGCGAGCTGTTTCATGGATCAAAGAGGCTAACAGAAATCTCATTAGGTCAGTTAACGGTGAAGTGCTTGGACGAGAACAGCATTACAACATGAGGGAGGGAGACGAGGTTATGGAGCTGCTCGAGGATTTTGCAAATGGCATTGTGATTGCATAGATGGTAGTACAGAATGAAGTCCAAAAAAGCGAGGTTGACCTGGTGCAGAAACGAGGTTGAGTTGTTGCACAAGCATAGTTCATGAAATGTAGCCATACATCCCACATATGAAGAGCGAAGTTGAGTTGGTGAAACAGCGAAATCAATTGCAAAAGAGAGTAAGCACAATCATGAGTCGACGAAGCCCAGCGAATGCTCGACGAAAAGGATGTAGAGTTTCTCGCTCGAGTGCTCCCACCATCGCAGGGTAGGCAAAGTTGATTGTGTTCCACATATACTCACCCGTGAATCGGATGTCTTATCCGCATCTCAAGGCAGATTTACTTTACCGTTCATTTCACTTTCAGGCTCAGACTCGAACGCTATCACGATGCCGATGAAGCTCTTTTCAACGGCCTTCATACTTACCGTTACAGTATACCTGAGCATGCTTGCCGTCGTAACCGACAACGGTGAGACGTCTAGTAGCATTCGCCATCTGTCTGCTTATCTTCGCAGCTTGGCGAAGCCTCCTCGCCCACCGACTCCGCAGTAAAAAAAGCCGGAAGCCACCCAGATTCCCCGTCATTCGTACACGTTCCGCATCCTACCAAGGGTGACAGAGACCTCCGCGACTAGGGAAGAACGCCAGAGAGTCATTTCTCGCATCCAACAGCGCGTTGCGGACCTTGGGAGCAGCGGACATTCCTTTCAGCCGGTGGCACCTACTCTTATCGCTCAACGTATGGACGACCGCTTGACTTCTTTGCGTCACCACCTTCAAATCACTAGATTCGTGGAACAGGCACTTTTTCTCGACATCTCGCCGGATCGCCAGGGTAGGCTGATAGCTGTTCCTCATCCACCTCCAAAGGAAGTTCTGGATCTCGTTCCAGCAAAATCTTCACAAGGCGAGCCGAGAGCCCAAGAAGAGGTGTTGGATCGCAGTCCGACTGAATACCCAGCATCCAGTCTGGACAAACTCACGTTAGAAAGCAGTACAATAAGGCCTTCTGAGTCCGCTCCGCATGAGTCTTTGCCGATACGTACTAGCTGGGCGGTTTTGGAAGTCCACCCTGCCCGGCGAGGCGTCGATGCACGCATTCAGTGGTATGATTATGTCACACACGAAGAGCCAAACTCTTTTCTACTCGATTTCATGCTCGATCGCTGCAGAGACGTGAAATCGATCTGCACTTCCTTACCCATCCTGTTTAGCAAGACACCCGTTCTCTACTCTCACCCATGGCACTCTGACGAAATAAAATTATCGCCCATCCCATTGCTCTTGACCCCGCCATCGACTGGTCTCGCTGCGAGAAACGATACCGTGAGACGCGTCACAGTCACACCCCTTCGTCTGAATGCCACGCACAGCAACTGCGCTTGTCAAGAGAGTATTCCCACGACTGCATTCATTGACGAAGCTGCAAAACCTGCTGAAAGGCTTTCTCATAAGTTGACGAGGTGGCTGGCTTCATAATCTTGTGGTGCATTTATACTTGATTTCGGAAGGGGCGGCATGGGCGGCACGACGTGCTGAATCCGTCGGAGACTACTTCGCAAGTGCGGCGCAAGCAGTCTCTGAAAGGGCGGAATTACGACGCAAAGCTTTCGTAGCGGCGTAAGAAGTGCCACAGAGCTTCCTGGCACGAACTCGTCACCAATGACTGAACGTGATGCTCTTGCGTATTTAAATGGCAATCTTGCTGCCAGACCAGTGAGCAACATCAACTTCGACATGCTTTTTCCTTTAGCATCGTTTCAAGCCTTGATCTTGCTGATTTGCCTATCAGCTCCGCTCGGATGGATAGCCAAAGGTGCAGGAGAAGACGACTTTGATTTTCACAGCGAGCATTACCACAGCAGCTTCAATTTACATTCGCCGTCGATTAGATTCTTTGACGCTGCCGAAGCGAGTCACTCCGGATCCGACAGAGGCATAGAGACGACCTCCCTTCTCAATGCGGCTCTCCCTTCATTTGTTCGTGAAGAACGGCCCTTGCATCCCGCTCCCGAGTTCCGGCCCGGCTCTTCTGGTCTTTCGGGACCAAATTTCGGCGTTCCAGCTTCATTGCAAGCGAGTATCGCTCCTGAAAACCATCCTCTCTTTCCGCCCAGACACGAAGACTATACCCTTGCACCCGAGATACGGGGAGAAGAGCTGCCCAAACTTGAGGAGCATCACATCTTCCGAACCCTTCGCTATAAGCTGGATAGGCTGAGAGTGAATCCGGGCTCGTTGGAAAAGGTTCAGCCGTTACCTGAAGTACGAAATATCCATCTAGCTATGCTGCAACAGATGTTGAGATATCAGCTTGACATCAACTCGGTTTTCTTTGTCACACCCACGATCGATCACCGTGCTCGAATCTTTGCTTCTCCCATTCGCAGTGACAACTTCAAGAAGACAGTTTTTGGAATCGAGCCGACTGTCGTTGAACTGGAGCCCGCGGTCACTGGATCCAAGTCGACTGAGAAGGTCGTCTTCGCGGTTTTCAGCATCCATCACCATCCCAAGCCAGCCGTGACCTGGCTGACCTACTACGCTCTCGATGTCCCTGTTCAACTGGCTTTCCATAGGTGGATTCAGGGAGGCAAACACGTCAGATCCTTGAGCCACTATCTAAAGCCTTCCGTTTGACGAAGGCACGGCTATAAGCGCAGCGGTCACAGCGCTAGCCTTTTGTCACGCCTCTTTGCACGAACGTAATTAAAGAAATCGGTCGCACACAAGATCTCGTGGTGGAGGAATGAACTTCGATTCGTCGAGCACGAGAGAGCTCTCTACGTTCGTGCGATTGGCCGGGCAGCTAGCTGCTTGCCCGGAGCGAGATGATTCTAAATCTGACTCTGCACCTGACTTGTGCTGTATCTTTTCCCCCGTTCTACGTCACAAGTCTTCAATCAGCTCTAACCATTATTGCTGAACATCGGAACTCGACGATGAAGCCTCGAAGCTCGAGAGCCTTCGCAATGTCTTGCTGTCCTTGCTTGAAAGCTCTTGAAAGACGTTATCATGAATCGCAACCTCGTAGACGTCGATGAAATGACTATCATACTGTGCTTTCATCGCCGCCGCCCTGTCGTAAAGCAAAGCTTTCTTCTTGTCCTGTGGCAGCTCGGCAAAGGTGCTGATAAAGTCGTGATTGCCGTCATGCAACTTCTCCTTCCCTTCCTCAAGTCTCCTTAAGTATCTCGCGACGAATAGCGATCTATAGTTCTCCCAAAATTCAGCTACGAGTGCATCATATGTCTTGAAGGCTCTATCGGAATTGAAGAGAATTACCAACTTTCGACTTCCTTGCTGGAGTTGAGCAGGAGAGAGCTCATTGATTGGGAAACTTTGAAGGCTTTTCCTGCCGAAGCAGCGCGCTGATGCTTTTGCCATACGGGCAGAACCTTGATGTGGTAGTATTTGTCAATCATCATGCGGTAAAGGCTTGGCTTTGCACTTGTTGATGAATTGCGTAAGGCCTGTTAAGATCGCCTTCCGAAAAGCCAGTCTATGAAGTCGTCTGCCAAGATCTTCTGGGTCAAGAAACACATCGTACTTGGTCTCAGAGATCATCTCGTTTACAAACTCCACTTGTGAGACTTCAGCCGGAATCGGAGGAATGACGCCAGCTACAAGCAGCAAGAAGGTGGAGCCTATCATCTACGGGATGGATCAGAGAGAGATCAGCGGCTTTGCTTTCGATACGGTGCGATTTGGCTGTCTCGCTAATACTACTAACCTGGACAACGAAGAAAAACTTCATCTTGACCGAGTAGCGCATTCGCGACATCGAGTGAAGCTCTGCTGTGCGATCCTTGTGGTACATGTTCGCTCAGATCCTAAGGTATAAGTAGGCTCAGGCGTACCCGAGTGGTACTGGCCCAGCTTTAATCTTGGTCGGAGACATGTCCCCTCGAGGTGCAGCTCATCCCGGTGGTTGGAGGTGGGATCGAAGACAGTTGTTGGTGGCTTTTACTTCCCAGGCTGAATGCATGTTGGTGGCTCTTCTAATGAGAGAACGCAAATCGTCAGCTGACGATCTGGAAGCGTTGGCGCAGCATCTTTGTTGATAGGCGCACGATGTCAGCCTCTCGATTTTCGGCATCAGCTTCTGGAAGCCACTGAGCTCGCAATAGTCGACTGACTAGCTCCTTTCTTACAAACAGCTTGGCCAAAGTCGCACCGTTCTTATCAGAGTCCAAGGCTAGTTCTGCATCGTCACCGGAGAGTGTGAAACTTGTTGCAAACAAGGATCTTTTCGGGTTCGGGATGTCGCACGTACATACAGCATGCATACCTTGAGCAGCTTACAGGCTCACATCTCGCCTTTCGTTTCGAGCCTTTACCCACCAATGTGCGGCGTGAGAACGTTCGGGCTTATACACTGCACTTACAATTCACATTCGTGGATCCGATTCATATTCGTGGCTTGGATCAATGAAACGCCGATTCTAGGCTTTGATGCGCTTCATACCGGTCCGAGGTCGCACTACTGTCGTAAGGGTGACTTTCATACAGAATCGAGCATAGAGCGTACGGGGCCCAGACAAACGGGAGACTCTCACTCCTTTGCGCCATTTCCCTGAGTAATCAAGTGACTTTCGCATCGTACTCGCCGAACTCTATCCTTCCAGCATGAGGGCGATCGCATTTTCTGTTGCCTTCGCTTCTCTGATTCTCGTCATTACTCCCACTTTCATCCCACCAGCCGTTCGCACGAGGTTGATCCTAAACGACCCTAATGTGATGGTACCAATGCTCATTGAGGCGCATGCGAACCCAGAAGATCTTTTTGTCCAGGATCTTCACAACGAACTGTCCTTGAGGCTCGATCGACCCCTCCAAAGCACTTTCCTCGTACATCCAGAGTCAGATAGCCGCGACGTTCATCTTTTCCTTTTGCAAAGAGAGTTCGAACAGAATCTTCTGCAGCCGGTTGTACGTCTCGGTAAGACCAGCGACGAAAAGAGCGCAATTGTCGCTTATCCGATCGAACAGACTCGCTCGATGACCGTCGTCTTTGGTGCAGCCCAGTTTCGCCGCCTTCCTTGGGCAATTCTAGCAATCCCCTTCACAGGCGATCGCGAAGTGCGGCTTCTTGGCTACGCAATGACGAGAGGCCCCACCCTCGAGCACGTGCGTTGGATTCTCAACCGAAAGTGGGGCTACACGACGACTACTGTCTTCGATGCTCTCAGACGAGCCCCGACCATACGTCCACCTTCATGAAGACTAGAATGATAGGATGTCGAATGCCAACGACTCGCTCGCACATCCGTCTTCCGCATCCTTTTGGCAACTTTTATATCCGACAGCGAGCTTCAATTGGCTGGTTCATCATCACACACACTCAGCCGTATTCAAGAGCAAGACCACATCGCAATCAAAAACATCCACGTTCATGCATCTCGAGCTTGAGCTTCGTGCGAATGATCTCAACGGGGTCCACCATCATACGTGATGTGTGGCCCCGCAATGATGAGAGTGACTGAGAAGAGATTTGTTTGCGAACCGCTTCATTGTGCATGGGTTTTCCCTTTGTGGCCATCTGTACATGTACTTGCTTGGGTTTGGGCTAACCCGTGCCATACTTTCGAGCGAGGATATAGCACTCAGTGTCGCACAGCGACTTTGCAGAACGGCTAGATGACCTGCTTCGATCTGCGCATTGACAACCTCTACCACGGCTCGTATTCCGACGAGGCTATCAGACAGATATCTTGACATGCTCTTTAGCAGAAGTAATGGTTCTATTCGTGCTCAAAGCATCCCAAACATCAGTTGCTCTGCGCCTCTTCGCTCCTTCAAGCACTTCATTTCAAAAGGCTGTTTTCAAGGCTGAGACAGCCAATCATAGGTAGACAGCAGTCTCAGACTGTACGAAAGTATGATCGCCGGTCGCCGGATGACTGGACAGGTTGGGACGGTCGGATCTCGCCATTTTATCAGTCTCAATGACGGAGATGATGAAATAGTCGTGCTCGAAACCTTCAGTCCCAAACCCACGTCCTTTCATCAACTTCAGTCCCACAGCGGAAGACGCGGCCCGACCTTGCGCACAGACCGGCTTTCACTCTGTAAACGAAGCAAAGATGCGCATAAAAGCCCGTTGCTATTGGAGAGACTGGAGATCGAAGCGTCCACAGCTCACCATAGGTTCAACGATGCTAGCCTCAGCTGTCTTCATCTCGATCCTACTCGTCCACTGCTGCATCCACGCCGTGCTCGCGACGGGAAGGCAAAGTAGGATCGAGTTTATTGACCTGAACAGACCGACAACCTCTTCACCGTCGGACGAAGGCAACGGTCAGCCAGTCGAAGCCGTCACTGGTACTCCAGTCAAGTTTGCGACTGACGATTGGGCCACAGCGGTCAATGGTAACCAGCCACCAAACTTAATTCCGCCAAGAGGCCATGCCAGGTTCAGGTCCTCCGTGTCCAGATCGGTTGAGCAAAGCATTCCGATACCCCACCCTTTCGCAGTTCGGGATCCGAGTCCGAGTCGGCCGCCTGGCTTACACGTAGTTTTCCCAACGGCAGAGCAGGCCCCTGTTCTTGACCGACACCTTGCCAACATCTTGGCGATCAACAACTACCGTGGAATCGCCAAACCCGTCCCAGCGTTGGCCTTCAGCGATCCAGATACGCGAAGGAATCTCTTACGGTACAGCAATGAGCTCACCAAGCTTCCTCAAGCCGAATTCTATTACCATGTCGGTGCTTTTATGGACCACGAACAGAAACAAGTTGGCTACGTGCACCTGTACCAACCGATAGCGGCCGAACACTTTCAATACATCTTTCCAGGATCCGTCATCAACGACTGGAACACGCTGACGCCTGTGCTGGCACTTCGAATGCGAACACCACAGCCCTATCCCTGGCATTTTGGCCAGCTAGAGATAGCCGGGGTCGAGTTGATCCACCATCCAGACTTCAAGTCTCTAAAGCCGCAGTCCTGGGCTCTCTATCTCCTTCCTCGAGGTTCATTGAGACAGATCTTGGACCAGATAGCCGAGGGAGGCTCGGGGTCTGAACCATTCGGATCTTTGCATATCGACTATCATAGCGCGATGCCAATTTTCTAGGCTCTGCGCAAGGCAGGTGTACATATTTAGACCACTGTCTTGAGAGTCTTAAATCGTGCGAATACAAGCTTCCTTTGCCGACACATCAGACTGGACAAGCGCAAATGTGAAACGGCCTGACCCACGCAGTCGAGCTTCGATTCATGGTGCTTGATGGAACTGCCGAGTAGGTCTGTATCGCTTGTTGACTCATCCAAACCTACTTCTTTGTCGGCTTCGATCTTCGGTCCGCACGTCAGCTGATTCAATGAGAGTGTAGAGAACACCTTCGCACGCTGTGTGACAATCGCTGTTTGCTCGGCTACTATTTAGGTGTGCAGTCCACTGAACAATCTGTTTGATAAGCTTCTCCGGTCAGGTGGCCTGCTTCGAACGGCGCGATCGGCAGTCAGACCATCTTGCATTTATGTTGAAGACACACTTGCGGACGGAGTCGTAGAGCTTTGCGAGATGAGCTGTGGCGCAATTCGAGGAGATGATGGTCAACTTGCGTCTTTCAATCTACTCTGTGGTTGCTTTTCAGCGACTCTCTGGCTTACTTTTGCGTCACATTCGAGAACGTTGCCTGGTATTAAACTCTTCGTGCAGAACATCACTCCTGATGTGCCCGTCCAAGGACCAACAAGCGTCTCCGAGTCGTACCGTGACCAACTTCCTACTCGCTATTTTCATCTGCCAACAGACGCTTTCTTCGATCGACGAATCGCTCAACAGTTTCGATTTCGACATCGATCCAGACCTCATTATGGTCAGTGAAGACTTACTAAGATCACATGATCTAACTCGGCGTTCTCTTGTCCGATGCCAGGCACGGGTAGTATCGCACCGAATCTAGAATGTGCTCCATATTAATTGAAAGCTCGACGTCGTTCCGCGTGTACCGTCTTCGTTCAGAAGCAGTGTGTCTCGTGATCCACATCATTCATCTCGGAAGCGATGAGGACGGCTCCATCGTCTGGAAGTAATAGCATTGCAACTTGATTCAGCCTCTGTTGCTCTTGGATGAGTTTTCACCAATAAAAGCAAGTGTCTCGGAAAGGGAAAAGTTGGTATTGTCATGGAAGGCCTCCTATGCTTCCCTTCTCTCCCTGGTACCCTCAAAAATGCTTGGTCGTCAACCCTTGATACTCATTGTTCTGGCTTGCCTTTACAGCCTTGCAGCTGAAGCTGCCAACGCTGGCCTCGATTCCAACCCTGGTTCGCCTGCTTCAACCCTCCATTACAATTTGCTCGAGCAGGCCAAAGCTCAGGAAGCAGCTGCGTATGTCGAGACTATATTTGCACTTCCCGAGGGTCATCTCAGCCCAATCTACGGCTACGAGGAAATTCAGCATGGAGCTGTCGTCTCCCACCTCTCTTCGCTCAACACGCGATTCGTAGTTCTCAACAAGCACAGCAGATACGGACCTTTCGCTTTCACTCCATGGATGGTGCAGCGATCGGCAAGAGAACCTGTGCGTCGATCACTTCTGTTTCTGCAAGTATTTCCTTCAGGAGTTATCGCTCCGATGGGATATGCTATCGTTCAAGATGGCGTCCCTCCGCTTCACAAGAAAGACTTTTGGGAGACGGTGCAGAAGGCGGCAAAGACGTTGCAGCCGGACTTCATGAGCAGGTATGGGATTCGTCAGTTGATCACGCCTGTCTGGTAGAGGACATCTTTGCACAGGTTGTCAACTGCCACTAGCACTATTTCCTTCGTATTCAAACATGAAGGAGCCTGTCAAGCAATTCACCTGTGATCTGCGCATGTGTGTGAAGAGGAGGGACTTGCTTCTGAAAGAGCTGATTTGGTTCGAGAAAAACCTGAAGAGCGCGCCCTTGACGCGATAGACTGTGAAGAGGTGTAAGAACGACGACGTCGACTGAGAACTTCGGAGACGAACATGCTGCAAAAGACGCAATTCAGACGACGAGAGCAGCAAGTGACATTCTGGCTTCGCGCCGCCTCGAACCACCTCGAAGGAGCATGCCATTTTCCCGCAGGGACGCTTTCTACTGCCGACATCTATCGACCTACACAACATCGTGAGACACTCATCCATCACCTACAGAATCCGAACATGCGAACGAGCTGGACATCTTTCTCGAGGCACGACGGTCACCATCTCTACGTATCTCCTGTCCTTACTTCCAATCACGATGATGCGCTTACACCTCTTCAAAGCCTTCTCTTGTTCAGAGTTTACACTAGGAGCGGCTTCGTCATACCGCTTGGGTTTGTGCAAGTGCGTCCTGGAATACCTGCGGGACATAGCATTAACTTCTTCGATCGTGTCGCGTAGGGAGCAAGAGATAATTGGAACAACATTCAGTGGCGCCATGGACCTCTACGAATTGTTGATCCCTAGGACGTCAGAATGGAAGCTGCTAAGTAGCTGGTCTGGCCAATTCAAGAAGAAAACGTCAATGCGGACAACTTCCGCTTTCATGAACTTGCCGTCATCGAAAGTCCAGCAACCTTTTTCATGTCGCATAGAGAAAGCAATTTGATCTTAACACCCGCTAGCACAAGCTTTACCGTCCCAGACCCTACTTCGTGCAGCCAGAGAGGCTTTGTGCCACAGGTGGACCGTTGAGATTGTGACGCTCAACGAACGTGCTTGCTGTGGGTTCACGATTGACATGGCAGAACAGGACTGTGATACACCCTCTGCATTCTCTCTGCTCGAGGCAACGAGCGGAAGAGGTGCGCATGGATCGGATTGAGGGTGCACCTGCTTGCTTTTGCTGCTGCCCATCCTGCACGTCGTCCATATGAGAGAGTAAATGAACAAGTGGACACGGCGAATGAGGATAGCCCGCAGCAAACAAGCAAGGGTGGGAATGGTCAGAAGACGTGTCAATGAGCTGGTGGTGCAAGCAACCTGTAGCATGGTCGTAAGACAAAGGCGACAACATGCGTGAGGACATGTATGATACTGACCTTGTCACTGATACGTTCCCACGCGATTTATGACTCTGAGGGGAGACCATGAAGTCCTCTACTATCAGGAAGATCGAGCCCCACCTTATACAGGAAGTGTGCTACCTGTCTCACTGACCCGCAATGGTCGCGGTGTATATAACTCTGACTTTGTTTCCAAGTAGCTTGATCGCAGTAACGCTTTTCTCACCTTCAAGATGATGTGCAAAGTTCGGATTATCTTGGTTCTGCTCTTTGTCGCCTTAGAGCTAGCGGTCTTGCGAACTGCAGCGCGAGGTTCAAGCGCTCCACCGCCACCACCCAACTTGGTTGCTCTCCAAGCTGCTAGAGCCAGAGCCGAAGTTGCTCGACTCGAGGCTAGAGTTCGGGCTAACAGAGCCAGAGAAGTTCAACTCGAGGCTGCTACTGCTGCTCATTCTCGCCAGTTAAATGCTTTCGAGGTACAGCGCCGACTTGGCTCGGAGTTGCACCATATCGAACGAAGTTTCCAGCTTCCTGAAGGTACTCTAAATCCTGCCAGTGCCTATCTACCCTCTCAGCGTGATTCTGTCATCCGTCATCTGCAAGATCCGGATAGCAAAATGTTCACGACTCATTATGTCAGACCAGGCGGTTACCTTGTATACGCTTCGCCGATTCTAGTTCCCAGTCCGGAACTGGGTTTTACGCAGCGAGTCCTTCTAGTGTTCAAATTGTACACCCAACGACACCAAGTGGTTCCCTTAGGATATACACAGGTGCGCCCAGGTACTCCTCAGGGACATATGGCCAACTTTATGGATCGTGCGATTACTTTTGCTCAAATGAATTGGGCGCAACTTCATCGGGACTATGGACCGCTAGAAATTATCGATCCACCTAACTTGCACCTATAACACACCGATCCCTAGGGCGCAAGCAAGTTCGGAGGGATACCTTCCGAGAGAGTGTCTTGTTGACTCTTCTGATAAGCCAAAATTGTCGAAGAGACACTATTCACGCCCAAAGGAGCAGCTATAATTCGCCGTTCAACACCCTGTGGAGGGACAAGAGTTTTTGACCCGAGACTTGCAATCTATTCACGTTCCGCTTTCACTAATTTCGTGTCTCAAGTTGAGATGACTCGTCTGCCGACTGCTCAACGGAATGGCGGTTTCCATTTCAGCTGTTCTGAGCTCATGATCGTTTGAGTGTTGCAGCGGTAACACAAGATCGTGCTTTATAATGCGATGAACTTACGATGCACGATGAAGTGGGAGCTCGCCACGGTGTTGCCGAAAAGTTTCATGTGAGCCGCAGCGGTGGGTTGCCTATTTAAATCGGCATATCTTAGTGCGAGTCCAGGCTCTCGTTCAGTCAAGATTGTGGGGGTGAGACTGCACCTGTACTGTACGCTGTTGGTGGGCGAGCAAACTTCGCCCCTGAGTGTGATGTGCGCTGATTCGCTTTCCTGCATTCCTCTTCCACTTGAACGTGAGCGGACAGGGCGCGAGTAGAACGCAAAACAAAACTCTTCAGAAACGAGCATGGGGTTGACTTCCGTCCATTAAATATTGACCTACCTCCTCCAAGTCACAACAGCATCATGGCGAGGATTCGCTTTTTGCTGCTCTTCTGCTCGCTCTTGCAGAGCAAGAGAAGAAGATCCTTGGCGGCACACTGATAAGCTGGCGACAGTCACTCGGGAGGATATCCGAAATCGCCTTGCCGAACTTCGACTCTGAAGCCCACGAGGTAGGTGACTTCGATAAACTTACAAGGCCTCGAACAATGTCAACAGGCTGCATGACTCGGCCCTTCTCTTCGTCCCATGACCTTTCACCCACTTGCACCGCTGTCCTACTAAAGAGCATTTGACTATGCCTGTGTTGCCTTTTAATGGAGTGCAAAAGACGTTGGGCATGATTGAGCATAAATCAAGGTTGCAAATGAAGACGCATGCTATGTCGAGTTCTGAGGTATCAATGCTCCCGTGGGAAGCTGAACGTCCTTCTATGAAAAAAGGCAAACCTGAAGCGCCGAGACAGCGAAAAAGAGCTGTTTAAAGATTACCGGTGGCGCAACTAACACAAAGGAGGATCGTATGGCCGTGGGCGTGTAGATATTCTTACTCCTCACCGTCCTGTCTGCAGCCCACTTAAAAGCACCAAGCATCAGCACTGAGCATGCGTTCAACATCCGCCTGTTTGTTGCCTACATACTACGACAGACCATGATGATTTGCATTAGGACCTTCCAATCTTTCTACTTCCTTTGTTCCTTGCGACTATCTGTTCTGCTCGCCGGGTTCCCGATGATCGCCCACAAGCACCACCGAACAAAGTATCCGCACCAACTGCGGAACCACCCGAAGTAGAGCGACCACCTGCAGCATTGCACCGCGCTTTACCGATGAACGCGGACGTTCAGGTCATTGCTGAGCGGGTGCGATTGGAACTAGCTGTGTCAAGCTATGAACAAGCACTTCATCTACCTCACGGCTCTCTCGATTCGATTTCTCCATATCAGGACATCCACCGCAATGACATCAGGTCACATCTGCGAGACCCAAACACTAGGTTCATCCAAGTGGTAGCTCCCACCGGCAACCGACAGACTGGGACCTATGCGACAACCTGGCAATGGACCAGGCAAGGTGAACAGCAGCCCAGAAGAGGGCTTTTATTTTTGGAATGGGGACGATTAGGTCCAGGACCGCAGGTATATACTGGCTTGCAAAACGTCCCGATGCCCAATGGCCAAGAAAGCACGCACGACTTTATCGACAGGATTTCCACCATCCCTCGAACCGAAATTGATGCTGCACTAGGGATCTTTCCGGCAAGAGGAATGTAGAGCCAGTGCTACGTCCTTTCCTTGTCGGCCAGCATCGATGTAAATTGTCGCTCAAACCTTGCCTTCCCTCACTTCCCCAGTTAACTTAGGGGCTGTCCCACTTGGTGAAATGCTGACGATGCAATTTTACGCCCACATTGTTGCTTGTCTATTTGTGATTGAGACGTCCCTGTTTCATTGTCGCCGTTCAAATGCCCGGATGCGAGGTCTGTGAATGTTGTTGTGGCAATGAAGGCTACAGTATGCGTGTTGCATCTTCTCGAGCCCTTGATTGGCTCATGTGTGCGCGATCGATACATAGCATTGCAGCTTACTAAACTGAAGCCAAGGCGTCTTCGCAGGGAAGAGCGATTTCGACCAACGGCTGTTGCCGTTTCCGGAAGATGCCGGCAGGAGCTCCGAAGGCACAGACAACGCAACCTACCAAGTCTGCACGACCGAAATTGCAACGAAGCTTTGATATTGCGCACGCTCTGTATGTCAACGTTTCATTTGCTTGCATCAAATCGGTCATGAAGCCGAATCTTTTGCCTGAGAAGAGGATGAGAAGAGGAAAGCTGTGTGGACCCTCGACATCGTAGGACCTCACCATTGTAGCACCCGCTTCGTCTGCAAAGGACACTTGTTTCTGGAACTGGGGTTGAGTTCAACTCGACGCTATGTTGATGAGTGATAGGTCCGACCAGGATCAGGGATGAAAAGCAAGTACCCGATAGAGATCGTGCGATAGTCCAGAGTGGTATGGAAGTGTCGGAAGAACCCGTTCCGCATCGAACGCATTTTCGACATCTGCAAATCCGTAAAACTCGATATTGCGACCTTTTCCAATCCGCTCGTAAGAATCTGATGGATCGGGGTGCGTAACTCCGAAGACCGGGTGGGTTTGTTTTCCCTCCGCTCTTTTTGCGAGTAGGGCTGCATTCTCGCCTTGGAAGAAGTCAAGCTCCAAAGGCATCGAGTAGACCTTTCGGGGATTTGCTTTCCCAAACCGACCCTCAATGAAATAAAGGGGCAGAAATTGCTGCTTGGTCGGAGGTACGGCTGCCATCTTGTGACGCACCAACACAACAGCATTCAGCATTGTGTTGAGGTCCTCTCTTCCCGCAGCAACTTTGATGCTCTCTTGTTGGTACTGAGGTATTTGTTTTAGCCTTGCCGGAATGAACCTTGGGATAGCGTCGTATCGCTCTTCGTGAAATGGATCTACTGAAAGCGTTGGAGGTAGCTGAGGAGGAGCCGGCGTCGGGATGTAAGTATCTGGAAACTGTCTATATGGCGCTTTGGAAGGCTTCTTGGAGAGCATGTTGCCCGGGTTGGACTGAACCTTCTCGGATAGAAGGACGAGGAGAGCCCAGACCACAGTCAAGCGCATGATCGCGTTCCGCTCTTGAGCTGCTTTGTGAACTGTGAAAAAGCAACGGCAGACGCAAACTCCATGTAAGAAGACTACAAACCAGTCCTCCTAAAAGTGCCTACTTAGATCTCAGCTGGAGCTCTAGCATCCAGACATTCGACAGCGGGAGTACCTCGCTTCAATCACTCTCATACACAAGTGCGCAACGATTTTTGAGCATTTCGAGTACGAAACGACTTTGGCACTAGTAGACAAGGTGCTTCAAAATGCTCGAATGAACAGGGTTAGCGTCAGTGGCGAGTCCTGACTGCCTGGCCGGCCCGGTATCTATGCAACGGCCGTTGGTTGTTCACATCAAGGCTGACGAGGAACTCGACGCTTGATCCGTGTTCAGGGCTGCTCACTGCCGCGGCCTCTAATGACCTATGAAGGTCTGCCGGTATCAAGCCTCTTCGTGGGCTCTTGTTCGACACACGTTGTCGTCGAGAGGCCATGCGCGGCTTTGAAGGGCACTCAAATGCCGATTAAGTAATCTTGCGATGGCGACGATATGCCATGCCTGGCTTTGAAGATGCTGCCGGAGCTTGGAGCAGGCTGCTACTTGAATGCATCACTCTAAGCACAACGCTCGCATTGATCACCACCGCCCAGCACGCGGATGCGCAGACTCATAGTAGTGAACAACGCAAACGAATTTAGATCAGTTTCTTGAGTCGATTCAGTAGACTTGGATTCTGCGAGGTGCAGAAGAGAAACTGCTCTATACTAAAGTATGGGAATGACGTGCTCGACTACAGCATCCACTTTACGGGGTACCTCTGGCGTGCCCGGAGCGATCTCGTCCAGGTCCAGGAACTGCTTCAGAGAATGAACAGCCGACGACTGCAAAGGTGGCTTTACCAGGCTTCGATGAAGCTTCGAGCTCCCGAAACATCTGCTACCCCGTAAAGCTCCACCACTGGAGGTCCAATGCTTGCGCCAGGGCTAAGCACGGTACCTATGATGGCAACCTTCTGCTTTCCGCTTCTTCCAGCGTAGTCCCTGATACCCTGGCTTGCATATTCGTCGCCTATGAGCGGCATGCCGTAGACCTTGGCAGGCATGCCTAGCCCGAAGAATCGTTTATCAGATAGGATGGGTATGAACTGTTTCTTGGACTCGTTTTGAGCCATTTGAGCTCGGATGATGGCTTGGATGTTAAGCAGTCCCATGAAGTTCAGGGACAATGGAACCACTCGGGTTGGGCTGTGTCCGAGCCTCTCCAAGCTATTCGAGAGTTCATTGATGTATGTTTGATATTGATCATCGGGAATTCTAGGCATCAAGAGGGAGTGTGGCAGTCGATATTGCACCCGTCCAGCCGACATAGCAGGAGACCTGGACAAAGACGGGCTTGCTTGAACCTTACGAGAATGAGTTGCGCCTGGAAGCGCTGCTACATAGTAGCTTGTGGCCAAAATCATAATGAAGGTGCAAGCTCGGCAGAGGATCAAGGAGAAAATTCGAGATGCGGACATTTTCGATCGGTGTTGCGGATGGTGCATGTCGCATCATCCTTTGAACAAGTAGTTTTATACCTTTTCTCTCAATTACGTCAAAGGACGCAAGTCGTCGTGCATCAGGGTATGAGCAGTTCTTTCAAGGGCAGAAGCGTGACTAGACGCCCCACCCCATTCTGGTGATTTGGCTTGAACGGCATCTGTTGCGCGTTGGAGGAAGGTTTGGGCAAGAACTTTCTTTCGGGACATCTGAGAAACGGTCCACCGTGGTGGGAACCTCCAATCGGCTGACGCTTAGCATACGTGAGCTTTCGAATCAATAACTAGGCGGTTGAAGCTAGTGGGCACGAGACTTCTGTCTTGTACAGTGTGCGTACTGTATGTCTCGAATCGAGTTCAAGGTTGCATGTCACGCTCGGCAGCTAGTGCGCTCGAAATGAAAGGATTAAGGGTTCCGGCTTCAAGCTTCAAACAGTCTTCCCACACGTCAACATGAAGTAGCATCCCAGCTAAGCGTCACTCGCTGGGTGGATGTGTTGATGATTTGATTGCAGCTGAGGCCTGTAGTGAGACCTGCGAGCTCAATGAGGCTCCCTGCCCACCGGAAAGGGGCTGGATGAGTGCAAGGACGAGCAGAAACAAGGGAGGGAGATACAGGGGTGGGAAAAAATCGTGCGCTAGGCGATGACCAGCCTAGCAACAAAGAGAAAGATGATGGAAGAGAAGAAGAAACCTAGATACATGAAACCAAGACAGTTGAAGGTAAAGGTGGGAGGCGAGCTCCGCTCGCCCAGATGCTCTCGCCTATCGCACGAGATGCACAGCCATACAGTTTAATGTACACCGAAGAGACATGTGCAATACTGTATGTACAATGTATGTACAATGCCCACTGACGCACCAAAACAATAAAAACAATCGATTTAAAAAAAAACAGTAAATACAGTATAACGAGAAAAAGAAGAAAAGAAAAAGAAAAAAAGAAGAAAAAAAAAAGAGGATAAAGGATAAAGGAAACGGAAACGGAAACGGAAAAGCAAAAAGAAAAAAAAGATCACCTTCATCAGAATCGTGCCAAAGTCGAGATCGTGCTTACGTCTTCACATGGGTTCAAGGAAGCTCCGGAGATTATGGCTCTCCAGAATGTGAGAGTATGTATCGGCGACATTGGACAGCTGACTGAAGGAGCTGCCAGACACCTCGACAAGTCCATAGAGCCCCACCGTTGATGTTATCGGCCGCACAGGACCTCGATAAAGCGACAATGCGGTGGGAGAAGGGTGGCGAACTCCTAGCAAAGCGAAGAGCTTCTTGCGCTGGCTGGGTGCGGCAGATGGTCCAATCTTCCAAGGACCAGAACTTGAAAGCTCCATGGCATACACCTTGTGGCCGTCTTGATCGTTGAACAGAGGGATGAAATGCTTGCCCACGTTGGCTTCCATTACCTGTCTTAGCGCCATGTCCACGAATCGGCGATGTACACGTCCAAGCACCAGTTCAACATCTTCAGAGCGAACATTGAGGGGTACGAGTCGCTCGGCGAATTGCTGCCTGTAACTTAGCAGCGTGTCACTAGCGATAGATTCGTGGCCCAGGTAGTCCATTCGGATGAGCCGAGCATGATCAACTGCATTGTAGATTCCTGGTCTCTGGTACGGATTATCGCGCTGCATAGGGAGTGCTAGCAGCAGCGTGGCGCATGATAGAATGCTCAAGAAGCTTCGAAGGTAGAAAGAGGCGAGCTGGGGCATCGTATTCGCAGTAAGAGAGTCGACGGGTGGAAGAGACCTGACTCAGACGAACTTCAGGGCGCAGTAAAGAGGAGATGCTACTTGTACAGCGGTAAGACAAGTAGACTTTGATAGCTATAACACAGTTTGCTCAATGGCAAAATGTCGTGATCTGTCTCCAAACGAGACCCAAAGCCAGCCAAGAAATTCGCAACGTTTCGAGATCGATAAGCCCGACCTCGACAGCGTGTGCGGGCATACAGGCCTTCCGAAATGCTTTCATGTGGCATGTGACCACATTGCAATGAAATGAACACAGCACTTGGATCTGACCAGAAGCGGTGTTGCGTGCATAGACGGAAAGAAACTGCGCTGATCCTCACAAAAGATGAGTCTGAGCGGACAAGGCACCGGTAAACTTACTGTAGTTGAGGCGACGAAGACTGGACGCAAATAAATTGTGAGCTTTGAAAGTAGCGGACCAGACTGTTATGTGAAAAGCAGAGTCGACTTCGAGTTTCGATACATAGTGCATGCCTCAACAAAGCGCTAGCGAGACTGGCTACAGTATGCGTTTCGTCCCCCTCTCTTTACACCATCAGCTCCTCAATATGTCCTTGAGAGATTGAGCGACGGGCTTGCCAAACCATAAACTCTGGAGTCTGCTGTGAAATGTCGCAGCTCTGTTGAACCCTACAATTCCGTAGAGTTCCACCTTCGCTTTCTCGCCTCCGGGAGGTCCGCGGTACAGGGTCAAATCGAGTGGCTGGGGTTGTTTTATGCCCAGCAACATCACACGCTGGTCTCCTAGCCCATCGCCAGTGCCGGCGACGTTGCCAAGGATTGGTTTGTACTCGCTGAACTCTTGAATGAAGAGTGGCATTGCATAGACCTTTAACGTTCCGCCGTACGTAGCAAGATGGATGAATTGACGTCGATCTGGATAGCTGACCATTTGCTTTCGGACGTTCTCCGCCATCGAATGAATGAACTTCAAGCTCTCGGAATGCGGTTCAACAAAGCTGGCATCATAGCCGAGATGCTTGACGTATCCATCAAGGAGGGTGGCAAATATTTGCATCTGCTTTGGACTGAGATCTGCTACCTTGAAGTTGCGCTGCAATGGGATCTGACGTTTGACAAGATTCGAGTTTGTTCGTGACGCTCCCACCGGCTGATGCAAAGCGATAAAACTCAGCCCTTGCAATAGAATGAAGAGGAAAAGAGTTGTTGTCATTTTGACCATAACCATCTCGATCGAACAGATTGACACTGGGTGCTGTTGAAAATCGGCAATGCTGACCAGTGAGGTGATGTCTTCAGGTGTCCGTGTCTATATAGAAGATTCGGTGCTGAGAGAGAGAGAGAGAGCGAGTTCTGCCTAGTTGAGCCGCTTGGTCAGACAACATGATGGCATAATGACGACGAACCGTCCACTCTGTCCGAATACAATCAGCTGACCCTTGTTTAGCAAAGTGAATTTTCATTTGCCACGGTTTGAGGATACAGCTGCCTTCACTGCTGTGTGTATACAGTAGCCGCTGCAACTCCCCCACGCCAATGTGCACGTCCCACCGAAAAAGGAGTGGCGTTGAACCCCGAATTGGTGCAATGAACGAATTGTCGACAACGCACATGGCGAGGCCTGAAAACGAAGCCTGAACTTTCGAGTAGCTCTCCGTTGCATTGACCTTGAGCATTGCTCGCAAATGACACTTCTTTTTCAGCCTTTTCAGATAGAACCAACAACCACACATACGTTTGCAGACGATAACTCAAAGCGCTCCTTTTGACCTCGATCAACAGCAAGTGTTTCGATATCGGTCAGCTGATTTTGCTGCGAAATGATTCAATTCTTCAACGCTAAAAGAAGCTGTACAGCAATGTATGAGAGTTGAAGTGTCTCGACGCCCGGTCGTCTCTTCTTCTCACGTACACCAATGAAGAGAGTTAAAGCAGTAATATCGCTCGAGCGTCCTGCAAATTGAACAAAACACGCGGGAGAGGCTCGTGTAAGTTGGTTGCTTGCTCGATGTCTACGATACCGTAGAGCTGAATACGACGAGGAATCGGAGCGCCTTGTCCAGCATGAGACACACCGATCACAGCCGCCTTGGTAGCTCCGTGGTCACCAGCGATGTATCCCAAACTCCTTCGGCCAATCCTTTCTCGAGCTTTGATCCAGAGCCATGGCGTATATCTTGCCGTCGTCGTTGTGTAAAATAGGGAGAAACTGTTTCTTGTCGGGCTGAGTCTTGATCTGGTTCAAAATCAATCTTCGAATCATTTGCAAGCGCCGAGGCGCGCTGATAGAGATTTGGACGGCAGCATGCTTGTAGCCGATAATTTCAAGTTTCTCAGGAAGCATCTGAGCGGCAGAGTGAAATGACAAAGACGGTATACCTACGTCTAGGTTGCTGGGTAGGTATCCTCGATTTCGACCCTCGTGGTCTCGGACTGGGAGGATTCGGGCACGGAATGAGCAGTGCTACCACCTCCTGCCTGACTCGTTTCAGCTTTGCTACCTACAGAATGCTGACCACTACCGACCGGGATCGAAATGACAAAGGACAGATACACCATTGCAAAGCAGAGCACCCAGACGAGGAAGCTGATAGTGTAACAAAAGCTGAAAGGACGAGTCACGCGCATGTTGTTCTCTGGGATCGAGGAGAGTGAAGATCAGGTGGAAGATAAAGAAAGACCGGATCCTTGTCGAGCATTGACCCCGAATTATCCTCGAGAGTGTTTCCTGAGGATGCCGTCCCCGTTGTGTTTGTAGTTTGTGTAGCTGCAGCTCTGTGTGGTACCGAATCGACACCGACTCGAATGCCATCAAAACGAGAGGAGACACTGAGTTTTGGAACTTTGCGTTCCACATGGCGAAGAACGGTGCTCGAAGACACTGCTGAGAGGCCACCGTCGTAAAACGGAGAGCTCGCTCGCAAGCTCGAGACATCCTCACTTTCAATCGCTGTACGTCTAGACAGCTTCTTCTGATCGCTGGTTGACGTCGGTTTGCCACCGATACCCACGCTTGGTGACAACGGCTGTCGACCAAGCAACGAGCTGCCTGCGCCAGCTGTTCGACCTGGTGGCTACCCGCATGTTGCGTGAGAGCGAAAGACGCTTCCCCACACCTTGGTGATTCATGTGTTGATACGACGATATGTGTTCACTGGCCTTCGGCAGCTTCTGCATTGGGACTGTGTCCTTACAGCGTGGGCTCCGCATGTAGACCCTCAAGGTCGCAAACGGCCTCGGACTTCCTGCAACTTAGCGTGATCGCCTTCTGCATCTTGTGTAGTCACCGAGTGTGAGTACGGAAGCTCAGCTCGCTCACGCCACATAGGCTAGATCGAAAGGTCGTCCGACTCTGCCTTTCTCGGTTGCGATTTTCGGTCGAATTTCGGTCCAGTCTGGCTGAAACTGAGTTAGCAGGCAGGCGAAAGCACATGTGAATTCATTCTATTGGACAAGAGCATACCCGTGATGAAGTGTTTTCAAGGCGTCGCAGTGGGACGTTACCCTCAACACTGCAGCAGCGAGCATTGTAGAAGGTTGTGTGGGAGGACTTCGACGTGGACCACCCATTTCAGATCCCAACCCTAAGGTGCACGCGGAGTATTTCCGTCTGAGGCTGTTTCGCATGCTTTAGACGGTAGTCGAGCAGTCCTAGGTTGTCAGTGCGTCGCCCGACAGTCCCGCTCACATCCCTAGAGTCCGGGCAGCTTGAACGGATGTAGCTGAGCGTTGAAACATCTTGATACCTTTTTTTTTCTGGCATCAAAAGGCCAAGCACCGTCCATCTGTTTTCACAGAATCTGTTCAAACTCACGCCAGCTCACCTTGTTTCAGGATGCACAGTATGAGCTTTGCGAACAGAGACAGCGGCGACTTTCTTCAATGAGGAAGCTAGCAGCTGATCACAGTTCGTTTTTAAACAAAATCTTATTGTGCCTCGAGAAAATCGCCATTCGCTCGGACGACAAATTTTTTCAATGTGACTCCCGAAGTCGTTTGACTGTCTTCAAAATGAAGAATGCATGCATGGCCGCGGATTCAGTGCCATCCCACATCAACGCCGCATTCGACGCAAACAGTCAGCATTCTCTGTACAAACAATAGGCGAGATTGAGGTCTCTTGAGACAGACAAGCACATCGAAACCGGTCTGCCATTGGTAAGATTGGCCATTGTGGCTGTGAGACGCATCGACAGCTTCGCAAAGCTTGCAGAATGCTGCAATGCTTCAAGATGGCAGAGGCAAGGGAACTTGACTCTCCATTGTCCTTTCTTGTACATCCCCTCTTTGTCTCTCGACCGGCAGACATGATTTTAGCCAGACTCACGGTTCCCTCCGTGCTCTTCTCGCTGGATGACAATTCTGACTGGATCAGTATCTACGCTTCTCGAAAGTATAAGAAGGCGAGTTTTCCCTGCCTTCATTATTTCGTACCATCCATCACACGACTCTCACCCTGAAGTACAATCAACCTCCGCCTCAAGACATGATCATCAAACTTTTCCCTCTGGCTCTCCTCGCCACGATCTTCGCCGTTGCCTCAGTAGACGCCGGCGTCGTTCCTGAACAAGCAGTGCTCTGGCAAGCCGGTGACGATGTCAACATGCTCCAGGAGAACATTAAGAGGCTGATTCAAGAGCGCTTTCGCGAAGTTCCGCAGAGTAAGTACGCTGACGGTATTCCACCTTGATTGGCTGCATTAAACTCTCATACTCACCACGCTCTTCGGCTCGAATTCGCTGTAGACTCAAATGTTGTCGATGGTATTCCAGCGAAGAGCATCAACGCATTCCATCAATATCTCGTTTCCCACAATGCTTTCGGTAAGTGGGATGGTTCTGTTCCGCTCATCGAGTAGGTTTTGTTGAGCACGAACATTGGGATCCAATCTCAACTTGCGTTCTTCAATCTACAGCTCCAGGCTCTCCTCCTCTGACTGGTGAACAGTTCAACAGGTTCTATGACGGCTACCAGGGAGCATTCCAGGCCAAGTTCGAATATCTTCAAGGGCGATCAAGCGCTAGTCGCCGCGAAAAGTGATGAGTACGGCATCTACCCGCTAGAACTAGGCAAAGCTGAAACTTGGCGATGACAATGGAGCAGAGCGCGACACTCAAGATCAAGGTCTCGATCACTTTTCTTGTCAATTACCCCTCTCAAGGCAGCATCTGATTTGTATTTTCTATACATTGGTAGAAGACTTCTCAATTCACGCTACGTTTTCATGCAAGTGTTTAGACACAAGTGACACCGAGATGATCATGTCCACAAAGTCTTCTGTCCATGTCTGGGGGCACGTGGGTGTTTTCCACTTTCTTGATCTAGCCTCGGACCACAGGCACAACTACTATTGGGTGAAGGTCCAACAGGAACGACCTGCATTTGAGGACGGTGTGGAAAAACATTTCGACTGTATCACAACTGCTATACGATCTCGTGCGAGGCCAAAGATGCAATCTCAATTTTCTTCAAGACGGTAGGATGCGATATCACTTCTCAAGAGTTGACAGGATTTCGAGTGACAAAGTCAAAGACTTGGTGGAGCGAAACAATGTCACCAGGTACAGGTGACCGATCTCCGATCAATGCTGCCGTCCTCATCGTACGATGAAAACTTCCCACATTCTGCATAGGGACGTGTCCGTATAGCACCACACGCGGTCCAAAGACCTTGCTGTCAGCGATACGACGAGGAAAGACAGAAAACACTGTGAAGCCCTCAGTCTTGACTGATCCTTTTGAACATCGGCAGTGCCAAAGGCGAGCCTTTGTACAAGCTATCCTTTGGCTTCGAATGGTGCCCAGATACATGGAGCGCGGTTCGGTCGGAGAGCCATAGAAGGCAACTTCAAGCGAAACCTTGAACTTGACTTGGCGAGAAAGCTTGTCCACTTCGGCGTCGTGAAGACCGAAGGTCGTTTGAAGCTGTGTGAGAAGTTGCTCGATATGCTGCGAGACGTCTGCTTTCGGGTCAGCTGACTCTCCGGGAATCCACTGACAGAAGTGATCTCGCTTCCGTCGTACTGGAGGTCTCGCTGGATCCATAGTGTATGCGATCCAGGGACAAGCGAGTATGGAAAGCAAGCAGAATGAATAGAAGCTTCGGCGTATTGTACTGGATAGAGTGATTTGCCTTCCTGACGGGATTGTTGAGATAGAGGAGCAACTCAAGCTACATTACGGTCGACACTCATATACTGTTTCGAAATCGGCATTCTCCGGCATCAAGCGGATGTGGCATACACACTTGAGGGCACGAACCGAGGATCACAGTCGCCCCACTCTCCAAGTCGCCGAAAGAGCAAGATGTCACAACTGGTGATCCAGCTCCTATGGGTAGAACTCACACACGCAATCGATCATCAAGGGTCACTTTCAGATGTGGCGTATTGGCATCCCGCAGCTTCATCAGACAGCTGAACGATGACTCTTCGGCTCAGGTGTCGTTTGGGTGAAACTCTCACGCCAGCGACGGACAAAGAACGAACTCCGATCACGTTGACCTTGTGGCTCTTGGCATACTGTCAATAAGGTCTTTGACATCTTGTTCGGTCCACTCTCAATACCACTAGTGGCTGAAGTCTGGACACTTTTCATTAAAACTTCAAAGCGAGAGATTCGGGCGGATAGGCAAGCGAAACTGACCGCTATACATGCTGGCCGGGCAGACTGTTACATACCATCGAAATCAAAGACCAGGATTCCACGACGACCATCTTAGCATTCTGAGCTCTTGAAAAACTTGATCTATGTTCAATACGTGGCCAGGCTCCAGTACTCCGCCGCTAGGACCTCCTCGCTGCATCAGTCTGCGCATCACGGACTGACCGTAGTAAGCAGTGACAAATTCACGCGCTATCACCTGAGGAGGAGCGCCACGCCACAGCGGAGGGTGCACGGTCAATAAAGCCCAGGCATGGCCTCCGTCTGGATTAGGATCGAAATGCAGTGGCGTAGCTAGGACCATATCCGGATGCGACCAGTATCTGTGACCTAAGTAGAGGAAGCGAGGAAGGTTGCGATCGAAATTGAGATTCTCTCGAAGGCTTGTCTCATCCAGCAAGGGAAGAAAATCAGAGAATGGGGCAGGCTCAACTCGAAAGTTGTCGATGATGTGATTCTGGAGTCGCAGTGCATATTCGTGAGTTTGATCGCGTCCCGTACGAATTTCGAGCGTGTATCTGCCGTCGTAAGGTTCGACAACACCGGGCGAGACGAATGATCGATGTGGTGCTCTCGAGTCTGCCACTGCTACGGCCGTCGTCGTCATTGTCGCTACAAGAGTGAGCAGAGTGAAGACTCTCATCATGCTCGAAGGGAAGAGATTTTGGCGGCTTTTCGCTGCTTGCGGTGCGTGACAAGCAAATGCAGGAGCGGTGAAGCAATTTATGTCTTTGTTCCGCTGACGAAGGCCAGCTCAACCTCATCCTCACGTCGACCGCGTGTGACTCGATGACCTGCTTCTCGTGCAATAGGGCGAGAGCATCTGGGCGAGCGGAGCTCGCCTCCCACCTTCATATGTCTTGGTTTCATGTATCTAGGTTTCTTCTTCTCTACCATCATCTTTCTCTTCGTCGCTAGGCTGGTCGTCGCCTAGCGCACGATTTCCCACCCTGTTTCTCCCTCCTTGTTTCTTTTCTGCTCATCCTTGCACTCGTCCAGCCCCTTCCGGTGGGCAGGAGCCTCATTGAGCTCGCAGGTCTCACTACAGGCCTCAGCTGCAATCAAGTCATCAACACATCCACCCAGCGAGTGACGCTTAGCCGGGATGCTGCTGCTTAAATAAACACTCACGCCACCACCGGCACTGCATATGAGGCAACATCGGCAAGTGCAGACGGACTCACGCTCAATGAAGTACCAGCCAATTGACGAGGAATGTAGGGGAATCGAAGTCGTGTGACTAATCATGATTTCCTATGCACTCAGGACATCTTGCTGGGCAAACAGACGCGCATGAGATGGCCGCGTTATGAATGAGCCTGGACCGCCTCACTTCGATTTTGCTTCAGAGCTTTGTCTCCGCTCACATGACCAGTTTCGCTTGTATATGAATTTTGGATGAGACGAACAAGACTCTAGGCCTCAAAGAAGCTCTGACTGAAACATTTCAAACTGTCTTGATCATTATGGCGTTGAGCTCGTTCGTCCACGCCCTTTTGCTTTTGGCACGGCGCACAAGGTTTCCGTCGATTGAGTGTAGCTTCAACGACTCAGCGATTAGCATGCACTTGATTGCTATCTCGAGCGTATCAAGAAAAGTGTTCTAGAGTCTCAAAGACTTGGTGTGTCGAAAGTGGAGAGCCCAGAACCACAAGAGATCGGAAATGTCTGAACCCATCCGGTCTTCGAATGCTATCCTCAAAGCCGTCCACACCCGATGCTTTGACGTACTTGATCAAAGAGATGTACGGGTCTTGCGTTGGATGCCGATGAAATCTAACATTGAGTAACTTAGCGCGAAATACTTTTGTCCCTGACCTTGAAACGTGTTCCTTAAAGCAAAAGCGAGTCGAATCGCTCTACGTCCAGGACCAACACTGCCTAGCTGGATAAAACGTTGTTCAATGGCACTGAAACGGATTTGGGTTTTCAATTGTTCCAGAGAGATTGGATCACGATGAACTCGAACGATGTGCACTGCGAAAAGGTTGTACGTTTCGCGCAAATGGTGGTGTAGGAGTGCTTCCATCTCGTCGTCCCGCGCAGGCCAAGCGGTGAGAAGAAACGGCTGCGTGATCACGGCCGGAGGTGGTGCTGGAGGGTTATCAAGGGTAGAAGGGTGGATTTTGGCAAAGTTGCGGCCAGTAGCATGGGAAAAGCGCGGCACGAATAGCATGACTGCTGCTAGCAAGATGATCGCTTGCCCAATGCAGAACATCATCTCGTCTCTTTCTCCTAGATCGCAATGATACTGAAAAAGAAGCTGGGCACAACGAAGGCAATTGGATACATGAGTAGGTCTTGGTCGCACTCGAGACCAACCCCTCTCTCTGGGTTTCAAGCCAGGGGTTCCCATCACCTTCAAGTGCCCGAGATTATTTTCTGCGGTCGTAAAAGCCTCACAAGCCGCACTGTGGTGCCTTTCGACGTCAAAACTCCCCCACGGCGTGCTCTTCTTTGTCTACGAAAAGCGGGTTTGGAGTTGATAATGCGAAATTCCGGAATCAGCCACCTTTTCCTTTCAACTTCTTCTACAGGCGACACATACAGTCATCTATCGAGGCTGATTATCAACCAGGAAGAAACATAGAGAAACAGCGAATGACAAAGTGATTTTCTCTTCTGAAGAAGTTCTAGCACACGAGGACCTGAAGACAAAGACATGCTTAGAGAAAGCTGCGGCTGAGCAGAGACGAAAGGTAGACGTAGATGGATTGAAGTGTTCAAATCGAGTGTGCTTGCAACAGAAGTGCTCTTCGCATCCGGCAATCGCCCCGATGATGAAGCTAACGAGCGATCCTGAGGCGGTCGAAAAGCCCGTGTGGGCTTGGGAGATTGTCAAAGAGCTCGTGCGTGTTGATCAGGCTTCCTGTCCTGATAGGTCCTGCCGTTTGGTGTCTCGACAGTTGATTCTCGATGTCAGGGAGATTCTTGACCATAGCAGGGCCATAATAATAAAGGTCGTGGAAGTCGCGAGTCCTTTCGACCCAGATGAAGTTGAAGATCCGATCTGAGCCGGCATACCGTCTGCTCGGAACGGGATAGGCCACAGCAAGCCCTTTCCTGCCAGGATCCTCCCAATGGGTGTCTCCTAGGACGATTAATTTACGTGAGCTTCCATACAGACGGAGAGTTTTGAGCGCATGGGTGCTTCAAAGTCAGGTTCCGAGAACTGAAACACCTCAGCGTCAGGGTACTGAATGCCAAACGAACCTTGCTAGAAGACCTTTCAGAACAGCAGGGTACTCATGACGATACATCAAGTCTCCGTGTCGCCAGTTTGCATAAAAGGCGCCAGTATAAGAGCCGGGGGAAGGGTTCATTGACAGTGTTAAGTAAAAAAGCAAAGGTCGAAAGCACTGAGTGCGCGGCCAAGAGCAGAATGCTCCATAGGCAGGATGAAGTTGTTCTCATTGTTGACAAAGGAGTAGTGACAAAGGAGTAGAGGTACGGATAAAGAGAAGGAAAGACCTGACTCCAGACAGAGAAAGAGCCAATTCAACAAGTTGGAAATTCCGCCGTTTGCTGTGAATCGGTCAAGCCGTGGACTGAAAGTTTGGACTTAATATGGTTGGCACAGGTGTTGCATCAATGCAACTGCAACAAAAGCGCCCAGACATTGTGGCCACAGGTGGGTGCAGCTCGAATGACTGCAACGTCCGCGAGTGGGGTGTGAACGTACCCGCCGACGAGAAGATGACACTCGCGCAGTCTATTCGGTTCGCCTTCTGACCTCTGCTAGCTTTTGTGTTGGCGGTCACCACATTCAACCGCTTCCAATTTCGTACCGCACATTCATGCATACGCACTGCATTTGCTCGGTTCCTCACGCATGAACAAAGAGAAGAGGGAAAGGAGATAAATTCGGAATCGAGCTCTGTGGAATGCGACATGTGGTGATGGATTTCGAAGTTGAGAGACAACGTTTTGCGTGTATGTAGGCGCGATCAGACCCGAAATTGTCTGAAGTCGGCTTGGACTGCATTCATGAGCTGTCTGAAGGAGACCACGTCACCTTTCTTCAGGTTGCGACTAGCTCCTTTCTGGCTCAGAAGCTGCGTCTCGAAACCGGGAGCACCTTTCAGGCTGCCCCACCCATGGAAATAAACCTGCGGGTGTGAGTGCTCGCCATACATAGCCGCCGATATGTACCCAATGAGGTGTTCATCAAGAGCGTTCTTATTGGTACGGTAGTGGAATGCAGCCGTATATCCCGTTCGAAGAACATCGCCGGGGAAAGCGTGCTCGACAATTATCAGACGACGATCGTCTGCCTTCTTTCGAAAAGCATCAAACACACTTTTAGCTGGGAATGAATGCTCCACGGGGTAGATATCCGAAACCTCGGCCTGGGGAAAGCGACCAACACTGAAAAGATGCCCGTGCTCGCCTCGAAGCCCTTCCGTTAAGGTTTGACGAAAAAGTCGTCGTTGATCAGGCCTCAATGCGTGCTCGTGGTCTATCACATCGAAAGGCTCGCTATATTGTGCGGCAAAGCCAAAGTTGGGCAAAGCCGAGATAGCAACGAGCAGGAAAATGCCGATAGAAAGTGGCGAAAGGGTCTTCATGGCGAAGAAGGTGGCGGATGGCGGATGGTGGAAGTGAAAGCTGATATGGTGATGTAGGAGAAAGACTCGAAACAGAGTTGCAGGTATCGGCCCTTCATACGCTCGACGGTGCAAGAATCAAAGTCGACAGGAAGTACGCTGGAGCGACAAGAACCACTGCAAAAAGGAAGCAAGGAGCGGTGTGGGACGACTCGTTGCATCCTCATTTGAGCCCGTGACTGTTTTGCTGATTCATTGGGTGGGACATTGTCGTTCAGGCGTGCATCGTTGACTGATGCTGTTGAAAGCCCACATTGCATTCTTCCGAAACCGTGTGAGTGATGGTGGTGATAAGAGCTGGAGGATAAACCGAAACCTGTCAACGTCAAGCTCTTTCACTTCCTGTGATCACCGTTTGAAGAGCACCGCCAGACCGTCCCACTTCGTCGTCTGATCGACTTGCGCTCTTGATCCGCACTCCATTGGCGTGCTCACTGGCTCTTGTTTGCCGGTCTTTTGCTCAGTCTTAATTCCCCTCTGCACTCACTACGGCACTTTTCACACAGAATCGGAATCAATGCCATCGCAAGGCGATGTGCTTATCTAGCATTAACTACTTGAAAAGCTGAAACGGATCGACAGGCAGGAGTAGTAAGGACTTGAAGTCCTCTAGTCGAGGTGTAATAAGATCGAGGTCTGCAGAAACACGTTGAAGGTGTAGACTGCCGGAGCCAATGGCACGATAGTTGAGAGAAAGAGCCTTTCCATCTTGCTGACAAAGTGAACGCATAGAACTCTAGCCCATCCAGCCACCGGGAAGTTCATGAATGACTTCCTCCAAAGTGCGGATGTGGCCCCGTTCGTTAGCAACATAGGGAGAGACAATATGTGTTGATATCTGGATATGATCCACGACGCCCGCAACATTTCTCGCTACGCCAAAGCCTCTGATATAGGCAACAGGCACGGCTCTCGCATGCTCAAAGGCAACGTAGGCGAAAAGCTGGTCATTAGGCCGGATCGCGTTGTTCTTGATGGGCATAGCGGTGGCAAATCCCACCCTTCTGACACCGGGATGAGGAGGTCCGAGAAGAACGAAAGCCTTATCCCTGTATGCTTGGCGCACAGCAGTCTCGAGTTGTTGGTCTGTAAAGAGCCTTCGACCAGTGTCGGCAGGAATAGCTTTTACAACGGCTTGGTCGTATCTTCGTCCGAAGTCGGCATTGTCCTTCAACACGTTTGCCAGCCAGTTGGAATATTCGACCGTATGCTCCCCATGTCTGAAGACAAAAACAAGAGGGCCTTGATAGGTTTCAGCGAAAACGGTTGACAAGAGGATCGAGAAAGTGATGAGCAGGATGCTGCCAAAGTAGAAGTTGGCAGCCCTTATAGTGACTTGAACTTTTGAGGTAGACAAGCTTGGAGTATGTGCTTGGGAGGGAGATGAGGATTCTGATAAGTCAAGCCTGGGCAAGGGCCTCTTTATGCGGAATGATCTAGCCATGGCAGCGCAGGTTGCAGTCGTCTAGCTGAATTGATGAGATCTTCAGTCACGTAGAGTGACGAAGCGGTGAGAACAGAGGTGCTTCAGCGCCTTTTTTGCGATGCATGATGCAAAATCTTCGTGAAGTGGGCAAATGACATTCCATACGTGAGTCACGAAACTGTATCGTTGCATTCCCAAGCTTTTACACATCTCGCAAAGACAGCGTATGGGAACGTCGATCTTCGTCTCTTTCCCAGAGTTTATGAATTAATCCCGCGGTCAAAGAAACAACAAATTCATGTGTGAGAATAGAGATGAAGTCACTGCGTGGTGGATGTCTTAAAGTGAAATACTCGAGGTACGAAATGCAAGTGTTCTCCTCTCGTCGAATCCCACACACAAAAAGTACGCTGGAGCAAAAAGTCTACTGCGGAAGAGAAGTGGGTAAGACGCAGCTTAAATTATCATAACTCGAGCTTGTGACTCAGGTGCTGCTCCGTTCGGTGACACAGAGTCGTTGAAGCGAACATCACCGGTTGCTTGCAAGGCTCCATAGATTTGCGTTGCAGCTGTGAACCACATTGCAACTGTGAGAGTGTGAGTGGGTCCAAGTTTCAGGGTACTGTGCGACGAATTCCGTAGACGTCAACCTCTTTCGCTTATGGCAGTCACGTGATTTTCATGTGGGCGAGAGCGCGCGGTACACCTCACCTCTCTCTCACCACCATCGTCTTTCGCGCGATCTCGCACAGCTCGCTTAGTCTTTTGCCCACCCTTCTGCTTCCCTCCCTTGTTTTCGCTCTCGCTCGCTGTACGTATGCACCTTTCGCTTCCGCTGCGCTCATCCGGCCCCTTACGGCGGACCGGGAGCCTTGGAGCCCAGAGCTCTACAGCTCAAGCCGCAAATCCAACTCTCATGTATGCCCACTCTGCGCGTAGATCGAGTGCTGTGTGATCTCGTACGGACACGGACTCTCTTCTCAGCAACCACCTCCCATCTTCTTGGTCGTCCCACCACAAGTCGCTGTTGCTGGTCGCATGAACTGCATTGTTTTCTCTTAAGGGGGCACAGACATTGCAGGCCCATCTTTCATTTGTCTCTTTGATCCTCGGAGATGTTGATAAGACAAACAACCATTTGCTCGCTCGAAGCGCTGCTGCGGAGTGGGATATCACAAGTGTCACACCATGCACGCTCGGTTTCTTTTGTGAGTCACTTTCTGACCCACACGGCACATGGTGAAGGAAAGCACCGAGAGGAACTGGTGAGCAACTCGGTGACATTGTCTTGCAGTTCATCATTTGGCGGGTTGCAAGGAAACCGTGGCAAGGCTTTGACCTCATCACCGTCCGTGGGCTGAGATGAAATGAACGAGGGATCAATCTCAGAGCCCCCGAATTTGGAAGCAACGCTCTCCGCGTATGCTCATCATCGCTGCGCGCAGTACCAGATCGGAATTCTTTATCGAATGCAAGCGAAACAATCTCTTGAGAAGCACCTCCAGCGATTCACACCAGCCGTGCGACATCAACAAGATGAAATTATGGTCTCCAACCCCTCGGAACGACAGCTATCAGCTCTTTCAGCGACAAAACGCTTCCTGTCCAATCTCTCGAAGCCGACGTGGACTTTGATTTTGAAGAGCCAAACCTCCGTTCCAAATCTGGAGCATTCTCGACTATGCTGAAACCTTGAAAATACACCCTCGGTATCCCCGTTGCACCCCTTTCGGTGTCCGTAGTATCCACTGCCGAAATAATTGCAAACATGTTTCGATGAGGTACTTGAGGATCGGTGCTGATCAAAGCAGCGGCGGAAAAGCCTTTCTTAAACATGTCGCCTGGGAAAGGATAACTGAGAATTATCAATCGAGGTTCATCCCCTCGAACTCGCAAGTGTTCCAGCGCTTCTTCGGGGGAAAGCGAGCGTGGCAATGCATCAATGGCTCCGACTTGAACGTTCTCGATGGGAAAAAGTGGGAACTTCTCGTGATGACCATGGAGCACGTCTGCCAGGGTGTGTTGAAAATGCAAATGTTGGACCATGCCTACTGCGTTTTCATTTTCGTTTCTAACGTCGATGAGACGAATAGGCCCGTTGTATCGTGCGGCCTTGACGAAGGTCGAAAGGACAGAGACGGTGACGAGTAACAAGATACTCGTCAGGAACGGCTTGTAAGTCCTCATGAATGAAAAACAGTGTCGAAAGAAGTAGATGGTGTGGAAGAGAGAGATGAATGCAAGTCGAGCCCCAAATCCTCGGCTCTACCGTAGTCAAAGACTCCAACGGAACAGTTCGCGATCCCTAAATGGGAGCTTGCGTAGACGAGATTGCGCCGATCTGACCTGCACGTATGGCGGTCAGTAGTGGATTGTGACTGGTTCCGTAAACGAGGAATTGTTCACTCGCTCCCACCTTCTGCTCTACCCACCATCATCTGAGAGCCTCAAATATCTGAAAGCAGCGTAAGCGGCTCGATCTGCCAGACAAGTCTTGGCATCTATGCTTCTTTGCCGCCACTACTGGAGAGAAGATTCTTAATACGTCGTTTGCGGTACGCAGATTGTGACTCACCATTCGTTGGGTGGGAGCAAGTCCATCGAGGCGTGCATACTGCCGGTTGCATCAAATTGAACAACAAAGGCGACAACGAAGGCGACATCCGACCAAACCTTACTTTTCTTCTTTGATGTTCAGGTGTCTTTTCACTGCTGAGATCACGCTTGAACGGTGGGAACGCATTGGATTTCAGCTTGAGTGGATCACGACATGTAAAGACTTTGAAAAGTTAGGATATGAAAGCGAAAAGCTTTTTGAACGACCCATTGTAGAGACGACAGTGCTGGAAGACCTTCACCAACCTCTAATACCGCCTTCGATCGCACCCATCAGTTCACGGAACGTGACAATATGACCTTTAGGAAGGATTTCAGGAAGTTGCTTTGTGTGAGAAAAGAGGCGAGTCTTCAACTCTGGAGCATTTCGTACAACGCTGAATCCGTGAAAGTAGACTTTCGGGGTACCCTTTTCGCCAGTAAGTTCGTTGCCGGTGTCTACTGCTGAAAGATATCCGACGAGATGCTGGTCAGGACGATCCTTATAGGAATTGACGTGGAAAGCAGCGGAAAATCCCTTCTGACTGACATCGTAAGGAAAAGGAGCTTCAAGGATAACGAAACGCCGCTGATCTGCTGTTCCTCGCAGTGTACGCCAAAATTGG
The DNA here is from genome assembly GCA_014826065.1 of Anthracocystis panici-leucophaei. Classification (NCBI taxonomy): domain Eukaryota; kingdom Fungi; phylum Basidiomycota; class Ustilaginomycetes; order Ustilaginales; family Ustilaginaceae; genus Anthracocystis; species Anthracocystis panici-leucophaei. Next base: position 113,659 of record CP060315.1, on the reverse strand, counting down.
TCGGAATGGACCCTATACAGAGGTTCGTCGATCGTAAATACCTCTGCCGAAGGATAGGACTCGACTGGGAAGTGGTGCTGGCCGCGGAGCGCCTCTTCCAGGGTACTACGAAACACCATGCGCTCCCAAGGCCGAGCTGCCTCCTTGTCTTCGGATGCTTCAAAAGGCTCGTCGTATCTGGCGGCAGTGACAAAGTTCGACAGGAACGTGATGGCGACAAGGAGCAAGACGCTCGCAAAGAAGGGTGAGACAGCTCTCATGGTGAGGGAGGAGACTCGACCGAGAAAAGTGTGGGAACGGATTTGGTGTGGAAGAAGAAGCTTGATCTGACTTGAGGGTGCGCCTCTTCATATCTTGAACAATCCGTGAGAGCAGGAGCCTGAAGTAGCCTCTAATTTCACTGCTGGCGAAAAGTGATGAAGAAGTGGGACGTATCCCGGTCGGCCGCCCCTTACAGAATCTCAAATGAATAGTGTGGACAGCTGTCCCGCTGAATGGGACAGACTCTTCATCACCGATATGTACAGCTTTAGATTACCGGTCACATTGAATTAGCTTGAAAAACGCTCCGAGCGTTCGCTACATGACCAATCGATGTCCACCGGTCATTCGAGTCGTCTCGACCACTCCCTCACGCTTTGGCTCGCTGCTACCATTCACCACTGTACGCCTTGGCTGGACTCGGCAGAGCTGTCAAATAGCGCACTTCAGCATGGGGCACGCTTTTTTTAATTTTTTTTAAAAAAAAAAACAAACGAAAAAAGGGGCACCAAAAAAGATAATCTGTAGCTTTCATCCGACGAAGACGCACACATCTTACTCTCCCTCTGTATCAGATAGAGGCGACTCTTCCCTCACAACCTTGTACTGATCATGAAGCGAAAAGCCAACCTTTTCCGTAGCGGAGCCCGTGTGTGTCCCTGAGAAGCGGTAAAGCTTTAGACACTTTCTCATCCACTCTTGCTGATCGCGCACTCTCTCCCCGTCTTCCCCCAACAGAGGAAGGCGGAGCAGAAAGCTTAAACGAACCAAACGCAGAAGTCTCGGAGAGAGAGTGTGTAGTGCGGTTGATCTTGCCCACAAGCGCAAGTTGCAAAGACAGAGGTATGCAAGACTCTGCTTCCGACGATCTGCGCAGTTGGGCGTATGGAAGGTCTCTCATCCACAACCACAAACCAATACATCCACAGCACAACATGTACAATTACTTTCTTTACTTCTATCAAATCACTTCTTACCCGTGCTCACCGCCGGCAACCCAACCGCCCTCTTCCTCCTCTTCCCTCCTTGCTCAAACGCCTTCACCCCCGGCAAATCTCTACCCAACGCATCCGGCTTCTTCACCTGATAAATCCTAACGATCCAATTTTCGCTCGTAAACGCTTCAACCAGATGGTCCAGTTCGGGATTCTTGGTTGGGCCTGGACTCTGCCTTACCCTGTCCATACCGGGACGTCCTCCGAACAAATCGTTGAACCTGTGATAACTCATCTTGTACAACAACGATTCGCGCATGGTTTTCGTCGCTCCATCATCAACCTTGTACTGACCTGAGGGTGTGAAATAGTCCACCTCCCTAACTTCATCCGGCCACACACCTTGAGCAATACGAATCATCCACAGGTACTTGTTGATATCGTCTCCACTGAAACCCAACAACCCACCGAAAATGATCAGCACGTAATCCACATCATGCTTCCTCAAGATAGGGTACGACTTTTCCTCGTTCGAACACATGGCTTTTCCCACCGTAGCAATGTGCGTGTTGTTCCACGTGTTGTTATCGACCAACGTAGGACGGTCGGCCATGCCGGAGATCTGATACCCGTAATCCCACCAGGACATGACTTTGGCATCGGACGCCGTGTTCTGACGCAACCAGTAGTAGGCCTCGCGGAAATCGTCGATGATGTGCTGCGATCCGTCGGCGTTTCTTGAAGCCAGAACGACCGAAGGTGACGAGTAGGCTGTGGAGGTGACAAACGTGCAGTGCAGCACGAAGACGAGCAAAAGCAGCAAAGAGTAGATGGTGACAAAGAAACGAGAGTCGAGACCAAATACGCCAAACTTGCTGCTGCTGAATGCCGAGGCGCGGAAGACAGGCGAAGCGGGTCGAGACAGCTCCGAGTCAGTCGACGATGAAGCCTCTGCCGCCGCCGCCGCTTTACGCGACGCCGTAGCTGCACGAGTCGACTTGGCCACCGCATCATCAGCATTACCTGCCCCACCCTCCCCAATCGGCGTAGGCTCCTTCGGATCCAGATACGTCTGCAACAACGTGCTCATCGCAATCGCCGCACTGACACACACCACAGGTGTAAGCGTCAACATGAGACGAACCATGACACCGGCAAAGTAACTCGCCATCACGGCGTAGATGATGACAAAGACGTGCTCGTCACGCAACTCCTTGAAGAGCAAAAAGACGCCGACGGGGAAGAGGAAGATGAGCATCTCCAGGTCGAAGAAGAACGCAGGCCAGGCGGGAGGCTGATGTTCCGAGACGGAGGCGATGATAGGGATGTGCTTCTTGGCATAGGCCGTGTCCCAGAGCGAGTAGAATCGACCGGTCCAAGGTGCGACGTATCCTGCATACGTCAGTGCGACAAGAGCACCAAAGGCAAGGGTAGCCACGGCCACGACAAAGCCGACGAGCAACCACTTGAACTGCTTGCTAGGCACGTGGGAACGCACGAGCTCGACGAAAGCAACGAGCTGGAGCAAGCCGAACACGCCGAGCGCGGCCATGTGCTCGCTGGTGCGGACTGGCTGGAAACCGACAAAGGGAACCTGCATCGACGCAAGAGTACCCAGAGCATAGAAGCTCGAATAAGAAACGTAGAGACGCGAGCTGAACCTCCCCATGAGGATAAGCACCAACGCATGAAGAGGAATCATGTTGGTGATGAAAACATATCCACCCCATGCGGCGACCATGTAAAAGTAGAAGAGTGCAGTTGCAACACCCCACAGCGCCGAACCGTCCTTGAGCGCCTTGATCCACAGATAGAACGTCATCATGAGCAAAAAGATGGCAATGGCTTCGTTGTCATACGATCCAGCCACCGATCTCGAGATGTAACCTGGAGCAATACCGATGAAGGCAGCAGCTAGCAGACCGGCAGCATCGTCCTTCATCGCCGCAGTGAACATGTACGTCGCCCACGCAGTCAAACCCGAAAAGGCGGGTGCAAGGAGAACGCAGATATTTCGAATGTCGACGGGGATGTTCAGCGAGTGGAATAGGTTGTAGATCGCACCCGATGTCACCATGAGACCAGGGTAAGCCGTTCCACCAGCAGCACGGCCCAGCGGATACCACGCTGTAGGATCGAACCAGTTCCAGAATCTATAGAATCCATCGGTGGTGAGCACTTTGGTAGCGCGAAAGTTGAACCACGGATCGAACTCGTGAATGATACTCTCGTGTCGGACTACTGCAAAGAGACGCGATGATACAGCTGCGCCTGCAATAAGAAAGATGATGATGAGTCGGAGCAGCGAGAGGACATTGTTGTTGGCTTCGGAAGAGAGGGTGGGTAAGCGATAGGCTGCGCGGGGTGTGCCGTAACCCCCTGAACCACCTCTTGATGATGTGCCTGCCGACATTGTGAGTGGAAGAAAGACGACGACGGCGTAATGTGCAGTCACTTTTGTGGTGTCCTTCGATGTCGGAGTTGAGGTGAGTGTAAGATGGTGGTGTTCGTGCACTGAGCCGTTGGATCGGCAGGCATCCTTTGTCTTTGACAGGCTGGCCGCCGTCCGTGCGCGCCGCACTTTTCACTGCGATTCTTCTCATTCTTCCACGTAGCGAAGTTTTGTCGTCCGAGAGAAAGAACGATTTTTGCAGGGCAAAACAAGATAGACTCGACTCGACATAACATTTTTCGGGTTTTTTCTGGCTTACTCTTGCTTTCGCTTATACTACTCACGCTTCACATATGCACACACCTTCAATCATCAATCCAAGCAAATGTCAATCGGGATGCAATAGGTATTGCAATGACGATCGTCACAAAGCCCACTCGTTTGCAGCCTCCTTATCCGAAACAAAAGGCCTCCCAATAGCGTTAGCAGTGCCATCGCACATCGGACAGCTTCCAGCGATCAGTGCGTCCAACTGATCACGCAACTGCTGGATCCTCTCTTGATCTTCCATGCTTCTCGCCGAGCCAATCGTGACCTTGTTGTTACTTCCATACTCATCCCCGCTGGCTCCATTGGCATCAGCTTCAGACGAGGCGGCCAAGGCAGCAGCCCGTCGCTGAGCCGCTGTACGCGATCCAGCCACCCAGTCGGTGGTAGGATTCGAAAACGGATCCAAAGGCGCCAACACCCTTCGTCCACCTGCAACACTGACACTGACACCTGCAGAAATGGCGCTGATGACTGCATCCGGCACCACAAGTTCTCGAAGCTTGTCCAATCCCACAGCCGCCGAGACGTTGCCCAGCCCTCTTGCGCCAGCCTGCAGACCGCTCATCCCGACCTGCCTTGCACCCTGAGCAGCATTCACCACCGCCTTCGACCCATCCTTCAGGAAGCCCGCATTGGCCAGCGCCGAATTCGGCAGCGCAGGCACAAGCCCGCTCGTCAACGCCGAAATCTGCTGCTGCAGCTCGAGCAGCTTCCGTAAACTGCGAGTCGACATGGTCTTGGTCACCTCGCCGATCAAGCAGTCGGCATGGAAGCCATGCCTGCACGGGAAGATGTAGAACTGACGCTGAACCAGTATCTGCATACAGTGATGACACTTTTGATCCGGGTCAATGGTGGCGAACCGCTCGCTGAGCTTTGCAATGTCCTGCTGAATGGCGGCAGCTGATCGCGATGCTTCATCCATCTCGTCCTTGAGCTCTTCGATGTGAGCAGCGTAGCCTTCGAGTGCCTCGCAGATGTCGTCTTTGCAGTCGTCAATGACAGCAAAGTCGGGGAAGAATGGAAGAACGTCTTCGATCGAAATCAGATCAGTGCGACGAAGGAAAGCCATAGCCGACTTGATATCGGCAGCAGTACGCACTACTTCCTTGGCCACCTTGAGCCAAAGCTTCTTGCGCAGATCACGGTCCATCGATTCTGCCATATCAGCACAACTGCATGCCAGCTCGATCTCGCCCTCTCGGATCGCCAGTTCCACTGCCGACTCGAACAACCCCATCTTTGCGTAGATGCGCACACACGCCTCCATCTGCCCTTGTGAGAGGCATGTGCGCAATGCATAGTCGAGATCAAAGTAAGGATGACCTGTCAGAGGATTTGGTTTGGCCTCGTCGATGAAGCGCAGCAGCTTCTGCTTGGTTTCCTCATGTTTCGGATAGCGCGATGCACGACGTGCAAGCAGCGTGAGAAGCAGATTGTGGATGGCAGTGTCCTTGGTTCCGTTTTTGCCGGCGATGATACTTGAGAGATACTTGACTGCCTGATCTGCTTCGCCCAAGTCCAGGTCGGGCTTGTGCTGCAGCAGAGCAGGAATGAGTTTGCGTGCGTCTAGATTGCGCTTTCGTGTCCAGCAGTCGACCGTCTGAGCGGGCGCATGTCGCATGAGGACAGAAGCAAAGCTGTAGTAGAGCTCGAGAGATTGCTGCTTGTTGATCGCGTCAATGGCTTTGGTCCACTGCTTGGCTTGGATGTGATGGCGAACGATGCGATCGTGGTCGCCAATCACCGAAGCAAAGTGAAGATAGACATCAGATCGGCCGTGTTTCTTGATGAGGTCGAATGTAGTTTGCGGATCAAGCAACGAGCGGTAGGTGGAGAGGAACTGATGAAGCTCTTCGGTGATCATGGTGATTTCGAGGCGATAGTTGTCGACGTCCTGACTCGCCGCCTCAGCTGCAGCGACATCTTCGAGCTGATTGATCTTGCTCAGGTAGATCTCGACGAGCCAAGTTGCCAACATGATACGTTGAGCTGTGTCATAGGTCTTGTCGAGGCGCTCGAGCCGCATGACGAGGTAGTAGCGCAATGCATCGCGCTGGTCGACGTCAGTGAACCGTAGAACGATCTCTTCGAATGCGCGCATAAACGTCTGCGCATAGCATTGAGCAGCTTGAATGTATTTGCCCTCAGCAAAGAAGCGATCACCCTGGAATGACAGGACCGTACCTCGTTGGATGCCTGGCTTGGCGTATTTGAGAGCAGTATCAAATGCACCTCGATCAAGATGAACCCGCCAGACATGACGATCCTCGTCCCGAAGCACAAGTTCAAAGATGCTCGCATCGGTGTAGATCCAATAGGTTTTCTTTGTGACGTCGACAGCGGTACCAATGACGCGTTCGTTAGGCTTGAGAGGAAGCGCCTCCTCAAAGATGACTTGGTCGTCGAGCGAGCTGATGGCCATGACGCGATCCTGGTAGAGCAAGACGAAATGGAACTCGGTCAAAGCAATGCTGAGAGGGATCTCTGTGATAGGAGCGCCGCCATGACCGGATGCACTGTTGTCACCGTTGGATGCAGTGCTGAGCCGGCTGCGACGTTTGGTTGGGGTGGTGTTGTGTTCTTCTTCAATGGCAATGGCTGGGTATGGCAAGAGGTTGGCGGTTTCGATGACGCTGTCGCCTGCTGTTGCGTCGGCTGGGTAGTAGAGTGTGCCATGGTAGACACCGGGCCCGGTCAACCAGGCAAGAGCCGAGATGTGTTTGAATGATGCTGGAGTCCAGGTGTGCAGTTCCGAGTAGGGCAAGTCGCCAGGCAATTCAGATTTGAGATTGGGCGAGGAATCGCCGCGGTAGGGCAGGAAGAGCTTGTCGTAGAGAGATTGCGTGTCGTTCTCGTCGGTCCGTGATGATGCAAGGATGCCGACATACTCGTAGATTCGTGTGCTCGTCGTGGCGATGACAACAGCTCGACGTAACTCGCTAGATGCATTTGATGAAGCTGCTGATGACGACGGGTTGGTTGTTGAGGAGTGACTGGTGCGAGGGAAGAACTCAGCAGCTAGACCTGTGACAGGTTGGCGCTCGGGTAGGGTAGTCATGTGTCGCACGACGCGATCGACATCGCCTCGCTCTGCTCCATTGCCGGCTGTTCGACGCGCGATCTTGTCAAAGATGTCTCCATCATCTGGATCGCTGCCGATGGGAGCGGTGATGACGGCTTCGTATATGTCTCCTGACCGTGTGCCAGCGAGGATCTGTCGAGTGGTGAAGAGCGTCGGATTGCTGTTGGCTGCGCGTTTGCGAGCTGAAGGTGCGCCTGAGTCGGAATCCTTGTTCCACGCAACGCTTTCGATGATGTGTCCTTTGAGCTTGGGCAGCAGCCGAGCCTTTCTCCACCCGCTAGCCCAGTAGTAATTGTCACCGTTGCGCATCGTGAGCAAGAGATGCAACCCTGAAGGATCGGCAAACATCTTATGTGGTCCCGCTGTACTTGGATCTGGCGGTGGTGCGTTTCGCGCAGATCGCGGTGTGGGTGGGATGGGCACATCGGCCTCCTGCGTGCGTTCCGGATCGTCGAGATTGATACGAACGAGCTTCGGTGGAGCCGTCGGGAAAGGATTGGACGTTTGAGATGGATTTGGATATGCATACAGACACATTGTGAGGATGTTGGTAGAGACAGTCATGAGCGCTAGCGGCGCTGAGAAGGCGTACTGCACACGACCAAGCTGGAAGATGGGATCTGAGTGCGAAGATGGTCCTGCATCCGAGGAAACGAAGCCGGTCTCGAGAGCAGCGATAGGATCGAGTAAAGACGTTCCAAAGCCGTCGTGTGCAGCGTCGCCGTCGGCATAGTTTTCGGTTTCGAAGCCATCGTTGATCGATTCGTGAGTGGTATCGAAGCGAGCCGCATTTGAGTATGCACCGTTTGCGTTGGAATGATCAGCAAAGCCATTGTTCCTGCTTTGGCTCGGAGAGAATCGCGATGATGGCTGAGACGACGAGCTCTGCACAAAATCGTCAAACATGGTGCCCATAGGGTCGCTGATTCATCGACAGCGGTGTGTCTTCCGATAGACGTGGCAAGTTGGCAACCCGGCACTGATGCTGACCCGTGCTCAGCAGCCACGATAGCCTGCGAGCTCAGCACCGTCAAGTGATGCGTGGAACATAGATGGTCGGATCGAGTTCCGTCGGGTTGGTGTGATAGATGTGATTGTTCAAGAGCGAGTCTGCACAAGATGTCGGGCGAGATGGCCCATCCGCAACCCTGCGAGAAAGGGTTGGCTCAATCGCCGATTTCTTAGCATCGCAAATTCACACGCGTCGATTGCGCACAGGCCAAGAGCGTCGGATGCACGTCCCGAAAGCGAGATGACGCTCCAATTGCAGAATGTGCTGCTCAGTCAACCGCACTTCCTTCTTCCTTCCCTTCTTCCATCCAACATCCATTCTACACCTCCAGCTCTTGTCTACTTGACGCTGCTTCAGGACCGATCAGTTTCGGAGATTATCTACGCAAATGATCGACGTTCTCCCCGCCGAGGCACGGCGCTACATCCCCCTCTTCGGACTCAGCGGTCTCGGATTCCAACTTCAGCATGTACTGCATCAGTCTCCCTTCAAGACCTCCTCGTCCCTCCTCTCATCTACCAGCACCTCTTCTGGCTCGACAAACTCTGGGTCCGGATTAGCAACGCCCACTCTTTCCTCCTCCACTACCTCCGACACCACTTCGGGGGTCCTCGACATTGACCAGGGTCCCGAACGATATGCTGCTTACTTGATGCGTTTGAAGACCGTCGTACTGGCATCGTCGCGATATACAGCGTATACGAGTGATATCGGAGAGGCATTTCGTCCTTTAACTCGTCCTTCAGTAGTGAGAGCTGCGTACGCGGTTTCATGGACCTACATCATCGGCGACGTCATCTACGCCGGATACAAAGCGGCAAAGCAGTACGAAGCTCTTGCGTCTACCACGTTCTCTTTTTCCTCTGGACCGCTGCAAGAATTTGAAACCGAAGCTGCAAAGTATGCCAACAGCGCACTGGAATCGGTGAAGGAGAACCTGCCGTTGGAAAAAGTACTCGATGCCAAGACTCTCTCTGCTCTTTCGCCTACGGAAAAGGTGAAGTTGCGCAAACGACACATGCAGCGTCTTGCTGAGCAGGGAAAACATGCGGGTGTAGATCCCAGTCAGGTCTCGGAAGTGACACATGTTGGGTTGACGATGGCCAGACAGGCAGTGTTCCAGGGCATCGCTTCGATGGCGTTGCCTGCGTTTACGATCCATAGCATTGTGAGGTACTCGGCACCGCTGTTTGCCAAGGCGAAGAGTCAGAGGATCAAAGCTGCGGGTCCGACGGTGGCCGGATTGATGTTTGTACCGGCTTTGCCGTTTTTGTTTGATAAGCCAGTGGAGCATGTGGTAGATTTCGCATTTGATTGGGTCCAGGAGAGGGTGTTGGGTGGCAAGAAGGCGGCGGAGAGGGTGGTAGAGGCTGCCAAGGAGAAGGTGCTCTGAGTGCAGACAGATGAATAGAATCATACTTAGATGCAATTCGAGAATAGAGAGTCAAAGTGTCTGAAGATGGTTGTGCGCAGTGTTGTACGATGATGTACGAGGAGGTGAGCTGTTTGGCTGATGAACCTCGTTTGCGTTTGAAAGACTTCCCCGCATTCAATACAGACTTGCGGGGCAAACGATCTAGATGCTCTTACCACACCTCCCCGCCGCAAAGGCGAGGTTCATGATTCATGTGTAGGAACGAACCTCTTCGCAAGAGGAGGGGAGTCTTATAAGCCGCCGAAGTGAGAAGGCTTAGTGTTTCTCGACTTCCCCGCATTCGGAATTTTTGTTTGCGGCTTTGAATTTTTTTCCCCGAAGAAAGGGAGCTTTGACCACCTCTACAAAACGTTCCCCATCTTTATGACCCACCATCATCACCTCTCTCCCACCAACAAGCACCATTCAGTCCAGGAAGGAGTGATCATGGCAGCCATCTTTGCAGCTGTCCGTCAACGGAGCTCGATACCCCGCGCTCAGCTGCTCTTGCTTCTCGCCTTCGTCCTCACCTTCCTCTCAACGCTGACCACAGCCACATCGACCGCATCAGTCTACGAAACCGATGGATACATTCGCATCCAACCTGAGCTGGACGACATCACGCACAAGGTGACCAACCGTACTGTCCTCGCCTACATCACACCGTGGAACAGTAAAGGTATCCAACTGGCTGATCAGTTTGCCGACAAGCTTGATCTCGTTTCGCCTGTATGGTATACCATTCTCATATCGCCCGATTCCGTTGCTGATGGGAAGAGTAAAGATGTCACGTACGTTCTCAGTGGTGGTCCGACCTCTTCTTCCGAGGAAGAGTGGTTACAACGTACATTGTCAGCGAGGAAAGTGAAAATCACTCCTCGATTCTACCTCGACAACTGGCAACAGTCGGACTACGCTACACTTCTCTCCTCCCCTTCCAACTGGCAGCGTCTCGCATCGATCATCACAAACGAAGTCTCCTTGCGCAACTACGATGGGATAGTGTTCGAATCACCCGTCTCGCATCTACTTTACGAACCAATATCAACCCTTCGCTCCTCCCTCTCGCACAAACTTTTAACGCTCGTGCTACCACCTCTACGCATAGCCTACTCTTCAGGAGGGAAAGTGGACAGAATGCAAAACGTTACTAACCAAATGATCGTACAGTCCATCCCGCAGTTGGCACAGGTGGTGGATTATTTTTCGATCATGACCTACGATATGACGGGTGCGGGGGGCAGGGTGAGTGATGTTGAGGGTAAAGATTTTCCGCAAAGTAGTCCGCTGAGGGGGGCGAAAAGGGGCACTTTGAGAAGGGCGGGTCCCAATACGAGTCCGAAGTGGGTTAGGGAGAACATGAGGCTGATGGAGGGGGCGGTTAAGGCGGCGGCTAAAGCGAAGCGGGATAGGAAGAGGAGGGAGGCGGAAGAGGCGGCGAGAAAGAAGAAGCGGGAGAGGGAGGAAGCTGAAGAAGAGGAATTGGAGAGGCTCAAAGATCCCAGCGACCCATTTGCATACGACGATTTCTCCGCCAACGAAGAGCTCGACGAAGAGCAAGTAGACAAAGAAGAAAGCAAAGACAAAGACACCCCTCAGGAGCAAGACCACGACGATCTGGCCCTCATCAGAGGTAAATTACTCATGGGCATGCCAATGTACGGCTATCGCTACCCCCTATTCTGGGTCGACAAATCAACCGGTCAAGGCATACCCGTTCCTCCACCCACCAATCCCTTCGAAGCCAAAGAACTCCACTCTCGCTCCAACCCTTTGTCCGACTCTGCCCTACTCCCATTCCTCCGCGGACCGGGAGAAGCCGTAACAATGGACACCATCATCTCCATCCTCAGCGACAACGACGGTGTCATCCTAGATGCTAAAGACGCCGATGCAGAGGGTTACTTTGACTACGCTGAAACAGTGACTCGGGAGACGGTCAAGGGCAGGGAAAGTCACGGAGTCAAGCCAGGCGATCAGATCTACTGGAGGATGTACGTACCACTCCCGTCGACCACAAAAGCGAGACTGGAGGCGTTGGACGAGATCGAGGAGCTGCAAGCAGGTGTGTCGTTGTGGGAGCTAGGTCAAGCAAGTTCTTTGCTTTTGCATGCGCTGTAAGGGGAATGCCATCGATGAACCATCTGATAGCTGAAGCGATTGTGCAGAAAGCGTATATGAGAGTCCGGGTCGATATTGAAATGTGAGCAGAGCAGCGTACGCGCAAAAAACGATAGGAGATGGAAAGTCTTGCATGTCAAGAATTACGAGGCGGAAACAAGTGTACAGTGGTGCGAAACGAGCCAGCAACCATTTCGGGAGGTATGGGACAGAGCACGAACGGTACGAATGGCCAGATGGAGGAACGGAGGATGCCAAGTAGAGACAGGAACGAGCGATTCCGTGGGTGAAAGAGATCGACGACCCGTGTCAAGCTCACGCAATAAGCGGCCTGAAGTAAGGGTGAATCAGACTACGCTTTGCTGATGTCCTTCCAGCAGGGTCGTAGACGAGCATGCCCTCTAGCAAATCCAAACCTGCCTCGTCAAGGCCGGGTACAGCGTCGCGCAGAGGTCGACCTGTCCACTTGGGGAAGCTGTCCTTGTAGTCCGGCAACTGCTGAACGCCTGGCCAAACCTCATCGGTGGGAGTACCGAGCGTGCGGAAGATCTTGAAGATCTCATCGATTTCCGAGTCACCGGGGAAGAGAGGGTGACGCATGGCCATCTCAGCAAAGATGCAGCCGACGGACCACATGTCGATGGCAGTGCTGTAGTGTCTCGAGCCGAGGAGCACTTCGGGTGCTCGGTACCAGAGCGTGACGACTTCGTGCGTGTAGGTTCGAAGGGGGATACCAAAGGCACGAGCAAGACCGAAATCGGCGAGTTTGAGGTTACCTTCCTTGTCGATGAGAAGGTTCTGAGGCTTCAAGTCGCGATGGAGGATGCGGTGTGCGTGGCAGTAGTAGAGACCACGGATGAGCTGATAGGTGAACTTGCGAACGATCTCGGGACCCATTCCCTCGCCACCACGATTCCGCGAGACATTGTCCATGTATTTGCGCAGATCAAGGTCGAGGAATTCAAAGACGAGGTAGAGTTTGCTTTCTTGGTGGACAATGTCGAACAGCCTGCAGCGGCAATCATAGGAAGGGGGAATGCAAAGCGGGATTGTCAGTCGGAATGATGCTGGTCGTAGCGTGTCTTTGGATCACTCACCTTACGATGTTGTCATCTCGGAGTTCCTTGAGTAACGAGATCTCGCGAATAGCTGTGGAAGGAACACCTTCGTCTTCGGCTTCGAGACGAATCTTTTGAGCGCAACGATACGACCGTTTGCTCCTGGCGTCAAGTCTCGCCTTGTACACGACACCGTATGTACCTGTCATAGCGTGGAATGTGCAGTATAGAGTGTCAGGCGTTTCAGTGTGAGCATATTGGGTTCAGTGCAGAGCTGCCTTAGAAGCTCAACTTACCTTCGCCGACCTTTTCGATTCTCTGGTAGTTGTCCATGGCTGTGTGTAGGGAGCGACGTTGGTGCCAAAGTGTCGAAGTGCCAGAAAGTGGGTATGAAGGTGATCGGTTGTGGTTGCTGCTGGTCAATTCGCAGCTGGACAAGGTGACGGAGAAGAGAAGTTGCGGTCTGAACGTGAAGCTGTTGGTGGAGCTCTAGTCCGTTGCAAGACTGCGCTTGTCTAGAGTGCGGTTCCGAGCGTCGATGATGTAGAAAGTGAGAGCGACGGCGAGTCCGATCAAAGTGTTGGCGAGGAGTGATCTTGAAAAGTTGAGCTGTGATGGTTGCAACGCAAAAAGCTCGAATCACAAGTGTTGCTTTGGTGCAAAAGTGTTTCATGTTCTCGGCGAGTCCGACCAACTTTTGTCTCTGCTGCTGCGTCGCTTCCTCTGCGTCGACGTGACCGAACCCGCGCGAATTGTGTCTTTAAAAAATAAAAAAATAAAAAAATACAAAAGTGTTGGTCTCTGAGCCAGGAGCTACACAGCCAGCCGGTCAGTCAGTGAGCCAGCAAGCAAGCCAAAACGCAGTCGACGCGCCTCGATTCTGAGAAAAAGCGCGAATTGGCAGCAAAACTCGAAACCAACACTTCGACTTGCCCGCGTCGGTCGTGCAAAGACAAACAGCAGAGACGGATGAGACAACAGCAAACGCGCTCCTCCATTCTCAATTGCCCGTCGAACAAACACACACACACACCAAGAGCGCATGTTGCTTTGGCAGAATCATCTCTCTCAACGGAACATGGCTGTGACCACTCTGGCTTGACGGCGATGTTGCATCATTCGATTCTATCGGTTGGAAGGAGTCACTGCGGCGAGTGAACACTAGCAAGCGTCGGCTTTTCAGTGAAATGTATGCAGTTCTGATCAGCTCTCTGCGTCTCTCTCGATGCAACATGGCGAGCAGCAAGGGGGTTCTGCTCGTCAAGTTGATCATGCAACTCGGATGTGCGCCCGATTGCTTTGATTCAAAATGAAATCGGGTCAGCCGCCGCCTTTTTTTTTCTGTGTGTGTGTCTTTGCTCAGCTTTTCTTCTTTCTGACGTCGGCCTCTCCGCTCACAGCGCTTGGACCATCGCGGAAGACATTCCTCCGTTAGGCTGTGACTCAAACCCTGTCATTTGCCTCATCAACCCCACACAGCCACTCGCCCTTTCCCACTCTCGACTCGCGACCACCACCATCCCATGTTGAAAGGACTCGCATTCAGGTCGGCTGCTCCACTCAGGTGCTTGAACTCTGTCTCTAGATCTTCAACTTTCTACCTCTCCTCTTCCTCCTCCACGTTTGCACTCGCTCGACGCTCCTTCATCGCCACTCCAGCCAAAATGTCAGCTCAAAATGCTCCAGGCTGGTCGACACAGCCATGTCCATATCCGCAGGCTCGTCGTGACGACAAGGCCTCCTTGACTTACAAGTCCGCCGCAAAGGGCTCCGTCACCGTCCCTGAACCCTACATTTGGCTCGAACAGCCGCCTTCTCAGTCGCAAGAGACCAAGGACTGGGTACATGCTCAAGCCAAACTTACGCAAAGCTACATTGACGGCTGCCAGCCTGACCTCGACATTCTCAAGTCTCGCATCGAAAAGAACTTTGACTTTGCCCGCTTCTCCTGCCCTTCGCTCAAGGGCGATGGCCAGTATTACTACAGCTTCAACTCGGGCTTGTCACCGCAATCTCTCATCTACAGGGCCACCAAGCAACAAGTCGACAGCAATGCAGGCAAAAACCAACGCGACCCCATCGGAGACATCTTTTCGACTCCAACCTTCTCAGCGCTGACGGCACCGTGGCGCTCAGCTTCACCACCTTCTCCCACTCGGGCAAATACATGGCATATGGCATCAGCAAGAGCGGAAGTGACTGGGTCGAAATCTTTGTGCGCGAGACCACAAAGCCGTTCAAGCTCGACGATGCCCACTACAACGCAAACGGCACCATCAAGCTTTCCAAGGATGAGCTGGCCAAGTATGTAGACGCAACGGAGGCAAGGGACTGTCCCGAGGACAAGCTCGAACATGTCAAGTTTTCCGGTGCTGCCTTCACTCACGACGACAAGGGTCTCTTCTACCAGACTTACCCCTCGACATCGGTGTCTGACAAGGGCACAGAGACCGATGCCAACAAGGATGCTCAGTTCTGGTACCACCGCATCGGCACTCCTCAGTCTGAAGATGTGCTCGTCATCAGCAAGGACCTCAAGGTGCCCGAGTCGATGTGGAGCACCAACGTCTCGCATGACGGCAACTATCTCATGCTCTACAACAGCAAAGACACCGACACCAAGGAGCGTGTCTACGTCCTTCCTTTGCAGGACCAGGGTTTGACTTCGTCTAAGCAACTCAAATGGATTCCTCTTGCCCTCTCGTTCAAATATGTGCTCAATTACGTCACCAACAAGGGCAAGCGCTTCTACTTTATGACCAACAAGGATGCACCTAACTACCGCCTCGTTTCGGTCGACATCGATCCCGCCAAGCAGGCGCAGCAGACCGACAATGTATGGGAGCTCACTGGCGACGATGTCGAATTGCGCGATGCCATTGCAGAAGAGAAAGATGCCCTGCTGTCATCCGTCCAAGTGATCGACCACAACAAACTACTGGTCGTCTACTCGCGCGACGTCAAGGATGAGCTGTACCAGTATGAGCTCGAGTCGGGCAAGCAGGTCGAGAGGTTGCTGCCTGATCTGGTGGGTTCCATTGACCAGATTGCTGCACGACACAGCGACGACCATGCGTTTGTCAAGTTTGGCTCGTTTGTCAACCCGGGTCAAGTGGTACGTCTGGATTGGGAGTCCAACTCGGCGCCAGGCGCTACCAAAGCCAAGCAGGTCGCCTACTATGATACGCAGGTCGAGGGGATCAAAGCTGAGGATTTCGTTTCCGAGCAAGTCTTTATCAAGTCCAAAGATGGCACGCGTGTGCCCATGTTTGTGACGCATCCCAAGACGGTGCAAAAGGACGGAAGTGCTCCTGCGATTCTGTACTTTTACGGAGGCTTCAACATTCCCATCACGCCCGTTTTCTCGCCGTCTATGATGTCGTGGATCTCGTCGTACAACGGTGTTTTGGCATTCGTCAACTGCCGTGGAGGTGGAGAATACGGAGACAAGTGGCATGAAGCCGGAACACTTCTCAACAAGCAGAATGTATTTGACGATGCACTATCTGCAGCCAAGTACCTCCACGAGAGTGGATACGCAGCCAAAGGCAAGATCATCCTGTCAGGTGGATCCAACGGCGGACTCGGTGTTGCAGCGTGCATCAACCAGCAATTGCCCGAGCACGGTATCGGAGCCGGTATTGCGGATGTGGGAGTGATGGACATGCTCAAGTTCCACACTTGGACGATCGGCAAAGCGTGGTGTGCCGACTATGGCAACCCGTCGGAAGATCCAGAGATCTTTGACTATGTCTACAACTACTCGCCGCTGCACAACGTGGACCCCAACAAGGTGTACCCGACGACGGTGCTAGCGTGCGCTGACCACGATGATAGGGTGGTCCCTGCCCATTCCTTTAAACTGATGGCTGAGATGCAGCACAAGTTGGCGGCCAACCCGAACCCGTTGCTGTTGAGGGTGGAGATCGATGCGGGACATGGAGCGGGTAAGAGTACGCAGAAGAGGATCCAGGAGGCGGCGGAGAAGTACGCGATCGTGGGGAGGGCGTTGGGTCTCAAGATTCCAGAAGACGGGGCAAGTCGGCTTTAGAGCCAGAAGCGAGAACACAAGATGTATCGAATGGTAGTACAAGCTTAAGCAATGCAAAGCAGTATCTCTTCCTCGGATGTATGTGATGCGACGTGCGACACAGGAAGCTCGTCGAATGTCTCGAAGATGTTGACTATAATTGCAATCACGAGATCACGAGAAGAGACGCGACACGCGTTGACGCGTCGCGTAAAGAGCATCCCATTCTCGAGTGCGGAGAAGGTAAATTTTAAGCGAGCCGCTTTCCTGCAAGGCTTTGTGAGACAAAATGAACCGAGAAGAAATTTGTGCACGAGCCAGAATTTTGGGGGCCTTGCACAATCCATCCATCCATCCGCTTCTTATCTTTACTTCTCACACCATCCATCCACTCTGTATTCCTCACACATCAACGCCCCATTTCGCTCTACAATAAACCACTACAGCAGATATGGTGCTTCGAGACACCAACCACCAAGCACCCGATATGGAGGAAGACTACGAAGCCCAACGACAGGCCAACATCAAAGCCAACCTGGAGCTGATGAAGTCCCTGGGTTTGTTTCAGGGTTCGCAGCTGATCAAACCGCCTACGACACCAAAACCCAAGCCGACGCCGAAGCCTAAAGCTGCGTTTCCATCTGCGTCCACTGTCGACGATTCCTCCTCAAGCCCAAGGATTCCTCGGCCGACGAGAATCACCCGATCGGTATCACGCACACTAGAAAGCCCCAAGAAATCACGAGGCATGAAACGAGCGCTGAGCGACAAGTCCGTCCCCTACGCTGTTCTTCGGAAAACCGCTCGCAGAGCGGACGACTACGACGACTTCTCTTCATCCGATGATGACGAGTACACCGGCCGTTCTTCACGTCGTCGTCGTCGTGTTTCCTCAAGTGGAAACAGCGCCTCACTCAACCCATCTCGTGCCTACCGACCTTCGAGCGAACTCCAACGACAAGCCGACCGTCTCGGAGTCCGCATCCACAACCCCAAGACATTCGGCCACATCCCCGGCATCCCCATCAGAACCCTCTGGAGCAAACGCATGGATTGCTCCACCGACGCCGTACATGCTCCCACCGTAGCTGGGATTTCCGGCAACGAGGAAGTCGGTTGTTGGTCCATCTGTCTCTCTGGTGGCTACGAGGATGATGTAGACCTCGGTGAAACTTTCACATACACCGGTAGTGGCGGACGTGATCTCAAAGGTACAGCCAACAACCCGAAGAATCTGCGTACGGCACCGCAAAGTTCCGACCAACGATGGGATGGCAAAAACGCAGCGCTCAAGAAGAGTGTAGCAACGGGGAAACCGGTGAGGGTGGTGAGAGAGTATAAGGCGGCGAATAGGTATGCGCCGGTGGAAGGGTACGTGTATTCCGGGTTGTACAGGGTGGAGGATGCGTGGATGGAGAGAGGTGCGGCTGGGTGGAAGGTGTGTAAGTTTAGGTTTGTGCGGTTGGGTGGGCAGGGGCCGTTGCCGACGTTTGATCGGGATGGGGAGAGGGAGGAGGAGGAGGAAAGTGAGGACGGGTGGAAGCGGAGCAGGAGGAGGAGGAGAAAGAGCAGAAAGAAGAGCAATCACTTCGTGCGATGCGGGCGCTTAGACGTTCTACCACCACCACCTCTACATCCAAGATCAACCGTCCCACCAACTCCCGCTCCATCATCGACCTCCGCAGCCCCTCTCCATCCACCACACTCTCCCGATCCCCCACCCCCTCCTCCATCTCCCCTCATCCCATCCTCAAATCCCCCACCTTCGACCGCACTTCGTACATCATCGTCTCTGACACCGACACCGAAGACCCGTCGGAGCCGTCGGATAGCGAACACGAAGTGCTGCTGCAACTCGAGCTCGATGCAGAGGTCAAGGCCGAGGAGAGAGCGGTGCGACGAAGTGGTAGAGAGACGGGGAATCGGATTGTGTTGAAATGGGGAGGGAGTGGAGTCGGTCTTGGGATGGAAAGTGACCCTTACGCACAAAGGAGAGGAAAACAAGTTGGACAAACTTGACATTTGAATGTGGTTGTGAGTATGACAAGTGCGTGGTGTGAGAGCGGTGTGCTAAGTAAGGACGAGCAGAGCTGACGTCGCTGGAACGGATGCCTTATTAGGCCATTGGCTCGTCTGCAGATGAACGTTTGACCTCGCTGCCATCAGCCTTGCCATCGGTCGTCGTAGCACCATCAACACGAGCTTCGGAAGCATCCTCTTCCACCCCAACCTCACCTCCAACACTGGTCTTCGAGGCGTCATCTCCCTCCGCAGCACCCGCTGGGGCAGTATCGTTGTCGACCTTGTCTTCTCCGCTCAAAGCCTGTGCGGGAGTTGCTTCAGCAGCATCCCTGCCGGCCGCTTCAATGTCGGCATTGTCAGCGCTCGCGGCAGCTTCGTTTGGCGTCGCCTCCTTGGTCTCAGCTGGAGGACCAACCTGAACGGGAGTGGGATCCTGAATCTTCGCGTCTCCTACGCTCTCCTGCTTTGCTGCTTCACCTGCAGCCTCACCTGCAGCAGCGCCTTTAACCGCAACAGACACCGCCGGGCCGTTGGAAGCCTGGGATTGCGATCTCGACACCGCCGCCTGCTGCGATGGCTGCTGTTCTTCATCCCCCCTCTCCTCCGGCAAAACCTTCACCCCCGTCTGCCTCCCCAACAACCCCGCATACCCCACCCACTCCTCCATCACCTCCTCCTGCCTCTTGATCATATCACCCAACCACTCGCCCACCACCCGCTTGAAATCCAACACCCTCTCCAAATCCAACCTCTCCATCTCATCCTTACACCGGCTCGAAACCGTATCGAACAACCTCTGTGCATCCAACGCTTTCGTCTCCGCTTCTGTAACTTCCGCCAACAAGCTCTGAAACTGCGGTCCGGCAGAAGACGGATTGGCCGCTTTGTACTTGTCAAACCTCGCCCGTGTTTTGCGCAGCTCATCGGCCTGCCGCGCACTCTTAGCCCACACTTCAGTCCGAACCTTAAACGCCTTGCGAACACTACCCACGACCCGCTCGTATTCGTACATCGTAGTACCCAGCTGTCGAACGTCGGCTTCAGCTTGCAAATCTTCCAACTCCATCGCTCGCTTCTGCACCTCGGCAAGGCCGGCAAAACACGTACTCAACGACCTAGAGAGAGATGAACCGGAAAGCGTCGTAAGCACCTGTCCCAAATCGTGTGTAGCTTGAACCATCTGCTTCCGCTGATTGCTGAGCGCAGAAACACTCTTGACCATCCCCTTGAGCGCATTTTCAAGTGAATCCAGGTAAATCTTCTGCTCGTTAAACCATTCATCCGTCTCTTCGAAAGAGTAAGCGCTAAGTGCGCCAGATGAGAGAGAAGAGGTCGAGGGAACAACACTTCCCAGCAGCGCACTGCCCCAGCTCTTGTACGTCTTTTGTTCCGGGGTGATGATCGGCCCTTTCACCATGTCCCTCTGCTTGACATCGGCTGCAAAGTTCTCCGACTCCAAAAACAATCGAAAATCGTCATCCTGCTGCAGCAGTGGATGGTTGGCGATCTTGTTGATGCACGTCTCGAGACCGATCCGTCGCGCTTCGACGAGCTCGGCTGCAAATCTTCCGATCGAAACCTTTTCGGGAACAGGTGGGACAATGATACCGGGATTATTTTGGACGAGTGCCGCGTGTAGCCAGCGGAAATCACGATAGCGGCGCAAACTAGAGAAATGTTGAGATCGGAACGCAGTGCAGTCGGTCTGGGTGCGGACGGTGTAGACGATGTGGGCAGTCATGGGATCACCGATGCGTTGTGGGTCGCCGACTTTGATGGTGAAGTTCCAGTTGCGACGATGTAGACGTTCGTAGGCTTCGCGATCGCGTGCGTCTTGCAGCTGATCGAACGATGGACGATGGTACAGTCGGGGCTGGGTTGTTGGTGCCGCAGCCACAACATTGTCATCAGCGTGCGTCGTGCCACGATCACCTTCGGCAGAGATACGAGAAGGCGCGGACGAGCCAAGTGACGCAACTGAACCTGTCTGTGCCACCCCGAGGCTGGCGTTGATGTCGACGTGACTACGACCCTGGGGTGTTGGAGAACCCGCTCGAGTGTTTTCCGGGAAAGTCGACTGATTGACACGAGGAGAAGGCTGTCCATATCCATCGTCGTCCGAATCCTCCCTGCCATAGCGAGAAGACGCTCCATTGGTATCGAGGTAAGCGGGACCCGAGAGACTCGACTTGCGAGCCGCACCGCCAAACATGGTGCTTTCATCGGTCAAGGAAGTGAGACGAGCTGCACTGCTGGCACTGAGCGATCGTTGAGGCAAAGTGGAGCCGAGCCGCTGCCTCTCACGTGCAGCAGCGAGGTCGAGGGGGCTTTCTTCGACGATGGAGCCGGTCGGTGTCTCATCTGCTGCCGCGTTTTCAGCTGCAGATCGAGCTGATGAAGGTGCATCGGTAGCAGTCGTATCTCCATCTGTGGTGCTTGACGGCGGGGGTGGTGTGTCAGGGCGGTGACCGCTTCTGATCGAGGAAGGAGGTTTTGAGCTGGTGGGTGAAGGCAGACCCGATGTGGCTGGTGGTGTTGGTCGTGCTTGGAGCGAGTTGAAGGAAGGGTGTGGTGAGCCAGGATCGTGGTCTATGCTATTTGTCGCTTCGCTTGCTACGCTCGATACTGGAGCGTCTTGACTGGCTGATGCAGTTGCTTCAGCAGCAGTAGCAGCAGTAGCAGCTTCGGCGGCTTCGGCCTGCTTTTTGCGATCGGCTTCTTCTTCTGCTTCGCGTTGTGCTTTCACTTTTGCTTCGGCTTCGACCTTTTCTGCAGCTATGCGTTTCTCCTCTTCGAGCTTGCGTTGACGCTCAGCTTCGTCTTGAG
Source organism: Anthracocystis panici-leucophaei (assembly GCA_014826065.1). Classification (NCBI taxonomy): domain Eukaryota; kingdom Fungi; phylum Basidiomycota; class Ustilaginomycetes; order Ustilaginales; family Ustilaginaceae; genus Anthracocystis; species Anthracocystis panici-leucophaei. The sequence goes on along the minus strand of CP060315.1, from coordinate 92,173 downwards.
CCTCTCGCTGCTTTCGTTCGTCTTCCTCCTTTTGACGCTTTGCTTCTGCTTCAGCTGCTAGACGTGCCTCTTCTTCAAGCTTTGCTTTGTAGAGCTGTATGAATGCGATACGAGAAAGCAGACACAGGTGAGAAGCACAGGTCAGTCTTTGGTCATTCCTTTGCATTGCACTATGCAAGCGATGATACATGAGAGCTTTGAATATCGTGAACTCGCGCATCAAAGCGAAGAGCGCTGCGTACGTACCTCGACAAGATAGGGGCGCCACCAGTCCTCGAACGAGATGTACTCTACAGGTACGCCATACTCCTCGAGCACCGAGGTGTCGAGCTTGCAATGCCTCGGTCGAGCGGTGGCGGCCATAGGATCGACTTCGTATTCAGGGTCGAGGAGGTCGGTACGTGTCTCGAACCCGACCGAGTTGGCGATACGGCTGAGGACCATGCACATGTCGTACTTGGTCATGGCTTCCTTGGCGCTGAAATGTGTTGTGGGAGGGACAGGATTGGATGTGTCGATATGCACCTGGGCGAGCTTGAGGATGGCTTTGGCGACATCGGCGACATTGGTAGGGTAGCGAACGGCATAGGCGTCGCACTTCTTAGGAGTAGAGGAGCCAGGTGGTGGCTGAATGGCGTCGAGGAGAACGTTGACCGCTGACTCGCTGTTGGTCACCGTTTTGCCGTACAGTACAGGCACTCGAAGATTGGTGAACTTGCCTTCCTTGGCATTCTCCGCTACGGCTCGCTCGCCCTGCAGCTTGCTGACACCATACGCGTTCAGAGGGTTCGGAGCGTCATCAACCTTGTAGGGAGGTTTGGAGCCGTCAAAGACGTAGTCGGTCGAGATATTGATGAGAAGCGGAACTTTGTCGAGTTTGGATGCGAGTCTAGCGATGCTAGCAGGCGCCTCTACATTGATGGCGTGAGAAGCAGCTGGATCCTTTTCGACGACATCGGGTCGTCGCTCAGCTGCAGTGTGAACAATGACGTCCGGTTTGAAGTCGCGCAGGCAGGAATCGACTGCAGCGGCATCTGTCAGGTCGAGTTTGACCAGTTGCTTTGAAGTATCTGAGCGCGTGAATGCAAGTGCCTTTGTATCAAAGCCCTTGTCGATACATTGATGGTGGACGGCTCGACCCAGCAGCCCCGAAGCGCCTGTGATGAGCACCTTCATTGCGGCGCGGCCACACAACCTTTGACGATCCACTACGATCTCTTGAAGATGGCTGTTTCGGTCGGTTGGATGGATCGGAAGGAGGCGACGCTGATGATATGGATGGTGGAGGAAGAGAAGAGAGAAAGATGAGATTCAGGGTGCACCAGCCAGCTCTCTTTGTCTCAGGCACCGTCGGCCTGTGCGTCAACGTTGCCATGCAGCCGTTTTTTCAGCTTTAAGATGTCGAACCGAAATGCTTTGCACACACGAAACCTGAAGGAAAAAAAAAAAAAAACCACACGCGGCCGCAAAATTGCCCGACAGAGAGAAGCGCAATATAGGAAAGCAACGTCCAGCCTCCTCGGAACTCTTCCGAAAGCTTTCCTTCGCATCATCACCTCATAGACGGAGCATCCCGACGGCATCGATAGAGGAATACACGCAAGGATGACAACAACACCAGCCAAGACAGACAAGGTGCCTATCGCGCACATCAAGGCGGTTCTATTCGACATGGACGGTCTGTTGATCGATTCCGAAGGCATCTACACCAAAGTGGTCAACGACATTCTCGCGCCTTACGGCAAAGAGCAGACATGGGAGATCAAGGCGAACCTTATGGGCAAGCCTGAACGTGAAGCTACATGTGAGTAAGCCATCCTTCTCGTCTTGTGTTGAGGACCATGCTGACATTTGTGCTTTTTATTACAAACAGTGACGCTACTCTCGTCTATCTGGCCACCAACAAACCCTGACGAGCCGTACGGTCCCGACTGCCCCTTCAACATCGACAACTTTCTCAAAGATCGCAACGAGGTCCTGCTAAAAGCTTTCGAACAAGTCGCTCAAATGCAAGGTGCAACTCGCCTAGTTCAGCATCTGCACAAGCACAACATCCCCATCTGCGTCGCAACCGGTAGCAAACGCAAAAACTACGAAATCAAGACTGCCAGCCATCCAGAGCTCTTTGGTCCCTTTGCTCAGCGTGTCATCTGCGGTGACGATTCAAGATTGACTCGTGGCAAACCTCATCCGGATATCTTCCTGCTTGCTGCTAGGGAAGGCTTGCTCAGCTCTCACCCTGACGAACACTTGACAAAGGAGAAGCTGGGCAAACAGTGGACGCGGAACTTGAGGGAAATGGGTCAAGAGTTTGACGAGGCACATCATCTGAAAGGCGGCGAATCGAGCATTTTAGTATTTGAAGATGCCAAGCCGGGTGTGCAGGCTGTTAAAGCTGCTGGTATGCATGGTGAGTATTTGATCGGCGGCAACATCACCTGCTTTCATTTCTGAATCACTCAATTGGCTGTTATGCGATTCTTCTTCCTGCTGCAACAACAGTCGTATGGGTCCCCGATCCGAACCTCCGTGCACTCTTCCCCAACCAAGAGTTGGGAGCTTCACAGACGATCAACTCGCTCCTCGACTTTGATCCAACAGATTGGGGTCTGCCTGCATTTGACGACGACAAATCCTCATAATCACGGGGCCCATAGACGCTCGCCCGCATTCGAACTGATGAATAGAAAAGTATGCTGGAAATGGAATGTAGAGAATAGAGTACATGTACGATAAGGAAAGCTGTGTCGCTATAGTGGCACAATCTTGACTGAGGATATGGATTCATGAGAAGTCCACGGTCCAAAGGAGGAGCGATTTTGGAATCTATGAGTAATGCTTTTCCAAGGTGGATCAACACCAATGACGGCTGGCTCACATGCCAAGCATACCGTTCATGGCATTACCAACGTACGCCATCGGTTTGATGTTGGGATGCGGTTGCGCCTCGAACACGGTCCAACCAATGCTGCCCTGGTCGTCGATGCGTGCAAATGCTCCCAAGTTGCCCGTCGAGTCGCAGTAGTTGGGTGCCGAGAAGATGGTGCAGCATCGACCTTCGTGCTCCTCCTCGTAGCCGCCCATTCGCACCTCGTGGCTTCGAAGTACTGCAGTGACGCCGTTGAGCTGGCACCACGCCTTGGTGATATCGGGTCCAAATCCAAGACCAACACCACGCTTCGATGGGCCACGTCCCGGTGCGGTCTGAGGATCGCTCCAAAGCAACTCCATCATGAGACCAGCTTGACCCGGCTGGCCGATCTTGAAGCGGTCAATGGCGCGAATGTCGTCGAGCGTGACTCGGTCTTTGGAGAACAGTCCACCGTGGACGACGAAGAAGCGCTTGAGGCCGCTCTCCGGGGCGACGATGGGCTCGCGCTGGGCGATGGAGAACGAGGCAGGTAAGTCGTCACCAGTCAGAGGAGGTCGGCTGGCAGTGATGAGCGTCGCAAGAGGAAGAGCAATGAACACCTGAGTGAACAGCTTGAAAGTAAGGTCGCCGCCAAACTTGGCCTTGCACTCGCCCTCGAAGCCGTACACCTTATTCATCTCGGAGGTCTCGTGGTTGCCACGGTTGATGAGCGTCGTCTTGGGGTAGAGCCACTTGTAAGCAAAGATGGTAAGCGCGATCTCGACCGACCACGAGCCTCGATCCACAAAGTCGCCATTGAAGAGGAGAGCATGCTTCTCACTTGGTGTGCCCGTCTTGTTGAGCAAATGAATAAAGTCAAAGAACTGACCGTGGGTGTCGCCAATCACATCGATGGTGGTCCCCTCGGGTACTTGGTAGTCTACCAGCGAGGGTTCTTGCTGCATGGCGCGGAAAGCACCGAGGATGATCTGCCATGAGTAGCGGTTGTGCAGCTTGCCTCCGTTCTTGAAGTGCTCCACCATATCGCCGATGAACTTTTGGTCGATCTTGCCCAGGTGCGCTGTGTCGGCATCATCACCGTCAGCGATACGAGGTCCCGTGTAGGAGTCGGGCACTATGGTTCCGCCAGAGCCTTCCTTGAGGTTGGACTCGACCGTGTCTGCTGCTTGGACTCCTTCCGACACCTTGATGGCTTTTTCGAATTCGAGACGGCGAATGAGCTTGATTGTGGCTTCCAGCTGAGCTTTTACCGAGGCATTCTTTGGTTCGAGCTGGGCGACGATGCGAAGATCTGGCAATGCCGACTTGGGGTCGAGGATGCTCAGGTGAGCACTCGCTCTACGGAAGTAAGCTTTAGAGAATTTGGAATCGAGCTGGATGGCTTTGGTGGCGTCCTCTATCGCCAGACCGTGTTGCTCGAGCTTGAGCTCGCACGCTGCTCGGTTGCTGTAAAAAGCGGGGACGGAAGGGTCGAGAGCGATGGCGAGACCGTACTGGTGCTTGGCAGCATCGTATTTGCCAGCCACAAACAGCTTGTTGCCTTCATCCTTGTATGCTTTTGCCTTTGCCTGCTTCTCTTCGACGGCAAGTGCGACGTCTTCCTTGGTTGGCGATGGAGGAACGTCGGCCGAGGTTGCCGATGCCTGATCGAGACGAGTCACGTCGGTGATGACAGACGAGACGGAAGAAGCGACGGGCGAGGATGGCGCAGTTGAGCCGCTACTCGACGACGATGACTCGCCGTGTGTTGTTGGACTCGACATGCTGTGAACGGGAATGCAAAGGCGATGCGGATCGATTTCCGAAAGAGTTGTTGAATCGAGTAACAATCGATGCTTTTGAGGCGTGGGAAAAGCGCAACAATCCTTTTGTTCTTTTCCGGTCTTTGATTGTCGGTAGATCCGAAGTTGATAAGAAAGGGGCTGGGCCGAGCTTCGTGGTCGACAAGCAAGAACCGACGTCGATGCAAGTTGGAAGGCTGGAGGCAAGACGCTGTCGAACGAAACAGCCAGATTAGCGGCAAAATTTCTAGAAGGAACAGCGGAGAAGAGTGATTTCTGCTGCGCTGCTGCTGCTGCACCATCTTTTCACACTTTGAAAGCGCCAGCCAAGAGGAAGGATCGTGTTAGCGCAGCATGACTAACAACGACGCGCAGCTTTTTTTGCTCCACAACCGAGCCTTGGCTGAGCAGAAGAAGCGCAGCTGCGCAGCGAAACGCCAAAAGAAGAGAGTTCTTTGTTTTCGATTAGGACCCTGAACGCAAGAGAGAGTCGTTCCATTCCGCTTCGATCCGCTCGACCTGTCAAACCCCTCATCGACAAGAGCGAATCGCTCAGCAGTCCATTTCGGACACTGATCAAAGCTTTCGCTTGTGACTCTCTCCCTCTCCCTCTATTCGCAGCTTCTACAGCTGCATATACCCGCCAGCAGGGCTTACCGCACCTTGCCGCAGCAGCTCCTGCTCTTCCTCACTAGCAACGACCTTGGCATCATCAGCATGCTTCTACTCTGATCACTTCAAGTCGCTGTCCTCAGTGACGACGACGACGACGACGACGACGACGACGCTCTCATCGCTTGAACAACACTGCCGCCATGTCGCGTGGTAGATCTTCCCAACAAGCTAGCTCGAGAGCGTCTGCAGATGCCAACCGAGCGCAGTCGTCTCGAAGCATCCACCCAGCCTCCAATCCAGCTTCGTCGTCGAATGCACGAGCCTCATCGTCAGCAAATCAGTCTCAGAATGCGCAAGATGAGCAAGTTGCTGCGTGCAAAGCTCGTCGCCAAAAGCGTAGGGAGGAAGAGGCATATCAGGTGAGAGGCTGGGAGAACCTGTATGGAGGCGGGGGAAGTAAGCCGGTTTTCGCTCACGACCCACTTCCGACTTCGAGGAGCCCCTCAAAAACGTCTTTGAGTCAGCCCTCCTTCACAAGAGCCAAGACCACTTTGTCTGCCTCGCAACCCGTCGCCAGCACCAGTCGCGACCCTTCGTCTTCGACACGCCGCACGCAGTCTCCCAGCAAGCCATCAGGCTCAAATTCTCCTTCCAGCCAGCGGCTACCGTCATCAACGGCACCTCTGCACGCTTCGGCATCAAGGCTCTCAAAGAGGAAAGCGACTTCGCCCGCTTCGTCATCTGGCAGTCCTCAAAAGCGACCGAAAGTGCCCGCTCCTTCCCAGCGTCAAGAGGCAGCAAACGACTCAGACAGCTCAGACGAAGGCTTCGAAATCACTGGCGTCAGTGGTCCTGCTACAACCCGCTTCTCCACCAACGATGCTCCCGCGACTGCAAAGGCGATCAAAGCTTCACCTTCTCCCCATCCTGCGCTCAAATCATCTCAACCGACGCAGTCAGCCACGCGTCGACGCTCCGTAAGCAGAGCCCCATCAGAGGGGCGACCGTCACCAGCAGCACCGCTACTGTCTGCAGACCCAGATTCAGTTTCTCCTACTTCCAATTCGGCGAGTCGGGAGTCTTCACGACACCGCACTTCGCGTGCGCCGAGCTCAAGCTCCCCTGCGGGCCCCGCCAAATTGACTCCCGAGGACTCCAAGGCCCTCACCGAGACGGCCTACATCGCCTTCAAGCAGGGCACCTCGCTTGCCGACTTCGTAACTGATCTCGTTCAGAACTACTACGACATGCTCAGCGCAATTCACTCGCATCGTCCCATCGTCGAGCAATTCCAGCAAAAGCTCGCCGAAGTAGAGCCAGACCTGACCATCCAGTATCTACGCGAGATCACCCCTACACTTCCGCGTCGGTTCGCCAAGAGCTTTTCGCCCGCTATCACAGCCTGGGTCCGTTTCAGAACACCGCATTGGACTGGAGAGCAAGGCAACGATGGAATGTCGGCAGCTGTCCCTCCGCGTTCCGAGAACACTGTGGCCACTGCACCACCGCACGCTGCAAACTCGAGCAGTGCGCCAGAGCAGGTCAGTCCCGTGATCGCTGTAGCACCGTCGCCTTCTCAACCTGATGTTGGTCATGAGTCTGGTGTCGATTCAGCAAGCTCGCCGCAAGCATTTGGGACACCGCCAGAGCAGCCGGACGACGAAGAAGAGGAACAAGGGACGAACCAACCCGATCAAGGCGCTGATCCTGAGGACACCCGCATGCTTGAGGATTCGGGAGAGTCCGGAGCGCCAGAACCGGGACAATCGGTACAGCGGGAGGGTCCGGCCCAACAAGAGCAGCAAGAGCAAGAAGAGCTTGCACATTCTGAGGAGGAACCGGAGGAGGGAGGAGATGAGGAGGCTAGCGATGTGCAAGACTTGCAAGAGCAAGCGTCGACCCACGAAGTCGGTGAAAATGGAGAGCCTGAAGAAGATGAGCTGGTCGACGAAGTTGAAGAAGATCATAATGAACCCATCGCTGGTGGAGAGGCAGCGAGGATAGAGCAAGTGCCGCACGAGGAGCATGTCCCAGCTCCTGCTGTCGTGCAAGCCGTTGGTACTGTCCAAGCCAGCGTTCCCGAGCAAGCCACCGCTGGTGATCAGGGTGCAGAGGAAGATCAGGTCGACGAAGCAAGCACTGCCGAGCAGACAAACGGGAATGCACAAGAACTCCAGTCGTCAGACGGAGTCGAGAAGTCGACAGACGCAGGATTGGAGACGCTCCAACCTCAGAACGCACAAGCGACTGAATCGTCTTCCGCAACATCTAACGTCGCAGACCCGTCCGAAGTTGAAAGAGCTGGCCTATCTCCATATGTGGAAGGAAACGAGCCACAGGCCTCCGATCAGGATGCTAACAGGCAGCAGGAGCAAGACACGATCATGGTCGACAACTCTGCTGTCGATGACGAACAGGCCGATCTCGCCCTCAAAGCGCCAACCGTAGGTGAAGAGCCAGTTCCTGCCGAGGATTCCTACGAAACTGCAGTTCACGATCTCGAGCCCTCTGTGGCTGCGGCTTCAGAGCAAGTTGCCAGCCCTGTGGAAGCAGTCGAGCAAGCGATCGCTGCAGAAAGCGAAGTTCAGCAGGTTGATTCTCTCGGCGCGTCCGTCATTGCTCCAGGCGCCGAAACTGCAGCTGAAGCCTCGATGCATGATGTTGACCAAGCAACGGCTCCCATGCAAGAAGATACAGCACTCGACGCTAGCTCTGAAAACCCTCCCGATGCTGCCGCCTCAGGGAATCCAATCGTCACGACTCCGTCTATCCCTTCGCGAGCCAACACTGCGGAAGCAGAATCTCAGCCACAAGCCGCCACACCTGGATCTGAGAATGTCATGGTGGATTCAAGGTCTGCGCAGGAAGAAGCGGTGCCAGCTATCGAGGTCGAGCGAGTGCAACAGAACGAAGCTCCTTCAGCATCTGCGTCTGATGCAGAGAGACGCGCCTCACCCGTTCCTGCTGCTGTGATCGCCGTCGCTGTCCTCAATGATGCCTCTGCTGCGGTAGAGGAAGGATCAGGTCAGGTTGATCACCCCTCTGAACCCTCTGCTGAGGCTCGCACCGCAGAGCTGACCAATGCAACAGTCGTCGCGGCCGGACACGACGACGAGGTCAGTGCACCCGTTGTCCGCCCTGCAGCGCAATGCCAAGTCGATGCGGACTCGGCTCATTCCGGTCGCAGCCACGAGCGGGAAATCAGCCAGGCAGCCTCAGAATCAACCCCCACCATTCGACCAAGGAGAACGATCGACGATCGCATGAAGTCGATGCTAAAAGACCTTGCCAATGTGACGGGTCGAAGATCTTCATACAAGACGATTCAGAAGCTCAAGCCCCTGCTCGTTGGTGACTCTAAACCGGATACCATCTCAGATCTGGTAGAGCACTGGCAAGATCCGAGCAAGATGATCCCTTGGCAGTGCTTGCAAGAGCTGGGACCAGGCATCTTCCACAAGAAGGCGCACGAGCATCTACACCTCTCGATGCACGAGCTGATGGATAAGGTGTCCAACACGAGATCCGTTCAGCATCTGACAGAGAAGCTGCCGGAACGTGTGATGACGCGAGCGCTGATGGAGTTCCCACGCATACCTCACATGCTGCATTGCTGGAGTAAGGAGAAATTCGAGTACTTCAACACGCGTGGATTACCGCAACCAACCGATGTCAAGCCCGAATTCAGGTATGCGGATCAAGACGGGGTCGCAGATGGGAGTGGACCAGTTGCTTCGAGCTCATCAGCGCCACCGTCGAGCACGAGCACAAGCAGTGTAATGCAGCTGGAGATGCCTCGCGCGAACATGCATCCTTCAAGGGCGAGCGACTCTCCGATGTCAGCACCTGGCTCGACGCCATTGCAGCCGCAGCCGCTGCGAGCGTTGCCACCCACGATGCTGCAGGCTCCCATCATGAATGCGGCTATGCCGTCTCACGTCGGACAATTACAGCAAGTCGCACTGAATCCAGTCACTGCGGTTTCGCCTCAGGCGCTGACGCAGGTCGGGTCTCAGCTTCTCGCCGCACACATTGCACAGCACCACCAGCAGCACTACTTGAATGCCGCGATGACCCCCGAGCAACGTGCCCAGCTTGTCGCAGCGGTACACGTCGGCCCTAGACAACAGCCCACCGTCCAGCAGCCTACAACCCGTGCCCAGATGGTCGCAGCGCTGCAATCTGGCTGTTTGCAGCAGGCCGCAGCACAACAGCTAGGCTCGCACCAGCAACAAGCACCGCAACACATAACCTCGACCAGCCCTGCAGCGTCTGCAATGTCGCATCAACCTCAACAACAACCTCAACAACAACAGCAGCAGCAGCAGCAACAACAACAACAACAACAACAACAACAACAACAACAACAACAACAACAGCAACAACAAGTCTCTGACAATGCCAGGCGAGCAGCAATGGTCAAAGAAGCGACCGACCGCGTGTTTTCAGGTCTAGCTGCCGACTGTCTGTCATTCGCAGAGCAAGTGATCGGCTCCTCGGCTTCCAACGAGGTCAACTCAAGAGCGCACTACAGCGAAGCCGACGTACTTCACATCCTCAACTTTGTCGTCAGCACGTACAAGGGCGAAGTGGAATCGGAGCGCGGTTCGGTGCTGAAATTTTTGAAAGCTGAGGAGCGAATGCGCAAGATCGAATCGGTACGAGCTGCCGCCTTGGAAGTGTTGACGTTGACGCAGACGCTATGCCGTATCAAAGTATGTCTGAACGAAGCGGCTTCCGCCGCGCTGCGGGCTACAGGCGAAGCGCGGACGAAAAATTGGCTGGAGCTGCTGAATACGTCTACCAAATGGAGCGGGGTCAAGCAGTTTTTGTTGGCTCAAGAGAAACGTACAGGGGCGCTGTCGAGGGTTGAAGCGGATATGCTGTTGCAAAGGCAGGTAGACAGGGTGAACAAGAGGCTCGAAGAGGTGCTGGAGCAGTTGATGAGTGTCGACGACATCATCGGAGGTCGAGTCGAGGGTGGGAGTGAAGAAGATCAGGCGGCGGAAGAGGCGATTAGGAAGGAGTGTGAACAGATTGGTAGGATCTGCTGTAAGCATGTGGTGGGGATTTTGGTCGGGTAATCGAGTCGCTCCTAATTCAATGGCTGATCCACAAGATGCTTCGTGAGCGGAGAAGAATGAAACACAGAATGAGACTGCCTCGAGTGAGTCACTTGCGAGGCTCCCGGCCGTGGTCGTAGGAGGCACAGGTGGCGAAGCGAAAGCAAGCGAGACTAGGAGGAAGAAAAAAAGCAATACAAGCATAGCGGGTCGTCAATGGGAAGGGAGGGGATCCAGCTCTCTCTCGCTCACGCAGCTGGCTACGGTCAGCACTTGTCCTGTCTCCCATCATGTCTTTACCGCGCCACCTCATCTGGGCAGCGGTGTTGGCGTAAGAAAAGTCACTCGTCCTCCCTTCCCACCTGTACTCTCTTTGTCGATTGTATTCGCGATTGCACTCAACTCAAGTTGCTTCCTACTTTGGTGTCTAGATTGCATCAACTCGAGCTCGCTATTCATCTGTGGTAAACAGGCCAGGAAGCATTGCAAGCCCTGTACGCAAGCACGCAACGTCTGGGTCTCGGCTCAACTCTGTTGTTTCTGCAAGCCCCGCCACTTTCACCGACATATTGTTGCTGTTTGCGGCTCTATTCGGGCTGCTCAATGCACGTTGGATGTCTGCGCCGTCACACCCGTTGCTCTAGAGAGGCATATTGCAATAGATCCGCACTCAGTTGTTGACAGAACTCCTTGTACCGGCGAGCCATTGCTGGTTCAGTATTGGCCATTTCATGTCGCATCCCTACTCCCCAGCTCACCTCCTTACGGGCATGCCACCGGGTGAATCCACATGAGCAATCGTACACAGCATCTCATACGAAAGCGTTGGGAAAACCCACTCGTTTCAGAAGAGTTTCTCCATACAATTGCCGAGGAAAAGAGTGCGCTTCCTACTGACCAATACCGCAAATCGACAGCTCCCTCATCTCCTGCAACACCGCTTCCACCTGATTATCCAACTGACCATCGGCATAGTCCTCCCTCACGCCGTCCGCAAAGAACCTCTGGACGCCGCCGAGCTTCTCGTACCCGTCCTCTGCAAACTTTGCCTGGATCCTGACCATCGCCTCAAAGCTCGGGTCTAGATACGGAATCCTCAGATCCACCAATTGCGGCAACTCGGACTTGATCTGCTCGTCGAGCGCTTCAAAGATGATCCGTGCGTCTTCCAACTCCTTTTCGGCCCTGTGCAATTTGAGCGGGTCTTCCGACGGTTTATCCACCAACTTTCGATGCTTGCTTCTCGCCGCATCGTAATCCAACAGCTTCTTGTTGCGTTTTTCCAGAATCTTGTTCACCTCGGGAAAGTAGCTGACCAACTTTCCCACCGGTTCCAACACCGTCGCTCTGTAAGGCGCATCAATCTCTTTCGCCGTTTTGGTATCCAACTCATCCACCGCCCGTCGATACGCGTTTGCCGACATGGCCGCATCGGAACTATCCGTATAAAATCCATCCACCGCTTCAGCAATGCGCGCCTGGGACGAAGCAAGAGCACGGATGGCATCGAGATACGCCTTGGCTTCCTTCTGCAACGCCGTAGTTTCGCGTTCGAGCGTACGATACTGTTCCTCGGTCGAGTTGAATTCCGAGTCAACGGTTCGTTCGACTTGACCCGTTTTCTGCATGAGGGTCGTGCCGGCGCGGTTGATGGATTTTTTAAAGCCGCCCCACGACATGGTTGCGGGAGATGGTATGGCAAGAGGGGGATTAAAGTTAAAGATGGAGGGTTTTGAGGGTGAGTGTCAATGATGCTGTATTGGGCGACGGATGGTGAAGGTGCGGGTGAAAAGTGAGCTTAGGCTGCGGAATGGTGACGAGCGAGGAAGCTGGCTGCTGTCTGTGTGGGATATTTTGCCAGAAAGGCGCGAATTCAAAATCGGATGCAGTTTTTTGTACTGTATTTCTCAAACTGTAGCAAAAGTCTCGAAAAATGTAATTCTAAACCACGCTCTGCCTCCACTCAGCCTTTGCACAGATGCAGTCAAAGATACATGATCGGCTCGCGAGTGCGCTTTTTGACCTGGACCTTGACTTGCTCGTTCTTGACTTGTCCATCACCTTCACCATCATCGTCGTCATCATCATCAGTATCCCGCTCTCTGCAAACGCATCCGCATCCTCCTCCTCCTCAGCATCCAGGCAAAGCATCCTCTCGTCACACTCCCCAACCCATCCCCGCTCTCAGTACCAGGCTCTCTCCACCATGAACCGTCTCTTCGGCAGCAAAGCAGCCAAACCCAAACCCTCGCTCACCGACGCCATTGCATCCACCGAGTCCCGCGCAGACTCTGTCGAGGTCAAGATCCGAAAACTCGACTCTGAACTCACACGGTATCGCGATCAGATGCGCAAGATGCGCGACGGTCCTGGTAAATCCGCCATCCAACAGCGTGCATTGCGAGTGCTCAAACAGAAACGTCTGTACGAAAACCAACTGGCGCAACTCCAACAACAGAGCTACAACATGGAACAGGCAACGATGACCACTGAAAACCTGCGGAATACAATGGCGACGTTCGATGCGATGCAGACGGCGAATAAGGAGATGAAAAAGACGTATGGCAAGATCGATCTAGACAAGATCGAGAGTATGCAGGATGAAATGGAGGATCTTATCGAAGCGGCAAACGAGGTGCAGGAGACGTTGGGTAGAAATTACGGTGTGCCGGATGAGGTGGATGAGGAGGATCTGCAGGCCGAGTTGGATGCGTTGGAGGCGGAAGGCTGGGGTGGCGAGGATGAGGCGGAAAGTGTACCAAGTTATTTGCAGAGTAACCAGGAGTTGCCGGACTTTGTGGATGAGCTGCCAGCGGTAGAAGCGGAGAATAAGGAGCAGGGGGAGGCGTTGCGCGCGGCGTAAGGTGGGGCAAGGTTGGGAGTTGTGTTGAAGCCGTGAGGCTGTTAGTGGATGGCGCCATCGAATGGTTGCAATTGTACTTGTACACATATTCAAGGCGGGGAGGGGGGGGGGGGGGGTTATGTGTGCCTCGGTGATGTCTGGCAGAGATGGAGCTGTGCTGTGAGTGCTTTGCGAGTTCGATGCCGACACTATCATGTTGATACAGCTGCGGATGAGTGGACTACGGTATGGTCGAAGACTCGGTATTGGAGTAAGATTTTGTGTTGATACTAAATGCGAACTCTAAAAAATGGCTGAGAAAACATGGTCTGAAAAATCACCCTTAACATGTCACTCCCTCAAGCTTGACCAACTTACACACACGCCGCACAAACCACACCCGAATTGCAGAAGCAACACCTTCCCAACAGCTCGTCAACAACAACCCGGACATACATGCAACTGCTCATGCACAAACGCATCGCACTCGAGGCAAAAATCCCTCTCACACCTGGTACACCTATACCTCGAACTCGCCGACAACCCCGCCTCTTCCAACGCCTTGTTCGCTGCTGCACTCCTCTCCTTCCCCTCCTGCACACTCGGAAACGGTAGGTTGCACGAAAAGCACGCCATTCCACTGCTCTCCGTTACCAACGTCCACGGTACCGCTTTCCAGTTGGGGACAGGGAACAGGTGGTGGTAGGAGCGCGCGAGATGGGTCGACATGATAATGGTTATACCGCAGACGGGACAGTCGATGGGTACGTCGCATACCTTGACGCCGCATCGAGGGCAGAGGTAGCCGCTTCCGCGAGAACGTGAGTGACACGCGCACAGGGTTGGCGCTGCATGCGCGGGAAGTCGGAGTGGGAAAGCCATCTGAAGCAGGTCTACGCCGTTCTGCACTTCGTCGTCCTCCCCATCACCTGCAGCTGTTCCGTTAGTCGCTCCGTTTCTAGCAACACCACCACCACTTCGCTTCGCCCGTCTCGGCCCCTCAACCGCCGGTGGAGGCACCAACTCAAACAACGAATCGTGGAAATGCCCCTCGTTGAGCGCTACACTGAACGTGCCCCCCGTCCGCGTACATACGTCCTTGAACACTTTGACTTCGGCAGCCAAATGCACGATCGAAACGCGAATATTGTCCTTGACCAGCGTCCCGATCGTATCGTGGATGTTTCCCGGATCACACGTCGTCAAGCTGCCGAAAATAGCCAGGATCTCGCGGGAATTGGATGCCGGCAAGTGGACCAGACTGCTCCTCGCCATTTCCAGTGCGTTTTGCAACGAAGGTTCACCGCGAGGCTCGAGTCGACGTTTGTTCGATAGCGAAGCCGTGTGATCTACCATGTTGCCTCCCATCATCGCGAGCCTCTCTGCGATGCCTGACCGTGTGCCGATGATGGACAGCTGTCCGATGGGGTTTTGATCAAAATACTCGGTCACAAATTCGCGTGCGTATTGCAGTGTGACGTCGAATCGGTTCGGCCTCATGTCCTTTTCGAGCATGCTGGCGGATAGATCGATGAGAAGGACGAGATGCCGAATGATACCACGTTGAACGGGTGCAACATCCTTGAGTACACGTCGACGTTTGGATCCTTCGATCATGGAGCGTACGGCGCTCTCGAGCGAGCCGGAATCATCTTCGGCTACGGCATCCCATGATCGTTTGTATGTTGCTTCCCACGAGTAACCCTGATCTTTCTGCTTTGATTTGGCGTTGGCCGCTGCTTTGGCCCGAGCAACAGCAGCACCGGCACTGCTGGAAGAAGACGCACCGGCGGCAGCATTGCCAGATCTGCCATTGGATGGACCCGCTGCAGCTGAAGAACGTGTTGCTCCACCTCGTAGTGTCCCTAGTTTGGGTAGAAATGGAGCTGAGCGGTACTCGTCCCCACTGTCATCGTCGTCGAGGAAATCTTCGGCGTCGTAGGCATCTGCTCCATCGTCGACGTACTCGTCATCGGCTATCCTTGGAGCCATTGTAGGTGGTATTAGAAGCACCGATGTTGCCAGAACCGCCAATGGAGGTTCTTGCCGTAGCCGTTGGCGACGATAGTACGAAGGTGACAGTGATGATGTGTGAGAGAGTGAGAGAGAGAGAGAGAGAGAGAGAGAGAGAGAAGCTGGTCGAAGCGCAGTTTTGTATGTGGAGACAGTTGAGGCGGTGTAACACCTTGGCTCCGAAAAAATCGAAGCCGACTTGAAACGTGTCGAGTTGGATGGCAATCAACTGTTCGCAACACCACCATCATCATCGGCGCACCTTCTCATCCGCTCACCAAGCAACATACACACAGGATGAACATGCCACCTCCTCACGGACCCGGTGCAGGTCACCCAGGTCATTCAGGTATGGGCGCATCAGCCTCTCCTTCTCCAGGCATGATGAACCGTCCGCATCCCCATCCACACGCTCAGCAGTTCATCCCTCAACATCCACAGCAGCAGCAGCAGCAGCAGCACTACATGGACTCGCCCACTCCCGCCCCCAACCGCGGACGCAAGCGCAAACTCACCTCGCAACATCCACATCAACAACCGATGCCTCATCATCCGCATCCCCAGCAACAACATCTGGCACGTCGGCCATCCATGCACAACCCGCACCATCCTCATCCTCATCCACAGCATCAGCCTCCTCCGCACGGGTTCCCCAGTCGTCCACCCATGCCACCTTTCCTCGGCCTCAACCTGCCACCTACCATTGCCGATGAGATGCCCGAGTCCATCTTTGACGATCTGGATCGATTGGGTCCCAGAGATCTCGCCGTTGCCCGATACGCCAAGAACCACGAACTGCTCAGCATGGTGTTTGACGCGAGGAGGATCGATACGCTTACTCCAGCACCGTCGCCGTATGCGCAAGTGAAAGCGGAGGATTTGCAGGCCAAAGTGCAGGCGATTCAGAACGAGATGGAGCAGCTGGACAAGGAACATGCGCTCAAGTTGAAGCAGTTGCGCCAGAATTCGGGTGCGGGGAAAAGCGCACACAAGGGTCATGCCAACAGCGAGGATGAGCAGGTGGACGTGCCAGCGTGGGGCGAGAATGCTTCGAGGGGTAAGATTTTGGGTGTTGGATACGTGCGTGCTGAGACGCCTGAGGAGCTGCGACCTCCCAAACCGGTGGTAGAGGCGGCTGCGGCGAGTGCGGATGAGCAGATGGAGCCGGATGCGCCATCGAGTGCGGATGCGGAGAAGCAGGCGGCTGAAGCAAAGGAAGCAGAGCGTAGACAGGCCGAGAAGGAGGCTATTGAGAAGCTCAATCTTGAACTTGGGGTGACGCAAATCAAGCCGGAAGCAGCAACGACGCCAGCACCAGCAGCTTCGGCTGCGACTGCGACTGAGGCTGCGTCCAATGCCGACGCTGCTGCTGCTGCTGCTGCTCCGACAGAGTCAGCTCCAGCCACAGCCACCGCCGCCGAGCAGGAAAGCAACACCACCACCAACACCACAACCGAAATCAATCCTCCAGTAGCCGTTGCTGAGGAGCCTCCCACTGCACCCGTTCTGGCGCCGGCTGAAGTTGTAGCTGAACCAACGTCTACCGCTGCGCCTGCTGCTGTCGAGGAACCAGTTGCTGCCGAGCCATCGACCGCCGCTGAAGCTACCGAACCCGCCGCCGCCGACACAGCCAGCGCAGTGGAAGCCGTAGCATCGCAGCCTGAAGCGCTGGACGATGTGGCTATGTTGGATCAACCCGTTGCCGCGACGGAAGCCGCGACGGAAGGTGTAGCGGATGCAGCAGCAAAGGAAGAGGTGGTTGCGGCTGTGGCGGAGACTGCTCCTGATGCTGTGGTCTCAGAGGGTGATGCTGAAGCGTCTGCGGCTGACGCTGGTGTTGGTGACTCCGCTTAAACCTTTGTATCTCAGTGAGACTTTCTTTGCACAGCGGTAACGAAATGCATTCTTCATTCCACTTCAGACCCATCACTCCAACCGTTGTGCGGAAACGAAACCAGAACAATTGCTTGCATTGCAAACGTCGAAAAAAAAAAAAAAAAAAGTCGACTAAGAAAACTTCTTATAATCATGAGTCTCATAACTCTTAGCCTTCCTCCTGCCCTTTCTACTCGCCTCCTGCTTGACTCTTGGCTCGACCTTGCCCCTCGCCTGCAACCTGACGTACCTATCTCTAAACAAATTGCCTTCGGGCTTCAACGTCCTCAGACTCTCACTTAGCTCTTCGGCCACCTGAACGTCCGTTTTGGGTTGGGGAACTGTATGCTTTCCCACTTTTACGCCGGCGAGGCCGTGTTTGGCGAGCAGGGCTTGTTTTTGTTGGCGACGGAGGGTGGCGGCGGATTGGCGGGCGAGGGCTAGGCGGGCTTCTCGGCGTTTGAGGGTGGGAAGTTGCAGGAGGGTAGCGGCGTCGATGCGGGCTTGTTTTCGACGTGCGGCTTGGGATTGTTGGGCACGGGCGCGTTTGGCGCGTGCCCTCTGCGCACGAGTTTTACGTTTGGTTTCTTTGACTTGGGCATCCTCGTCCGAATCCGACTCTTTCTCGTCAGAGCTGGAAACCCCAACATCAACATCCATGCCTCTATACCGCTTCAACTCGTCATCAGCTTGCGACCGTAACTCTGCCTCGCGTGCCACGATCGTCGCCAATTTCGCCTGCCACTTGTCGCGCTCGGCTTGGGCCATCTGTTCCGTTTCCTCGAGCACTTTTTCAATCTCGTACGCTTCTTGAATAAGCGCTTCGTGCGATTCGAGCGTCGGGTTGTACGACGATCCCGGATGCGGCAGGTCGATAGCAGGCAACTGGGAGGCTAGGTTGTGGTAATCATCTCGACGCAAGGTTTTGGGAAGATTAACTAAAGGTTTAGAGACGGTAGAAGGAATCCATTCTTTTTCCTTTCCTTTGGAATCGGATGCCTCCACCGCTGCGCCCCAGACGTCGTATACTTTTACCAAAGATTTGTTGACTACATCGGAACTCTGCTGTGCAATCCCCCCAGCATCTCCCCTTGTAGTCACACGCTGACGTCCGACCATCTTCCTGAGTCGCGACTCGAGCTGTTTGTCCACCACCCGGTTGGTCTGCTTGTGCTTGCGTGCCGGAGCAAGCGCCGAGTGTCCATAACTGTTCTGCAGAATCTCGAGGCTTTTCAGCGGTTTCTTTGTGCGTGCCTGTTTGGCGAGTAACGTTTCTTGTCCCGAACGATCTTCGACAAAGAGCACATCGGACGAGGTTTGACGGAGAGGATGAGACTGTTCTTCGAGAAAGGTCTCGGTGGAGGTGAGGTCGATGTTTTTGCGCCAGGCTTTTTTGCCCTTGCGTGAAGGTTGGGTGGGCTGTGCCGGTTGTCCGGTGGAGGGTTTGGTGCGGGTGAGTGGCATGGTTGAGTATGCGAAAGAGAGCAAAGGATGACTGCTTCTGAGATGGTGTGCAGTGTGAATGGTGGCAAGAAGAAAGAATCGAAGAAAAACCCTGACCGAGTGAGAGTTGCGCTGAAAAAAAAAAAAAAAAAAAAAAAGAAAATCTCAAAAAAAGTCTCACACTCTCTGTCAAAATAATCTCCCGTCTACCGAGAAAAAGCGTGTCAAGAAGAAAAGAAAACTTGAAATCTGAGACTGGCTCTGCAGCCTCATTTTTATTATTATTATTATTATTATTATTATTATTATTATTATTTTGATTGCTGCCGTCCAACACCATCGTCAACGACCAACCATCACTATCCTTTTCACACAATCCACAAACTCTCTGCACAATGACCGACAAATCCACGCTCACAAGCGATCAAATCGATGACCTCCTCCTCTCCGCCCGTTACGGCGATCTCAAAGACCTTCAATCTACACTCTCGCCGCTGCTCACCTCATCCTCTTCCACCGCCTCTTCATTGCTAGCCTGGATCAAGAACGAAGACTCCAACACGCTTCTCCACTACGCTTCCGCCAATGGACATTTGGAAGTCATCCAGTACCTCTTGCCGTATACCGATCTACCGCTCGCACTGGCACAAAACATCTCCGGCAACACCCCTTTGCACTGGGCTGGTCTCAACGGACACCTGGACATCGTTAAAGCGCTCGTTGAACGCATTGAACAATTGGAAAAGCAGAACCCAGAAGAAGCAAAGAAACTCAATTTCGTCTTCCACCCCCAGAACCACAGCGAGCACGAAAACGACGGATCCGAGCGCAAACTCTGGGACGTCAGAAATACCGCTGGAAGAGGACCCATGAGCGAAGCCCAAATGAGAGAGCAGGAACAAGTCGTCAAATTCTTGCTAGAACGGATGATCGACGGTCCACAAGGGTCCACTCTTGAACCTGCTGAACCGATGCCACCAAACCCGTCAACGCAAACTGTAGAGCAGCAAACGGCCAATCTCAGCTTGAACAACTAATGCTCTCAATCCCCCGCAATCTCATGTACTTTTATCTCTCTCTCTCTCTCTCTCTCACACACACAATCTAAGCATCTCTTCAAATCACAAATTTCTACTCGTATCAAACTTCTCACTGATGACCTACACCTTTCTCCACCCCATCCAAACTCCAGCCTTCTCTCCCCAACTTAGATAGCCTTGGACTTGACCAAAGCCTCGATCTCAGCAACGGCATTGTCCAAGATCTGCTTCTGCAGCTTCTCATCCTTGAGCGAGTCCTGCACCTTGTTGATCACACTGGCGGCCAACTCGCGCTGCTCCTGCTCACGCTCGCTCGCCTCGAAACGAACCCACGAGTCAAGCACCGACTTGACCTCGGCGGCGAGCGCCGTCTTTTGTCGAAGCTCGAAAACCTCCTTCTCGGTCTGTGCCGTCTCCTTGGCGACAGAGTAAAGCGCCTGCGTGAGTCCTACGACGTCCTTCTGCGACTCTACAGAGTCGATGCGCGACTGCACCGCTTCAGTGTGCTTGGCGCGTGCGCCGTTGAGGATCTTGGAGATTTTCTGTTGGGGTTGCAAAAAGTAACAAGATGAGTCAGCGTGTTGATTCCGGCGCGGCGACGACAAGAGTGGCAGAATAACAGCAGCAGCAGCAGCGGGGTGGCAGCGGTAGGAGCGACTGTGCTGCAGAGAGCCATTCACTGAACGCGTGTCGTGTCGAAACTGGCGGCAATTCTTTCTACAGGCTCTCAAGTGGCTCCAACCCAGTAAGGATCCGACGATGCAACGGTGCTCGATGCGCCAAGTCCAATATTGTCAGACTCGGCCCCGCAGAGAGAGCTGAAGCCACGGAGCTAGAGTAGTGAAGGGAGCCGGCATGGTTTTAAGTTTGGGTCGATGCTGGCACGGCGTGACAGCGAAATGATGGCAAGAGTCGTGTCTGCGAACAAATGTAGGCGATGCGGTCTAGCTGTCCAACTTTGCTTTGATCGCTTGCAATGCAACGATTGCTGACGTGATGTTCCTTCTGCTAATGGTCTACGGGTGTTGGAAGTTGTATCAATGCGATTGTTTGTCGTCCTGCTCTCCACCACTGCCGCTGTATCATGGCTGAAAAGTCGCAAATCCTTACCTCAATCTGAGAATCAGCCCACTCCTTGTAAGGCCCAGTGATAGCACGACCGACGAGGACGGCAAAGATGAGCGAACCGACAAGGATGACGGTCTCCTCGTTGGCGACGTAGATCTCCTTGCTGATGGCGACGGCGGTGAGACCGGTTCCGAGGGTGACCCAGCCGGTCTTGCTGACGAGCGAGTTGCCGGGCAACGAGTCGATGATGGAGCTGGCGCGTGCCTCGGGCGAAGGCTTGTCGCTGTACAGTCGGATAGCAGCCACCGAGGTGGCAGCAGCACGAGGTGCCACGGTGGGTCGCGCAAGGGCGGCGAGAGTGGGGACACGGCGGGCGGCGACACGGAACGACATGGTGTATGGTGATGATAAAGGATGACAAGGATGAGAGGAGAGAGGAAAACGATGGCGACGACGACGACGACGACGACGAACGAGAGAAATCGCAGAACAAACAGCCAAGCCAGTCAGTCCGCTCTTTCTCTCTCTGCGATTTGCTTTGCTCGAGTTGGTGCGTGCTTGTCGCTTCCTTGAGCCTGCTCACTGTCTCTGTCTCTGCTGCCTTCAACGTGCGCTCTTTCTTCCTCTCTGGTCCCACTTGAATCTCGGACGGCTAATTTCGACGGATTTCAATGTCGACTTCAGGTGAGGGTGGAAATTCGTAATCAGTGACCAGGGCACTGAATTCAACTTGCGAAAATCAGCTTGAATTTCAAGAAAGATTCAAATCGATCACGAAAAATGTGGCCTCGAGCCTGTTTGTTCCGTCTCCGCCATCTTCTTAGGATCAGCCGGAGCCGAATACAGTAGTCGCGAAATTTGAGGATCGCCTATCGGGGCTCAAGGGCGGATGAAATCTGAGATCAGTCATGGACCGTCTGCTGCAACTTGACATCAAACGCAAAGACAAGCAGCTTTTGAGACCCTGACCTGCCAAGCAGCGCCTCTTGTCACCATTGTCACAGATCTGCACTTGCTTATAGCGTGACTGATGGCTTCTTTTCTGCACCGTCGATCTCGTCATTCTCGGAGAAAGGCAATCGAATTGTAGAATTCGCCGTAAACAACAGTCAGAGAGCAGCAGCAGCAGCAGCAGAGAAACCAAGAAACAGGCGAGCATCTGGCATGAACCGGGTGTACCGCAAGGATGAGTGAGCATTGAATCATTCTCGGTAAAACCTTGTCTATCCGCGCGTCCATCACCGTTGCGCTTGTCAGCCTTCTAGCTCGAAGGTGACCCGTCAGCACTGATTTGCTCGAGTGGAGATGTCTGCTGAAGTCATCAGCCTGTCTCTTTTCTGCTGATGTTGGAGTGACGTGTTGTGCTCAATCAGCCACTGCTTTTCTTGGTGTAGCTGTATATAAGCCGACATGGTGATCCTCTACCTCTTCATTCCTTCCAGAACATCATCGTTCACAATCGCTCTTCATCTTCAACCTGAACATATCCAGCAACATGTCTGAAGCATACGCAGGAAAGTCGGATCAGCAGATCATCGACGAGCAGGTACGTTTTTTTTTTTTTTTTTTCGGCTGGAAGCATCCTGTACCGTTGCCAAGCTTTGTCATATGCAGACCTCTAACACCAACCGTTACTGTATTCTCTTTGCATTCTGACAGTTCCGTGATCTCGACAACAAGTCAGACAGCCGACTCAAGGACTCGTTCAACCCCAAGACCACCGTCACATCGGAAGAATCCGGTGTCAACGAGTCTGGCCTCGAAGGTTTCCCTGGTGCTTCCGTTAGCGTCGGCCGCACCGGTCAGACTGGTGGAGGAAGCAACCCTCAAAACATCCCTCCTGAAGAAGGCGGAGACGACCGATCCCAACGCACGGGCGAGTCGAGCATCCGTTTCGAGGGCACTGGCGGTCCCGAAGACAAAAAGTACGAAGCTCTTCGTGACAATCCCGGAGGATTCGATGCCAAGCCGAGGCGAATCGACGAGTCACGTCAAGCTCAGCTGAACGAGCCTGTCCCTCAGACCGAGCCTCAACGACTCGAGGCGGATCAGGAGGCTGCGGCTCGTAGCCACGTCATCAACTCGTGATACCATTTAAACCCATTCACCCTAGCGGTGACTATCACTAGTACCAATATGATCTGCTTCTGTCCCATCGCTATTTGATCTTGATGTATAAGACTGTGAAGATGATGAGCTGCAAGGAACAGATGACGGTGATTTGTCGAGAAAAGGCAAAGGCTGCCAAAGACGAGTCGAAGGTCGAGTTCGCTCGCTTCTTTTTTTCCTTCGTTGCCATCAGTAAGCAACAGTCTAACCATCCGTAATTTTGGCGTAGGCTGGCGGCTGTTTTCACGTCATCTATCTGTGCGTCACAACCAGCTCTTTGAACAGAGCTTTTGGGTGACAATTGAACCATGTCCCTTTTATCTGAGACGCAGCCGTTGTCGTGTTTGGTTCAACCAGAGGCAGGTAAATCTAACATCAGGAAACCCGAGAAATTCCGCGCGTCAGCTTCGAGCTGCTAGAAGCAATTAGGTGGGCGCACTAGAGAGGTTTTGGCACATCAAAATTTGGCGCATTTGTGAGTCAAATTTCTCTATAATCACATTTTTGGCTTTTTGGCTTCCACCCATAAGTTGCCCATGAGCTAAAAGGGGCCTGATTTAGCTCACAAGATACTGCTTTTCATGAGCCAATTGTTTGCATGTAGTAGTTGCATCATGCAGAGATTCTGTTGCAGGTGCTCATCTGATGCAGTGCCAGATGCTGTCCAAGCATGGTAACCCAACTTGATTCTCACTACCATCAGCAAGTCTTTGCACTATGTCAAGCCAGCCATCACTCTTTCAGCTCTCCTTGCTTGTCTTGGCAGCTGCCACCAGCTACTACATCTTAAATGTTCAAGAAGACAACCAACTTCTTTCCAAATCTTGCAGCTATACAGACCTCAAAGAGATGTTGCACCACCATTTTAAAGATAACTTTGGCTTTGAACTTGATGAATTTGATCAGATACATGCAGCACTCAAGCTACCAAACATCATCAAGACTGATATTCAAGATGCTGAGGACAGCCACACAGCCTTGCTCATGCTACTTGATTATCTCCATGGAAGATCTCTTTGAGGACTGGAGTCACAATTTGGCTGGTCCACATCACACATCAGCAGAGTCTGTCTTGGAGTCACCAATCTCCTACTCAAGAGATGGGGACATCTCCTGGATGTGCACAAGTGGGGCGACATTCTCTTGTCAAGGCATTGCCTTCAAAAGTATGCTCAGCAAGTTCATAGCTGATGTAATGTTGATCTGATTTGGGGCTTTGTTAATGGTACCCTCTGTCAGACTGCATGTCTGATCAAGTGTCAAGAAGCTGTATACAATGGCTAGAAGCACTTTCACACTCTGAAGTATCAAATCATCAGCACTCCAGATGGACTGATCTTTGCTCAAGGACCATGGGATGGAACTGAGAATGACTGGGCAGCCTGGAAGAAGTCTGGTGTAGGAGAATGGCTACAAAGTGCATCATTCACCAAAGACAACAAAACTCTTTACCTCTTTGGTGACAAAGGCTACCACTTGGACCATCCTCTCATTGTGCCATACAAAGGAAACAATATGAAAGCTGAGGAGACCCACTTCAATGTGATCATGAGCAAGTATTGCATTACAGTGGAATGGGCTATTGGATCTGTTAGTGTACTCTTCCCCCAATTGAACAATAGGCAGCAGCAGAAGTTTCTCTTAATGCCAATTGCAAATGATTACTTAGCTGGGGTGATCCTTTGGAATGGCCTTTCTTGCTTAAAAGGCAACACAACATCACAGTACTTCAAACTTGACCCTCCATTGCTGGACATGTACTTCACAGAGGAACATGGCCAGAGCCACAATCCTGTGTAAGCATCTGCAACAGTGTATCCATCCTCTGGTTGATACCAGTAACATTGGACTATATTTAGCTGACTTGACTCTTGATGTTGGCAACCTCCTCTTCTGAAGACTGAGAAGAACCCAAACCTTGGCTATTCCCACCTGACAGTGCTGAGGCCTGAAGATCAATGAGCTTGTTGAGACTGTGAACCAATGACTCACCAATTTGCATCTTTGGTGTCTTCCTTCACTTCAGGGTTGGTGTTGTCTGTGCATCAATGTGGCTGTCTCCATCTTGATCTGTCAGTGGCTCTTGGCTCTCATCCTCCATTGAGTCTGAGGTTGTAGATCTTTGTCTATCCCGCAGTCTTTGTAGAGCAAGAGTCTGTCCTCTCAGACCTGCTTGCCAAGCTACAGTCATTGCTTGTTTGCATTTCTGGCATTCATGATGGTCAACCTGACTAGAAGATGGTGGGGTCAAATTGTCATCTTGTGGCTTTAGGAATGCAAGCTTGAGAGGTGATGTGTTGTAGAGATTCACAAGGTTGTAGAGCAATTGGTAGACTTTGTCTTCATCAAAATTGGCCCCTGTTGCTTTTAATCAGAGCTGCTTCTGGTCCCTGACATCTTTAACCATCTTCCTCCACTGTGTCTCAAAGGCTCCAATGCTTGGTGAGTGCTTTGTTTGTGTCCTCAATTGCCTCTGTCCAAGCCATCAAAGCATCAGCACTTGAAGCTGTAATCCAAGGATTGTAGTTGTCTAAGGCAGTGATAAAGCAAAGCCAATCTATAGCTGACCAATTGCTACCTCCTTGGTGTGCTAATCCTGCTTTGACTGGAGTGGTGATAGAAGTTGCTGTGTCTATACCTGGCTCCTCACTGAGTTGGCTTGAGGTGTTTGGTGAGCCATGGGCATCAATATCAGCTTGATCCAAGTAGCTCTGTAGTTCTGCTGATTGGCTGTCCTGCTCCAAGTTGAGGATGCTGCTCAGGCTCTCAAAGTCACCAGAGAGGCTAGCTGCAGGGGGACAAGAAGGTTGTGTAATTGAGGCAGAGTTGGAGCTGGACAACAATACCAAGGGAAAATGATGGTGTGCTGAAGGAAAGGGCACACATGCATCTCACCTTGCTCCTTGACCCCCAAAATTATCCCCACCAGAGTTGCAATCATCTCAAGAAATTTTCCCAAAAGTATGGTACAACTCTGAGAGCTGGCATTGCTTGGTAAATCATCCAGGCATGCATCAAAACTCATGATTCTTAAAGAGAATTGTCTGCTGAAGATGATGGTATGTTTGGATTTCCAGCAGAATGCCTCAGTGCTGAGCTATAAGACTTCAAAGGTGATGTGAGTTTATCTGCTCAATTATGCCATTTAAATTCATGTTGCCTTTGAAGTCTTGTAGCTCAGCAGTGAGTGGAGCCATCAACAAGCAATTGGTATCACTGTGTTCCTTGGACAATTCTCTAGCATTTAGTGAAGGTTGCTTGCTGGTTCATACCCATATACATGATAGACAGACAAAGGAAACTTAGTCAACTTTGATGGAATTTCATACTTGAACTACATGTTTATGCCTCTAACTTGGCTGTGCTCCTCCTCCTTGCCCAGAACCTTGTCAAGAAACTTCTTTCCAAGCTGAGCAGGTCCTTTTTCATTGCAGTTACTCTGCCTGTAGAATGCACTGAAAGCCCACCTCTCCATTGTCACCATCCAGTGCCTCAGTGCTATGTTCAAGTAAGTGAGTGTTGAATACTGCAATGTTGAGGGGGTCAAGGTGCACTTTGATGTTGTAGTGGTGAAGCACCAGCAGGCAGAGAGCCCTAAAGTTAAACAAGAAAGAAGGTGGATGGTTGGCATCATCAGTAGGAGCATCAGAAGTGAAAGAGTCAAAGAAGGTGACTGTGGTCCACCATGGGCTGAGGAGATTGGCTTGCCTGCCAAAGACTGTATAAATGAACTCTGCCTCTCTGCTTTCCATATCTGGCTTCCATCCAGCTGGCAAAGGGTATTGACACTGAGCAGGTAGTCCTTGCTATGGTCTCTTGCCCATTTGAGGAGATCAGTAGCTTCTTGTTGAGTTTGGGTCTTCTTGTTGTCATTGGTGAAGCCAAGGTAACTGTTATCTGTGCTATGATATATGCCTAGCTCAAAGTTCCCCCTGATATCATGAGCTGGAATGGTGGCTTTGAGCTTCTGAAAGCAGGCAAAACCCTTGGCAGCCAAAGCAGTAGCATGTTGCTTCTTGAAGAGTGAAGTAGGCAAGATCCTCATAAACAGTGGGTGGCCTTTCTGACTGTCTCTGAGCAGGAGGTTTGTCTTAGGGGTGTTGGTGTTGGATCCTAGTGTGTGGAATACAAGATTGGAGCCCTGGGGGACATTCTTGGATGCTTTGGTAATGTGAATAGTCCTAATGAGCTTCTGGATGTGCAAAACCTGAAAGGGAGCATTGCATTTGCTTGCTTGCAGAGTGAGCTTTTGTTTTTGGTCCTTCTGCCCATGTTTGCAATGAAGGTGAAAAGATGTGGTGGTCAGGAAGCAAGATTGATGCACAGAAAAACCGCTTTTAAGTTTTGAACCAAAACCTTTAAAATGCAATTTGCTTGTGAGCCAAATTCTGACTTTGACTTTTTGCACAGTCGCGTCCGCCCAAAACCTCTCTACTGTGTGCTCGCTGCTTCAGACATCGCAAGTCAACCCGGCTATTGACATGTGCTACACACGGGTACAATCTGCAGTTTCCTATACGACGTGCGTGATTCAATTCGCATTTATTTGAAAAGAAGCTCGAGTCGGCTTAACAAGGCGCGAAAAAAAAATCGACGATGCCAAGACCCCAAGCCACGTGCGTGTGGGGGTGTGGGGGAAGAAATGTTGATGGCCACAAGAACTCACGACTGGTGACGTGGGCTGGAGAGAAAGCCAGGTCCGGACATGATCGTCGGTGGGGATCCGTGCCATCGAGGCGTTCGGGTAGGTCGGTCTTGTGTTGCAGCCGGTGTGGTCGAGTCGTTTTCGCGTTTCAAGTCTTTGAGCTTCATCCTTTGTTATCCTGCCTCAACACCACAACCATTCCATCCACAGATACACCCAGCTCTACCTTCCAAAAAAAAAAAATGTCTCGCTCATCCAACCACGATTGGCAATTCCACGACCCCACCTCAACCTCCTCTCACACCGTCACTAATTCCCCTTGGACGATCAGCATCGCCTCTGGCCCCAAAACCGACTGGTGGACCACCGCCACCGGTTCCGAACCCGAATCTGCCGCACATCGCACCTCCGGTCCTGTCGTCTACCAATCCCTCACCCTCGATCGCTCCACCAACTGGAAGCTATCCGGCAAAGTCACCCAATCCGGCTCGGAACGCTTTCAGCAAACCACCCTCTTCATTCGACGCTGTATGCCCGGCTCCGACGTTGAGGATCAGCAGGGTCAACTATGGCTCAAGGCAGGGATCGAGAATGAAGGTGGTAAAAACTATGTGGGTGTAGTGGCGACCAACCCGTATTCGGATTGGAACGTTTCGCCTCTCCCAGCATCGTCCTCGTCCACGGTACACATGGAGATCGAGAAGACGGGTCCTGACGTACATGTGTACTATACGGTTCATGGCGAAAGGTTGTTGCTGCGTGAAAAGAAGGGGTTCGCATTGCCGGTTACGGAGAGGGAAGAATGGTGGCTTGGCGTGATGGTGTGTGGACCGTTGAGCCAGGCGACAGAAGGCAAGGTCGAAAATTGGTCGTATGAAGAGCTTCCCGCTACCACGCACTAGTCTTTGTTCGCTGTTGCTCTCTCGTAGCATTTCATCACACTCAAACACACACACACAGCACACAGTGGCTGACGAGCATGCAAAAGTAAAAAGTGCGGCATGTGTTTGAAAATCTAGGCCCGCTCAACAGAACGTCCTCGACTCCTGTCCCTACCAAAAGGCGATATCGACCCTGCCAACCCCCACTTCCTCGCGACCCTCGTCAAACTCACCTCGGCCCTCCTCCCCATCCCGCCGCCTCGACTCCTACTCCTACTCGTCCAACCACCATCGTCGTCATCCTCCTCGCCATCAAACGAAAGCACCGGTCTTGGTTCAAACGTATACTTCCTTGCTGGAGGAACATAGTTAGGCGGTTCGCCCTGTTCATCGCACATCTCTGCCAGGCACGGCGAGAAGAAGATCGCTCCACTTAGCGCCTCTGTGAGCGTCATACTTGCGATGAAGATCCATAGTACGACTTCTGTAAGCGCGAGAATGGTGCCAATGACGCGGAAGGCACCCGAATCGAGAACGCTGCCGAATTTCATGGCGGCAGTAGCAAACACTCCAAGGGGGAAAGTG
Organism: Anthracocystis panici-leucophaei; assembly: GCA_014826065.1. Classification (NCBI taxonomy): domain Eukaryota; kingdom Fungi; phylum Basidiomycota; class Ustilaginomycetes; order Ustilaginales; family Ustilaginaceae; genus Anthracocystis; species Anthracocystis panici-leucophaei. The sequence goes on along the minus strand of CP060315.1, from coordinate 63,341 downwards.
AATCCCCACCAGCCCAAGTTGAAGGTCAGCTTGGAAACCAACCACAAATCCACCAAACTCGAAACCGCCAGTATAAGCCAAACCAACCCCAACCCCCAAATGACCAACGCAACGGGAACCGAAACAGCATAGATCGCCGTAGCCATGACCCTCGCCGTCTCCGCATCCGTCGCACGCGCACTCGGCAACGCAACTCCATCCTCCACGCTCAGCTTGTACACCACCGACGCCAACTGCAGCAACGAAAACGCGCCCTGCCCGCACGGTCCTAGCGGCAGGAACGTGCTAACAATCAACTGCGCCGGAGGAATCTTGTAGATCGCTTGCCTAGCGTAGTACAACGACATGAGCAAAAACGCCATCCCAAACCCCGTGCCCCACAATACCCAACAAACGACCAATGTCAGCTTCGCATGTGCTGCTGGTAACAGATCTGCCACCAATCCACCGGTAGCAGAACATACGATGGTCGTGACGACAGGCAGAAACCACACCGCCGTGATCTTATCGAGAGACTGTACGTGGCGGGTGAACTGTATAAACGGCAACCCTATACAGATTGCTAGCGAAAGAACAGCGTTGAACCACCACAGTGCCCAAGTGAAGTACGCAAAACCCAAACCCCATGCCGGCGCGGCTGAAATCGCACACATCGTAATGATCGTAGCCATACCCATCGCAAACGTGCCCAAGAACAACGACTGGGTCGGATGGAAGAGCATAATCCAAAACAGTTGCGGCCAGATGATGTACCTGGCTATGCTGATCCCCAAAAAGAGCAGGTATAGGACTACGTTGAGACCGAAAATGACGTTGGAAATGATCCCTAGACCGTTGAATTGGTATGGAAGCTGATGAAGTAGGATCGCCGTGATACCGGTTCCCATGGTGACGCTGAACCAGCTCGGGGTGAAGTGCATGGTGATACGCCTTAGTTCGGATCGTATGCGCTGTGAGCGGGTTGGAGTGAGGCGTGTGCTGGCCTGGGTGGTTGAGGTTTGGTTGGACGAGGTCGAGTTTGTGTTGCTGAGCGATGATTGGTGCGGTGTGGTAGTGGATGGCTCCTCTTTGATAGCGGCAGTCGCATCTGTGGCCATTGAAGGGTCCATGTTGGGTGCAAAGGCTCGACGGCCTCGCGAGGTGCCTTTTTCGAGGTCGACCATGGATTGTCAAGTAAAGCGTCTGAGCGCTGTGTCGTAACGGTGCTATAGCATATGTTCTCGAAGCGTATCAGCAAGTGACACGGGGGTGATGATGGTTGTACAAGAAGAAAAGCTCAGTACCGGTGGGGATGTCGTACGAGCTCCTTCCACTGTGTAACCAAATCGGCGTTAAAATACGATTCAGATTTTGAGCACAGTGGCGTGCTGTCCCACCGAAATCACAAGCTCAAACGTCATTTCCTTGACAACTGGACCGGACACACACACACACACACACACATACATACAAGACAGCGTTCCACAAGCCCATCTTGGCTTGAATCATACCATTCAAACCATACGCCGCTTTGTTTCTTCAATCCAATCGATCAACATCAACATCCTGCATCGCATCCCTCCTGACAAACCTCTTGACCAGATACTTGCGATTCGTCACACTCCACAGCACAACCTGCACCGCCAGCATGGCCACCAACATGGGTGCCAAGATCTTGATCCCCTGAGGCGCCTTTTGAGACGCGATCCCCACCATGAACGGCAACACGGCCATCCCCGCTGCTGCAAAGGTAGAGATGAAGCTGATGGCAGCGGTCAAGTGAGCGCGTGGTCGAACCGTGCGTTCGCAGACGCGGATCATGGCGGGGAAAGCGGGGCCTAGAAAGACACCGAGCAAAGCTAAGGCGACTGCGTTGGCTACGATGTTGGGTAGCAGCCAGACCAAAAGCTGCAAACCGATGGCGCAGAAGAGGTAGACTAGCACGGCGAGCTCTTCACCCATCCACGCTGTGACGGGGATGAGAAGGATGCGGCCGAAAGCGATACCTGCCCAAAAACCCGAGACGATGGCGTTGGCGCTGGTCGAGGTGTTGCGTACCTCGAGCAAGAAAGTTGAGCTCCAACCACCGACGGTTACTTCGGTGCCCACATAGACTAGGGTGAAGAAGGCGAGAAGGAGCACTTTGCCTTGCTTGACAACGGCTCTGAGCTTGTGGAAACCAGAACGCGAGTCGGTCGGCGCTGGGGTGGGATGCATTTCCATGCCCATACCTGTGGTTGTCGGCATCAGATCCAAGGATGTTGGTTCACCACGATCCGCTGTCGCAGTCATTGTTGGCTTCTCCTTGCCCTCCATGGTTCGTGGCTGCATCTCCATCACTTCCATATTCACCTCCTCCGGCCCCTCAACATGCTCATCCCTCGCCAACCTAAACGCCACACTAACCAACGTCAACACCACCATCGCCAACCCCAACGAAACACAGAAAAAATACTGAAACGCAATCCCCTGCTTCCTACCCTCATGCAAAAACGGGATCGCAGCCAACGGGCTCGACAGTGCACCTACGCCGTACAAAAAATGCGTGAAACCCAACCTGACATCCGCTTTCGGCCTCTGCGAGATCCACACGTTGACCAGCGCGTCCAACGTCGACGTCGACATGCCCGAGAACATCATTGCTACAATGAGCACGGGAAAGGGAGGCATGGTTAAGAACACCAATGGGAAAACTAGACCGAGCGCAGCAGCACCCGAAATCATCTTTCCGAATCCAAACCGATCCATGAGCGGTGAGACAAAGCCAGCGGCGATAATGCAGCCGGTAAAAGTGCCGACAAAGAGCATCGAGACGTAGACAAAGCTCAGATCCCAGCGTTGGCGGATGGCCGGTAGTAGTGCTCCGGGAGTAGCATCGACCCAACCGGCGAGAGGAACAGGTGTACAGCGAGCACTCTTTGAGAAACATACTCTTGCTATGCGGTTCGTTGTCGCCCGAGGCCAGACGGGTGATGTTTTTCACCGCATGGCGGAGAGTGGTGCGCGGACGGAAAGTGTTGGGGCGCGAGGTGGAGCTGAACGAGCCGCGAGAGTGCGTTCGTGATAGAGAAGCTGGGTCGGAGGGCTCGCGGAGGGACATTTCTCCTTTTTTTGGTGTGTTGGCAGGTTCGATGAGAAGAAAGCTGAGGGAGGAAAGCGAGGAAAGCGAGGAAAGCGATCCAGCTCTCTCGACTCTATATATATGTACCTTATCAGCGACCCTCCAGCTTTGCGTTGAGCTGAAAACGTAGGTGACCGAAAATTCCCCACGTTGCGGGTTGCAGCTGTCAAAGAGATTCATCGCGCGCTGTCTGGCTTTTCTGTGCCGGGGGGACAAAGCCGAGGCTCAGTTTACCGTTTAATCGCCGACCAAAAGAAACCTGAGCGTCCTTTCATACATTTCGACCCATGACTCGATGCAATTCCAGCCGATCTATCCAGCGCGGCCACATGAACGCCAATGTGCACCGACCACGTCCTCCTCCGGACCCGTTGATACAGCAACAGCGAGCGAAAGGGGGGAAACAAGTTAGATCCGCGCCGGGGTCGAGAGGCTTTTTCTGCCAAGACCTTGCCTCGCGAAAAAACAAAAATTTGACCGGCCGCTGAATACAAGAAGACCGAGATCGCGCCGAGATGTAGCCCGCTGCTCACACTCCGACGTGAAGATGGGTTGCGATCAGGCGGTGCAAGGGGACTGTTGATTGCAGAAGGCTCAGGGCGATCCTCGGTCAATTGGCAAAAAGGTACCATAGCCGGTGATATTTGTGTCCCATTTGAAAGTAATTGGCCGAGTGGTGACGCCCACTTCAACCTCTCCCTCTCTCTCTCTCACCCCATCCGAACCCCCTCAGCACCGATGCTCTCACAACAATCGCACTCACACTCGCACACCCAGCCATACAAAAACCAAACCACCATTCAAAATCGCCTTACCATTTCACCGCCTTACTCTACAGAATTATGCAACCCCGGTCTCCCCTTTCCCTTCCCAACCTCACCTCTCTTCCCTCCACTGCCCCAACCCTCCCTCAAAAACCCACTCAACTCCTCAAACAGCTCTCTATATGCTCCCCTTACCCCCATACTATGCGCACTATCCGTAAACATCCGAAACCTGAAACCCCTTACCTTGCTCTTCGTCAACAGATCCAACAGGTGGGCCGAGTTGGAGAAATGCACATTGTCGTCCGCTGATCCTTGCATGAGCAAAAACTTGGTGGTGCGGAAACCGTCAGTGATGTGGACCGCTGAACCTTGGTATCCCGTCGGATTGATGAGTGGATGTTTGAGGTAGCGTTCTGTGTAGACGGAATCGTAAAACTGCCACTTTGTGACGGGTGCGACGGATATAGCGAGGGAAAAGAGGTTACGGTTCAATTCGACGGTTTTGGCTGTCAAGTATCCGCCGTACGACCAACCCCAAAGTCCGATTCGAGTCTCATCGACGTACGGTAAACTGGTGATGAGCGAAGCAGCTTCGTTGACGTCTTGTGCTTCCAATTTACCCAAGTTTCGCGCAACTACAGATCGATAACCTTGCCCTTTGAAACCTGTACCCCTTCCATCGACTACCACGACAATATACCCGAGCGTAGACGCAACGTACTGATGCCAATCCGCACGGTCCCATCGCGCATCGACCAGCTGGCTATCCGGTCCACCGTATACCCTCATCAGTACCGGATAGCGTGTGGCTCCTGTCGGGTCGAAATCATGCGGTCGGATTTCCTTTACGCTCGCCGTAACGCTGCTCCCATCGGGTAAAGTGCTATTGAGCGAGAGCTGGTAAAAAACGCTCGACGGTCGAACGTACTGACTCGAAATCTGGCGGAGCAGCTTGTTGTCTTCCAGCACCAGTTCAAACGTACCATCGTCTAAGCCGATGATCTTCTGATACGGCACATCGGGTCCCTGGTAGTGCAACACATAGTAGGCGCCTTTGGGGTCGAAATCGACGTCGTAGTATCCGGGTTTGCTGACGTCGGTCAACGCTGTTGGCTCTTTGGCGTTGTACATGGTAGTGCCGGAAGACGTCCAATCCGGCAGTTCGACCCAGTAAACATGTCGTTGAGCAGGCGTCGGTCGCGCAGCGACAAAGTAAGCACGTCGACGTTTGGCATCGACATGTTTCAACTCGGCGATCTCCCATTTCCCACCCGTCAGGAATGTAGGTTGGGCTGAACTGGCTGAAGGGTAGTACGCTAGATGCCGGAATCCTTCTGATGAAACCACAATGTCGAGGTAGGCTGTTGATCGCACCGACAGATTGTGGTGCGATAGCGGTTCGATGGTTTGCGCCGCCCGGATCCAGCCGCTCTGATCCGCACGAGCATCCTGCCTGCGCACCACCTGTCCGACCACTTCAGTCGACGTTGCTTTCGAAGCCAGATTGAAACGCACAATACGCATCACATCGCTCACCCGATCCGTTTCCCTCACCAACAGCTCTGCATCCGAAACCCACTTTACCTCGGTCACCAACCTCTGCTTCCTCCCCTCCTCACTCGATAGCAACTTATCCACTTGATCCCCCTCCTCCCCTCGTGGACTTTTCAACGAATACTGGGTAACCTTTACACCCGCCCCGCCTCCTCTCTTCGTCTCGGCACGAATCTCATCCAGATTGACCAGTTTGACGCTCACCGTCGGATTCGCATATCCAGGCTTGGGATACTTCATCCCCACCATTTGCTGGTACGGCGTGGTCTTGCCTGCCTGATACGCATCCGGGTTGTACTTGGGGAACTCGTACACGGGTACTTGTGTTTCGTCCAACCGCAGGAAAACGAGTTTGGTACCCGCAGGACTGAACCATAGCACCGAATCGCTGGCGAATACCTCTTCTTCGTACACCCAGTCGGGGATGGCGTTGAAGATGGTTTCGGCTCCATCGTGGGTTACTTGGATCGCGTCTTCGCCGGCGCGAGGGATGAAGAAGAGGTTGTTGTCTTCTACGTACGCGATCGATGGCGGGTCCACCGAGTTCTGTGGGGTTGGCGCCCAAGCAGCAAACGACACTTTTGGCGGTGCACTCGGTCCCGTACCCAACGACACCGTCTTCTTCCTCACAATATCGTGCAACCACAAATGACTCTTCTTACTATACCTCCACTGGCCCCTCTCGTTCGTAAAGAACAACACCCACTTGACATCCGGCGAAAACACATACCGCGTCCAATCCAACATTCTCCCACTCGCATCTACAACATCTTTACCCTGTACTATCAAACTCTTCCCCCCACCCACCGCCACTTTCCCCACCCCCGTCTGAGTGAATCGCGCATGCGTAACGTCTTCCAACCAGATATCTCGCGTTCTCCAGTCGACGTGACTGAAAACACCCTCGTCTGGATCCTCCTCACTCCAGGTGAGATCGGTGGTTCGAGGAGCGAGTGTACCGCCAAAGATAATGTCCATGTCGAGAGGCATGAGTTCGGACAATTTGGAAGAGGAAGAGGTGACTTCGGAGAGGGGGAGACCGGTGCCTACGGAAGATGAGGCAAAGTTGTGCCAGCCGGGGAGGTGGAAGTCGATGGAGAAGGTGGAGGTGTTGGCGAGTGCGTAGTTGCCTGCAGGGGTGTTGGGGGAGGATGATTGTTTGAAGATCGACGTTGACGGGTTGGGGGTAGTGAGATCGGCAGTTGGTGGTGCAGTGCTGGTGGTTCCCGATAACCACTGCAGCACAGGCAAACCAAGCAAAAAACCGAGAATCACACCGATAAAGATCATACTCCCCGCCCAAACACCTCGACCTTTGCGCTTGACCCATACCGGCAGTGCAGCATCGCGATCGGCTTGCATCAACCCCACCTGCTCATCGTCGTCCAACTGCAACTCCAAGTCATCGCGGGCGGTGTACCGTGAAGGACCGCCCTTGGGCGGGTATATTGAACGATGCTCTTCCTCCTCCTCATCGTCGCGATACGATTCCTTTTCGTGCTGATCGAAAGAAGCGTCGGATGCCGTAGCTTGCGAGTCGTACGACGGTCGTGGCGGTGCTTTGCGTGTGTCGACCATGGTTTGTCCCTTCCTGGGAAAATCGTCTAAGCAAATAGTGGTAGCCTATCGATGCGCTGAGCATGCGGTGATACCAGCTCACTATGAGGTCGTAGAATGAAGAGAAAGACCGAGCAAACGCGAACCGCACGATGTTTGATGTGGTTGTAACGCAAGAAGGTCTTGTTTCATCTCGACCAAGGGTCCACCACTCACACGCTCACGCTCAGGCACTCCACCGTTTTTCGATTGCCGAAAAACTCCCCCACCAAAAAAAGCTGAAGCTCGCCGCCATCTCTCGGAAAAAAGTGCTCCCACACTCAGACACGCATGCGCATTCCCCGCCTAGCGTCTCCATGCCTTGCTTGCCAAAAACATCCGATTCAGTACACAACACACACTGAACTTCGAAGCCGAATATCACTAATAAAACAAACAAGCTACCTTGAAGTTACAAGCACCCCTACAAAAAGCGGGTGAAGTTGTCGAGTAAAACAAAACGAGTGTAGTCAGAACCGTTACGGCCAAACGATTCCTAGTTGGTAGGACGGGGGGAATGATAGAAACGAGCGTAAAAAGTCGGAAGGGAAAAAAAAAAAAAAAAAAAAAAAGAAAAAAAAAAGAAAAAAAAAGGATGGGCAGGCCAAAGAAAGCAAGGCCAACTATCAAAGCAGGGGGCTCTCTAGCCCCTCCAAAACAGGGGATGGTCCCGGGTATATAAATCGTATACAAATAGCTCCTTGCTCACGACGAGCGGCAATTTTTTCGGGGTTTATACGGGCGACTTGCGCTTCGCCAACCCCGGCGAAGTGGACTGCATGAGCACAGGCGTCCCTTGATTGCTCGGTCCTGAATTCGAGGCTGTACGCTTCATGTTGGTTCGCATGGCTTTGGCGTTGGGTCCATCGCCGCCTTCGGGAGCAAAGAAGCCTTGGTCGGTCATGTTCAGGTTGTTGTTGTGCCCAAACTGCGCAAATCCATTTGCTGGCAGGAATGGCGACGACGGATCAAAGGCTTTAAACTGTCCACCTACCATCGCTCCTGGCGCAGGCGAGGGTGGGAGCGGTGTGTTGATAGCCGCCATCATTGCTTGGTGCTGCGGTGTCAGCGGTGAAGGTGGCATGCTCATGGCTCCAAACCCACCGGCGTGGCTCGCTGAAAGCCCTGCCGATGTAGGACTTACACCAGGATGCATGCCCGGCGCAGCAAACATCCCCGCTGCTGACGACGTGTCGATGGCCAAACCAGCCAATCCCGGTCGGTTGCCACCTGGCACACCACCACGGCCCAAGTTGAAGTGAGGAGGCGGCATCTGACCTTCACCGAACGAAGCCGATCGTTGCGGTGTCATGTTGGCTCCGACCGCCATCATCCCACCATCACCATGCATCGATCCATGCATCGGCGACCCATTCATCGCCAGCATGCTTTCGCTCTGTGCCGAACTCGAAGAAACACGACGAGAGATAGGGGTGCCAGTAGCCATTCCAAACCCGTCGGGCGTCGCGCCAAACGTCGGCGGAGGAGCGTGTCGCGGCCCAGGGCCCATGCGCAGACCTCCCGGGCCCACACCCGCCCCGAACTCGGGCTCGGTGACAAAGATAGGCGGACCATCGTGCCCCTGAGGCGTCCAAAGACCTTGCGGAGGCATCGGCGAAGGCAAATCCAGCGTTGGGATACGCACATCGAACCCCAAAGTACCGCCACTGGACTTTTTCACGTGCTCCAGCACGAGTCCAAGCACGTCTCTGAGCTGCGTAGTGAAGGTGCGAAGCGCCATGTTCTGCTCGGTAAGCTCTTCGAGCCGGAACTGCATCTCGTCGACCTGCTGTCGCAACTGCATTTGGCCAACACTGACACTGTACTGCAGATCCCGCGCTTCGACACGAGCGTGCTCCGAATCCAACGCTTTCCTGCGAATGTCGTCGAGCAAGTCTGGTCTGCCCCGTAAGAATTTGGGATGCGAGAATTCCCAAATCTGAGCATCGACCGACTGACGATGACCTCGTGGCGTCTTGTTGACTTTATAGAAGCCGTACATATTGAGCTGTCGGATGAAACTGCTAAAATTACTGTGCTTGAAATGCTTGCCGAGCACCTCTTTTGCGAACTCGTCAAAATTGCAGACCATGACGCTGGTGCCGTTTCGATTCCAGCTGATAAGATGCTGGTAGTCGGGGTCGCTGACCATACGGAAGAGCTTGTAGACAAACTTGCTGCTCTGTCGCTTCTCTGCAGCGAGATCGGCCTCGGATTGGCTGGTAACGTTGGGATCATCTACGGAAACATCGCCCATGCTCTGATTCGCCAAAGGACCGGAAGTGGGGCTGTCGGCGTTCTGAGATCCTGTGGCGCTTTTGATAGATGTAGAGCTGTAAGATCGCATAGTAGCCGTCATGCTTCCGGTCTCGTTGTTGAGATTGTATTCGATGCGTAGTGGCGAGGTGGCCGAGTGTGCGCCGAGGTGAGCGTCCGAGACAGAAGTGTTATTGGTGCCATCAGGATGCAAGAGCGGCGATGTTGTAGCGGCACCGTTCATATGAAAAGAGTTGGTTGCTTGATCTGCTGGTGAAGCCAGATTGGATGGAGGAGAAGAGGCGGTAGTTCCAGCAAGATTGAGTGAAGCATACTGCTGCTGCTGCTGCTGATCAGGCTCGGCTTTGACAGAAAGCCCAGAGATGTTGAGGTGCAAGTTGGAGCTGGAAGAGTTGGGACGCATAGCGGTGGTATCGTGACCATACGGGCTGAGCGATGCGTTGCTATCAGACGCACCTAGGTTGGCCATATCAGGCAGATTATGCTGTAGCTGCTGATGCGGAGATGAAGAGGCAGGAGCTTGAAAGAAGGTGTCAAAAGCTGGATCGAAGCTCTGACCGTTTTCGATACCGTTCATGCTGGGCGAGTGGTCCGAGAGAGAGAGAGAGAGAGAGAGAGAGAGAGAGAGAGAGAAGTGCGAAGTTGGTTTTGCTAAGGTAGGTGCTGCATTCGGGGAATGCCAGCGGAGGTAAGTGCCGGCAAAATGGGCAATCTTGCAGTCGTCGCGAGAAAGTGTCCTGTGATGTAAGATCCGGGGTTGTAGGTGATGAAAGATCGTTCGATGCTAGCGTCGAGCAGTGCAAGTGGTTTTGTTCGAGGTACAGGCCACCGTGTAAAGGAGCGAGGTTGAGGTATCAGGTTTACTAGAGGAACGAAAGCGATGAAAGGAGCGTGATGGAAGTAGACGGCGACAGAGACTTGTGAGAAGAGAGCTAGCAGTTGAAGGACCGAGCGAGAGTGAGCTGCACAATTGTTACAGGTGAGGTCGCGATGGACGCTTGACGCCGATCTGTACAAGCAAGCGATAGTAGAGAGAACGAGCGACGAGACGACGACACGTGAGAGGATGAGGAGAGAGGCAGACGCCGGTGATGAAAGATCGAAGGGTCCAAAGCTCCAACAGGTTCAAGCTCAATTGTCAATTGTCAATTGTCGAAAGAGGCACACTCCGATCACGCTTTTCCCAAGTCGCGCGCGGAGAGAGAGAGACAGTCAAAGTGCCCAAGTGCATGCAGCAAGCAGCAAAGACAAAAAAAGACACGCTCAAAAGTATTGATGCAGAACGGGTGGCCGGAAGAGCGCGACGTTTCCCGGTGAGGAGACAGCACGAAAACACTGGTAGACTGCCTTGGCGTGACTGACTGACAGCGATAGTGACACTGTCACAGACAGCGCCGCCCTCGTCCATCACTGAAACAGCTTTGCATCAAAAAAGGAGAGCGCGCGCGCGTGTGTGTGTGTGTGTGTGTGTGTGTCGGCTGTCAACAGGCTTCCTTGCTGCTGCTGTTCCTCTCGTTGATCATCAAAAGCCTAATCTTGAGCTTCTCTCGTTTCAATCACTCGCTCAGCACAAGATTGACCGTCGGATCAGCCTATCATCCTTTGATCTTTTCCAATCCAAGTATCGGGCCCGTTCCGACAAACATGACAGTTGGGACGAGCTTGGAGCGATGAAACAAAAGCCGCTCGGCTTCTCGTAAGCGGGGCACCAAATGGATTGCAGCCTCGCCAGTACAGTACACTGCAATGGCGCTTCTGCGGACTTGCGTTTATACGCGTTGCAGCTGATACTGTACAGTAGCAACATGACGTGCAGCGCACTGTTTCATATGGCGGATGCAAAAGTATCTGCATTTCAGGTTTCATTTCCCTTCCTTTCCGCAACTCGTTTCAAACTGTCAACCCACCGAAGCGGGGCGCAAGCTACCACTTTCATATTGTCGAGCTTCCCTTTGTGAAGCCCTTCGAAAATCAATGGCACATACGGTAAAGCGTGTGTCGCGAGTCCCACAGCCGTCTCCTAGTCGGAATGGACCGTTGACTCCTGTCTTTGACTCGCGTTGCATATCGAAACTACAGTATTGTACATGTCGAGTTCAAACGTCAGGTCGTTCGTCATCTAGGCAGGAAAGCTTTGAACTCAAACCGATCCGCCGACGGTATCCTTCCCACCATTCGCAGACGGTGGCGGCGGCGGCGGTGGCGGCCCGTCTCTGTTATTCGTGTCAGTTTCAGACCGAGAATGCTGGTCCGTCATCGACCACATCCGCTGCCAGCTTTTTGGCAAGAATGCCAGTAAAAATCCCAATCCCCCTCCTCTGCTGCTGCCTCCACCTTGATCAACACCAGCAGAGCCAGAGGCAGGTCCAAAACGGCTCAAGAATCCAGGCCGATAGCTCGTCGACCGAGAGTGCGTATGTGGTTGCAGATTCGGCGATGGGAAATGCGGCAATTCCAGCAGCGACGGTTGCTGTTTTTGCTTGCAAGGTTTACCATCACCGCTGCTGCTGCCGCCGCTCTGCTGTCGAATGTCGCGATCCTTGGCCTCGATCTCACTAATGGTGCGGTTACGCTTCCAGCCATATTTGGACCTGAGGTATTCCTACGGGAGCGGCTCGCTGCTCGAAGAAAGTCGGTTCAAGTGAACGTAGACGTCCGTACCGTATCCTTCCATCGAAATCAGCTTGAGGTCGCCGCCAAAGTAACGAGCGTACAGTCTCGCCAGTGGAAGACCATACCCGAATCCAGCCATGGGCGCCTTGAAATCCGAAGCGTTGAACTCGGGGTCCAAGTCCTCCGACTGCGCCGTCGTGTACATGTACGTCCACACCAAAGGCATCTCGCTACGTGGGATTCCTCCGCCTTCATCGCTGATCTTGATCGTAATGTCCTCTTTACCTTCGACCACAATCACCTTGATGGGCGGGAAGTTGTCCTCCTGGTCGACGCCGTATCGCTCCACCACGGCTCGAAGCGAGTTCTTGAGCAGCTCAAAGAGCATGTGGTTCAAATGGCTTGGCACGTACATGAACGTCAGATCCGGTGGACACACGAGCTGCACAGGTGGACCTTTGAACAGGCCGTAGTGCTCCTCGCACACGAATCTTGCGTTTTCAATCGCCTCGTGCGCCATGGCTCCAACGTTGGTGTTCGTGCAAATGATGCCGACGTACTGCTCGTGCTCCTGGTTGCCATCCACCTTGACACGGGCGATCTGGTCCGAGAGCGAGAATTCGCCGCTGTTACTCGAGCTGCTGCTTCCGCTGCCGATCAGCTTGGACGAGGGACGTTGTGACGAACGGCTCAGTGCGATGTGCTGTCCGATCAAGATACGAATGCCGATACGCGAGAGGTAGAAGCGATCCAAGAAGGACTGCACGTCAGCCTGAAGCGTATTGGCCTTTCTTGATCGTTTGTATTCGAGCACGCCTTGCGCGATGGTGGTAACGACGGCGTCGTGCCTCTTTTTGATCTTTTCAAGTGCCTTTGTGAAGTCTTCATTGTACTGCTCGATCTCGCTTGGCCATTGATGGTGAGGCAGATTCGCGTAGTATCGATGTTCGAGGAGTGCGCGTGATCTTGAGCCGTTTCCGTTCTTGCCGTTGCCGTTCTTTGGTACGAGCGCCTTTGCGAGGCTTGCATCGCTGTCGGTGAGGGTGGCCGATTCGAGTAAGCTCGGGTTTGGCTTGGATTCGGGAAGAGGCTCTAGATTCTTGGAGGCGGTCTGTAGCAGTTTTTGGACCGAGTCCGAAAGTCTTGGCTTGGGGAAGTTGACGAGCTCCTCGAACGACTGAGCGTACCAGTTCTTGACCTTGACGATCGAAGGCATCTTGGAGAGGTCGTGCGGTAACTCGTCGAGCTCCTTGACACGATGTGCGAGTCGGATGGGTAGTTCCTCGGCGAGGAAGCTGCCTGCTTGGAGGATGGTACCTGGATTTGGGTTGCGTCCGAATTGTACCATCTGACGTAGTGAGATGCCCGTTTGTGGGAAACTTGCAAAGTGATGGAGCTGCGACCACAGCTTTTGTGAGATTTGGTAGCTCATCTTGGTGGATGTGAGTGTGACTGGCGGCGATCCGAACGAGGACCGACCGAGCTTGCCGTCGTCAAAGGGGGATTTGGAGAGAGAGAGGTGCAGCTCAGCGTCAAACGTGCGCTGGCGTGTGTGCTTTTGCGTACAGGGGCGTCTGAGGACGCACAGTATCGATAACGCTACGTGAGAATGCGATTGGCAAGTGGCCCCCCGATGATCGTCCGGTGACCTCGTTGGACTGAATGCCTGCGGATGGGATGCAGGTTCAGTCGATTGTTTGCTTGACGACGAAGGACGAACAACAAGTGTGTGATTTGCTTGAGCGTGGAAAATCTTCGTCTATGCGTGGGTATCAAGGGGCGCGATGAGCCAAGAGTCAAGATGCTTGATGGAGAAGATGGAGGTTCGAAAGTGGATCGGATCGAGTCGAGTCCCAGGTTGAGGAACAAAAGGTTGCGGGGAAGCTCGAGCTTGGAGCGTGAAAATTGAATTGAATGAGTCAACTCGCGACAAGCAACGAAGCAAACCTTTTCTCATCCGAGGTTAGCAAGCGAAGCAAAGCAAAGCAAAGCGAAGCAAAGCGAAGCGCACACAGGGATTTACCGCGAATTTCCAGAGCGGAGGAGCGCAGATTCGGCATGTCAGAGTCACAAGAGTGAGGCAAAGCGCTGAGCCAACCGAGGGTTCACACAGAGGGTCCACAAGGAGAAAAATGCGGCAGCAGAGCGCAGAGATTCCGTTACGGCTCAAAATGCACGATCGTCCGTCACAGAGAAAAGGCCACTTGTCACCCAATCAGCACAGAGCAGCAACTCCGTAGGCAAAGTTTTGCATCGAACGCGCCCGTTGAAACCTTATCGGTGCGGTTCCTGATCCATGATAGCCAGAGCGGATTCCGGTGCCGCAACTGTCTTTGATACCACATCCAGCCATCGAAATCATGTCCGACCCTCAAGACGTCGTCGTCGCGGGCGGCTCGCGCCCGTCGATACAAGCTGCGCACAACGATAAGCTGCGATCCGAGGAGGATGGTGGATCAATGGACAAGGCCATCCACACCACTGAGGCAAGCGACCACGTCGAAGGTGGTGTTACCGCTACCGAGCGTGCTCACCTCAAGCAAGGGTTGGAGCAACGCCATCTTTCGATGATTGCGCTCGCTGGCTCTATCGGTACGGGTCTTTTCCTGTCGCTGGGCGGTTCCATCCAGACTGGTGGACCTCTCGGTGCTCTTCTCGGATACGCTATCGTAGGAGCCATCGTCTGCGCCGTTCAATTCGCCCTCGGTGAAGTCTCGGCTCTTCTGCCGGTCACTGGTTCGTTCGTCCGCCATGCCGACTACCTCATCGACCCCGCGTGGGGTTTCGCGGTGGGTTGGAACCTGGTCTACGGAAATGTGCTCTCAATCCCATCCGAGATTTCGGCAATTTGCGTACTCTTCCAATTCTGGACCGATATCAACTCGTCGCTATTCATCATGATCTTTATCGTCCTCACCTTCGCAATTGGCGTTGTGTTTGTGCGCATCTACGGTGAGGTTGAGTTCGCCTTTGCTTCCCTCAAGCTGCTCACCATCGTTTTCCTGATCATTTTCGGATTGGTCGTCAACCTCGGCGGAATCCCTGGCGTCGAACGCATCGGTTTCAGATACTGGAATACACCTGGGCCTTTCATCGAGTACATTGGAACAGGCTCTTGGGGAAAGTTCCTTGGCTTTTGGAGCGTGATGACCTCAGCCGTTTTCTCGTTTGCTGGAGTTGAATCGCTTGCCATGGCTGCTGCCGAGACCAAGAACCCGGGTCGAACCATCCCACGAGCCTGCAAGAGGGTGTTTCTGCGCGTCGTCATCTTCTACATGCTCGCAGTGCTCGTTGTGGGTATGCTGGTACCTTCCGATGATCCTCGACTTAGCGACTATTCTGGTACTGCCGCTCAATCTCCCTTTGTCGTCGCTGTTTCGACCGGAGGATACACGGCGGTCTCATCGGTCATCAATGCCGTTCTGGTGACATCAGCATGGTCCAGTTCCAACCAGGCCCTCCTTAGTGGTACGCGAGTACTCTATGGTCTGGCTCTCAAGCGACAGGCGCCTCGATTCTTCCTGAAAACGACCTCCTGGGGTATTCCTATCTATTGTACCCTATTCTTTACGGCGTTCATGTTCCTAAGCTTCATGACTCTGTCATCGGGCGCTCTTACGGTTTTCTACTGGTTCGTCAGCTTGACTGCTGCAGGAGTGTTGGTCTCGTGGTCGACCGTGCTGTTCAACCATATTCGCCTCAAGACTGCCTTACGACGTCTAGGCATCCCGGCATCCGAGCTTCCTTGGAACAATGGCTGGACATTGTACTCGAGCTACGTCGCGCTGGTCATGTGTATTGTTATCCTCTTCACCGGAGGCTTTACCGTCTTCACCCGCGGAAACTGGAGTGCCAACAGCTTCGTGTCGAGCTACCTCGACATCCCTCTCGTGATCGTCTTTTTCCTTGGATGGAAGTTTATCAAAAGACCAAGTGGGTCAAACTCGAAGATTTGCCTTTGCGAGAGGCTATTGACCAGGCCAAAGAGCGAGCTGAGCAGGCTGAGCGAAAGCAAGAGGCAGAAGAAGCGCTTAAGGGTAAAAGGACCTGGCTCCGCTTTATCAGCTGGATATGGGATTAGGTCAAAAAGGATTCTCAGCGTCACCGTCTTTCAACAGTATACCCTATCGTTGCCTATCTCTTTTTATTGTATTAACTTATGGCTACTTTCGATCTCACTGCTGGCTCTCTCAACAGACCAGCTTAATGCAAATGTCATGCCTTTGACTCTCGACGACACCTTCTGGGCTGTGACATCGATGAGGGCCGATATCGTCGGTGCATTGCCGTTTATGTCTGTGAAATGAGGCGTTTCTGAACAGCCAAGAAGACGTGCAGGCGTCCCTCCACGCCAAAAGATTTTGACTGATCAATTGCCCACTTTTTTCGAGACGAGACGGATTTGCCGTTGATTTCATCACAGTGCGGCACCGCGTGGGAAATCACACACGCAGGGATCGAGCAACGGAGACGCCGACAAAAAAAAATGGCTCGCCCGCATGAAGATAGCGCTGCTTCTTCTTCGTCTTCTCCCTGTCACCTCAGTCACCGTGTACAGCAAGCAACCTCTCAAACCTTCTCTTTATCTGCCTGCTGGATCGACGCTGAGCAGGCAACTCGACCCACAACGGCTTGCTTCCGACGGGCATGTTGCCTACCATGACGGAACCAGACCGTTCGCGCCGAAACGGTCAGAGCTCCTCATCCAATTCCAGACAGCCTTTCGAGGTGGCTGCTGACGAATATCAAGCTCCCTTTCAGCTACCAGCCAAGAAAGCTGAGACTGAGCCATCCGAAGGTGCGCCGGTCGATCAAGCCGATATAGCCGCGTTCGCATCATCGCCATACTTTGACGACCAGGAAGCAAGAGAGGCTATCGAATGGGCCCAGTCTCAACAGCAAGCCGAACTTGATGATTCAACCGAAGGTGCAACTGGAAATGGCGCTGTCGAGATCGGGGGTCTACGACGACGACGAGACAGCCAGGTTGGTAGCTACGATGAAGGCGGCAGCATCTTTGACGGTCCCGGTGCCGGTGCTGTGCCCAGCTCGGTCAGCAGTATGCGTCACGAAATGGCCAGGCCAGAGCTAGGTCGTCGTGCTTCACGCAGCTCTCGTCGTCGCATTTCCATGGAAGGTCGCTCACCTCGCCGTACACGCAAGCTCTCCAGCGCTTCTGCCCACAGCGAAGCTATCACCATATCTAGCGAACGCAGCGTCTCCCCAGACTCGGTCGCCGGTCGTCGCAAGCCAGCAAGTCAGCGCAGCGGTAGCACCTATCACTTTGGACGTAGAAAGCGTGTCCCAGAAGATGCAGACTTGACCGGCTCCAGTCAGCCCAAGGGTATGCTTGGTTCCATTCTTGCTTCCATCCGCGGCGACCGTGGCGATGATGATAACGACGACGCTCGTAGCCGTCGCTCCTTTTCCCGACCTCTTCTCTCACGCAGGCGGTCTTCGGGGTCGGTCGTCTCTTCGCGAGCCGGTCGCTCCGATGCAGGCCGCGATAATGAAGACGAAGAAGATGATTACGACAACAGCAGAGGTTGGAGCGACGACGATTACGGCTTCGAAGACGAGGAAGACGACGATGATTCTTATCATTCTTCGGACGACGACGCTTCCAACCGAAACGGCATCCTCCCTTCCGCCTTTGGTACACTCAGTGGCGCAGTCGATCCAGTCTTTGGCGATACGCGCTTTTCCACCGACCATCTACCAGAGGACGAGCTGGATGCCGAGCTTGCTGGCCGTGATTTAGAACAAGGCGAAGCTTCTGGATTTGGTCGCTCTGAGGGCGACCTCAGGTCCAACTCCCACCTTCGCGCTCAGGCAAGTGGCGTCAGCGCGGCACAGGCGCAAAAGGAGATGAGCTATCTCGACAAGTCATCCAAGAGCAGACAGCAGGTCTATTTAACAGAAGAAGACACACTCATCCGCCTCACCGGTTACAAGACGCTCGTCGGTAACCAGATCATCTACTCGATCGTCTGCTGCCTCACACTCGGCATCGTCTACCTCATTGGCCGATGGCTCCCTCGTTTCCGTCTCAAGTACGTTTGTAAGGAGGTCGAGTTCGAGAAAGCTGAATTCATCATGATCGAAAGCCAGTGGGGCGACCTGCACAAGGAGAGGACCACAACCATTCCCTTTGCTCGTCCTCTTGCCACTGTCTTCCCACATTCCTCCCGCGAGCCACCTTCGACCCAAGCCGAGGCTCAGTCCATGCCGACCATCAACCTTCCTCCTGAGCTGGTCAACAAGAGCAACGCAACTTCCAAAGCCGCTTCTGCCAGGAACAGCATCGTCAATGGCGGCACACCAGCAAACGGCGCTGGCGGCGCAGGCGATGTTCCAGCTACCGGCGGTCTTCCCATGCTGTCCGGTGTTCAGACGGAACAGCTCATGGACCTCACCTTCTTTGACTATCGTTACACTCGCTACGCGCTGCATCCCCCGACCGGACGTCTTCGTATGATCAAGGACTGGAGAGATCCTCTCTGGATATCGCTCGCCGCTATCAACAATGGTCTCAGCTGGGATGCTGAAAAGGACCGCACCACCATTTTCGGAAAGAACGCCATCGAGATCCAGGCCAAGTCCACATGGCAGCTTCTCGTCGACGAAGTGCTGCATCCCTTCTACATGTTCCAGATCGTCTCGATCATTCTTTGGTCCTTCGACAACTACTACTACTATGCATTCTGCATCGCCGTCATCTCACTCGTCTCCATCTTCACCACACTCCTCGAGACTCGACAGACAGTCAACCGCATGCGAGAGTTGAGTCGCTTCTCGTGCGACGTTCGCGTGCTCCGCGAAGGTAATTGGCAGGTGCTCGATTCGAACGACTTGGTCCCTGGTGATATCTATGACGTGGCCGAGCCTGGCCTGCTCCTCTTCCCTGCCGACAGCGTGTTGCTCAGTGGCGACGCCATCGTCAACGAGAGTATGCTCACGGGTGAAAGTGTTCCCGTGAGCAAAGTGCCGCTCACCACGTCCAGCATGGTCGGTCTGCATGCAGCAGGAACCGAAGTGACTGCTGATCTGGCCAAGCACTTTCTCTTCTCTGGCACGCGCATCATTCGTATCCGTGGAAGCGGTTCGAATGAGAAGAACGAGGCCAGCGCGAGGGCCATGGTGGTTCGTACCGGCTTCAACACGACCAAAGGTGCCCTCGTCCGCAGCATGCTTTTCCCCAAACCGATGGGTTTCAAATTCTACCGTGACTCTTTCCGCTTCATCGGCTTCCTCGCCGCCATCGCCGGTATCGGTTTCACCTTTGCTGCCGTCAACTTTGTCAAGATCGGCATTGCTTGGCACATTATCGTCATCCGTGCGCTCGACCTCATCACTGTCGTCGTTCCTCCTGCCTTGCCCGCCACCATGTCCATCGGTATCTCGTTTGCCATCAACCGTCTGCGCAAGGTTGGCATCTTCTGCATCTCGCCCAACCGCGTCATCATCGGAGGCAAGGTGGATGTGTTTTGCTTTGACAAGACGGGTACACTCACTGCTGAAGGCCTGGATGTGCTGGGAACTCGTACGATCGATCTCAAGGCCGGAAGATTCAGCGAGCTGCACGAGACGGTCGAGGAGATGCCGGTCGGAGCGGGCGCCAAGAATGATGCGGATGCTCGCAAGATGCCTCTTCTGTACGCCTTGGCCACTTGTCACTCGCTCAAGGTCGTCGATGGCGAGGTGATTGGTGATCCGCTCGACGTCAAGATGTTTGAATACACTGGCTGGACGCTGGACGAAGGCAAAGACCGATCGGCAAAAGCGACGACAAAGACGGGAACAGCCAAGAATGGCAAGTCGAAACTGACAGAGCGACCTCCTGCCTTGGTGCAGACCGTCGTTCGTCCACCTGGTGGGCAGGCTTTCGAGGTTGAAGATGCCATCAAATCCGGTCGACACGCTCATTTTCTAGAGCTCGGCGTGCTGCGCACGTTCGAATTTGTCTCTTCGCTTCGTCGCATGTCGGTGATTGTCAAGCGGTTAAAGTCTCAGTCGATGGAGGTGTTTGTCAAAGGCGCTCCCGAAGTCATGGCCGACATTTGCGATAAGGACACTTTCCCCGCCGATTACGACGATCTGCTCTCGTATTACACCAAGCACGGCTACCGAGTTATTGCATGTGCTGGCAAGTCGATGGCCGGCATGAGCTGGATCAAAGCACAGCGTATGCGTCGAGAGCAAGCCGAAAGCGGATTGCGGTTCCTCGGTCTCATCATTTTCGAGAACAAGCTCAAGGAGGGCAGTGCGCCTGCGATCGAAGTGCTGCGCAATGCCAACATCGTTACGAAGATGGTGACGGGTGATAACCCACGTACGGCCATCAGCGTGGCTCGAGAGTGCGGCATGGTGGGACAATCGGCGCACGTGTTTATGCCGACGTTTGCAGAGGGCGATCAGCGAAGTCCGAGGGCGGTGGTGGATTGGTCGAGTGTGGATGACGACAGGATCAAGCTGGATGCGTACAACCTGCAGCCGAGGGAAGTGGATCCGCATGTGCTGGATCTGGAAGAGTTTGATTTCCAAGATTATCAGCTGGCGTTGACGGGCGATGTGTTCCGATGGATGATCGATTTCGCGCCTATCGAGACGGTGAGGAGGATGCTGATCAAGGGTACGATTTTCGCACGCATGTCGCCGGACGAGAAGCATGAGCTGGTGGAAAGGCTACAGGCTCTCAACTATTGTGTTGGCTTTTGCGGTGATGGAGCCAACGATTGTGGTGCGTTGAAGGCGGCAGATATCGGCATCTCTCTGTCGGAAGCCGAGGCGTCGGTGGCTGCCCCTTTTACGTCGAACCGTGGCGATATCTCGTGCGTGCTAGACACGATTGCGGAAGGAAGAGCGGCGTTGGTGACTTCGTTCAACTGTTTCAGCTACATCTGCTTGACGTCGTTGATCCAGTTCTCGTCGGTGCTGCTGATGTATTCGATCGGCAGCTCGTTGTCCGATGGACAGTTTATGCTGGCCGACTTTTCGGCGCTGTTGTTGAGCGTGTTCTCGGCCAGGACGGGACCACCGTAGAGCCTTTTCTCTGGACGTTGACTAACTTAGAATTCACAACTTCATTCAACCAGATCATCGAACACTTTGCGAACCGGATTATGTGCGATTGGATTGATACAAATACAACTTAAGAAATGAGAGTGTCTGAAAGTGTAGGTGTGTGTGTGAGAGAGAGAGAGATCAGACCTCTCCGTCGTTTTGCATGCTCCTCTCCACTGCCTTGTACGTCTTACTCCCATGCTTTCTACCCTTTGACCTCCTCGACCTCCTCGAAATCCTCTGAACCACCTTGACAAATCTAACCACATACTTTGCCAACACCGACTCGAACACGAAACTCAGCACCGTATTGATCACCACCGCTACGAACAGTACCACGTGAAACGATCTCGGAAACTTGACCAGGCCCAGTAGATCCGCTACAAACCCTTCCGGCGTGAACAGTGCGTACAGCGAAAACAGCAGTAGCAGTGTGACGCTGGTCATCAACCAGACGTTGGTTATTGGGTTCTTGCGGTACGGATAACCGGTAGTATAAACGAGGCAGCCAATCGTGTACTGGAAGGAAGAGACGAGAAACACGGCCGAATTTTCGGGATTGGAAGAGTTGAGCTCGGCATCCGGATCGATGATCGGTGGACGATACCAGGGTTGTGCACGAACGTAGTAGAACGCCCACATTTGGAAACCTCCGCAAATAGCCACCTGACCGATGAGGCTGACGAGGACTTTGACGGAGACGAGGTTGGCGGTGGGTGCGCGTGGATGAATAGGTGTATGGCCGTGGGTTGAGTGTGTGGTCGACATGGTGTAGGTGGTGGAGAGGGAGGAGCGGGGCGAGGAAGAGGGTGATGCGGGCAAACCTCGAGAAAGAGGTTGCAACTCGTAGGTGTTGAAGTCAGGGATACTGGGCGGTGGGGGATCGGAGCCGATGCAGTGTGTGTATTAGTACGAGGCGTGAATGTGCAGCGCGGTTCTAAGCCAGTGTCGAGGGAGGAACAGCGACGAGATGGTGGTTTGAAAGTGAGAAGAAAGCGAGAGCGGCCGAAGTCATGATGATGATGATGATGGCACCACAGATGCATGCCCGATTCTCGCCTCCACCTTCACATTGTTGATGCGGTCGATCTCACAAATACACAGAAATTGGCGCGTATCGCTGGCGCGCCTCGGTCGACGGCATCTTACAAAACACCGATGAGCGTAAGACACAGCCAAGCACAGGCCATAGTGTACGACCCAACAGCCCAGGCAGTCGTTTCGTCACCTTTTCTTCCAACCCAAACCTCTTCCTGACTCGATCGCAACTTTGCCTCCCTTCCATCATCCGTTTTTTAATGCTGCGCACTCGGTCGCTGCATACACTCTTCACCTCTCTGCTTGTTCTTCTCGTCTCGCTGCTTTTGTATAGAGAACAGCAGCGTCATTCATCTACATCCTCTTCAGGAATATACATCGACCACGAACTGTCCGACACCAACGACCCCTCCCACTCTTTCACATCAACCCCGACCAAAATGCCCGACTCCAAAGTACCCAAGGTGCTACTCGTCAACGACGACGGTCCTCCCTCGACCTCCTCCCCGCACGTCTTGGGGCTGTACGAAGAGCTCACTGCCTTGGGATGGGATGTGAGCGTTGTCCTACCCTCGTTCCAGAAGTCGTGGGGCTCGATGCAGTTCTCGCTCCAAGGTCCCGTAGCTTATTGGTACTACTATCCCCTCAAAGACAATTTCGACGGCAAACACGCTGACACACCGCAATCATGGTCGGCTACTCGAAGACCGATCAACCGCCAACGCGGTGAGATTGCCGAATGGGTGCTTATCGACGGTTCGCCTACCACTGCTTCCAATTCGGGCTTGTTCAATCAGAATGCGTTCTTTGGCGAGACGGCGGCTGAACGAGAGGCGGCTGCTAGTACTACCACGCCTTTTGATCTGGTCGTATCTGGACCGAATTTTGGCAGAAACACGGGAACAGCATTTGCTCTTTCATCAGGAACCCTGGGTGCCGCTATGGCAGCGTCGTTGGCAGGGGTAAAAAGTATAGCTGTTTCGTTTGGACATTTCACAGCGAACCCTCCGACGCTTGCGGATAGGTCGAAAGCAAGAGGACCCGGTCTTGAACCTGGACAGCTACGTCAGGTAGCCGCTGCAGCAAACAAGTTGTCCGCCTCGCTCATCCAGCGCCTGTACACCAACTGGGACCAAGAACCGGACGTAGGATGTTACAGTATCAACGTTCCGCTCGCAGAAACGATCACTCAACCGGAAGTGGTATGGACTCGGATTTGGGAAAACCGATACGGACCACTGTTTGCCGCCGAATCCACCGCAAAGTATCCTGCTCCACCAGCGCCGCAGCCTGCGACAGCGCCGACACCGCAGAACGTGTTGCATTTTGCACCCAACATGGCCTCGCTACTGGGGCCCAAGGTGCTACCGGAAGGAACGGACGTTTGGGCGATCATGAACGGCTATATTAGTGTCACGAGGTTGAGGCCGAATTTCATGGAGGTGGATGCGAGGGGGAGAGGGTTAGATGTGCCGACGGAGGTGGTGGAGGGGGCAGAGGGTCAGACGAGTGCGGTCGAGGTAGAGGCTCAGAAGTCGAAGGGTTTGGAGGATGGGTTGGAGGTGGGAAAGCAATGGAGGCTCTGATACAAGCGTTGGCAATGTAGAGTTAAATGGAAATTATAGCTGCCCTTTGAATACATTGAAAGGGATTTGGTTTAGACAGAAGGCTTATCCGGACCCGACTGAGACGAGTGAACCTGTTTGTGGGTCTCGTTGGCTCCAGGGTGCATGTGTGGCTTGTTGGGTGGTAGGTCGATGTCCTGTCCATTCGCCCCGTGAGCAATGTCAGCTTTTGTTTTTTGCTCTCCCATTTCGAACATTGATCGTAGACTACTTACATGAGCCTGAGTCTGCGTCCTCAGCACGTCTCCACCTCTACCGCCGGTGTTGACGTCGTCACGACCCGCTTCCGGGTTAGGCTCTGCGTTGAGAGGTACCTTGGGGTCCGCTTTCATGTTGCCTCCTCCCAAAGAGAAGTTGTTGGGCAGGGTTCCTGTGATCTCCTGTTGGGGTCCGGAGGATTGGTCGAGGTTGGACATTGTGAAGAGGTTGCTTCGAGGTTGTGGTGGGGTGGGACGATTGGTTGGTGATGAGCGATTGATGTCGAGCGGTGGGAAGAAAAAGGTGTTGCTCGACGAGGTTATATATCTAGAGAGGTTGATCCTGTTTGTGACCAAGTGTCGAACGTCTCGGTAGCGCTCCTCTCACAAAGCTGTAAACGTCACCAAACCACTCGAGGCTCTTCAATCTATT
The DNA here is from genome assembly GCA_014826065.1 of Anthracocystis panici-leucophaei. Taxonomy (NCBI): domain Eukaryota; kingdom Fungi; phylum Basidiomycota; class Ustilaginomycetes; order Ustilaginales; family Ustilaginaceae; genus Anthracocystis; species Anthracocystis panici-leucophaei. Next base: position 39,078 of record CP060315.1, on the reverse strand, counting down.
GCTTGCTCGACCATGAGTCGGAACGGTGTTCTACCATCAGCCCGCGCGGAAGAATTCGCCGAACGATGAGTGATCCTCCACAAATATGCACACGCAAAACACGCGCAAATCAGTTGGAATTTGAGGTTTGCCGAAAAAAACAGCAACCTTTTAGGACGCAAAAGGTCACCTGAAAATCACCAACCTCCTGGTTCTCCCAGCCAGGGTCTGCCTGTATTTTCCTAGCACCGTCCATTATCAATCAACTCGAGTCCCTTCAACTAAATCGACAGCCCCACGACCCTGGCTCTGGAAATCTTACGGTAAAATTTTCGCGGTCTTGCTTTTCTCAGTCAGTTTTCTTCCAGCTGCAGTTTTGTGCAAAGGTGAGAGAGCGGGATGATTTCATCCGTACTGCACATGGCGGCCTTCTCATGCCAAGAGGACTTTTTGCTCGCAACGCTCAGAGGAGTGGAATGGATGATTGATTGCAATGCAATGCGTGGACGACCACGAAATGCAGAGTGAAGGAGACAGACAGACACAGTGATGCGACAGGTGCGGTGCCAAAGGCGAGGCGAGAGGCGAGATGCAATGCGGGACGGAAAGAGAGAACACAATAACCACTGACAACGACAAAAAAAAAAAAAAAAAAAAAAGCTAACCTGCCCTCATCAAGCGCTTCCAAAACCAGGCACAGGACCCAACTCGGGCGTACCCTCGGCCCTCTCCTTGCTCGCCTTGGTCTGGATAAACGTCTTCAGAACCGGGATTCCCTTGGTCTCATCCACCCACTTCTCATCAAACGCCTTGTAGACCTTGTCAATGTCCTCCAGCTTGAACCTGTGCGTCAGGATCAACGTGGGATCAAACTTACCCGGCACAATGTACTGCTTAAACACCTCCTCCATATACGCCTGCACGGGAGCCTGACCGTTGCCCTTGAGCATGATCGCCTTCTCCATCACCGCTCCAATCAGGAAACCGCTGCATTCACCGACATAGTCGGCGATGACCGCAATGCGTCCATACTTGCGCGTGGCTTTGATGGCTTCGTTGAGCGTTTCCGGTGTGTCGGTTTCCATGCCCGTCGTCTGCATGATTCTGTGCTTGAGCGATTTGGCGTAGCGGAAGCCGGCGGCGTCGAACGCAACGTCGATCCCACCGGGCACCTTCTTGAGGATTTCAGCGACGACGTCGAGAGTGTGGTCAAAGTTGATCGTTTCGACGGGGAGACGGTCTTTGGCCCACTGAAGGCGCGGGGCCATGTGGTCGATGAGGATCACTTTCTTGGCGCCAAAGACCTTGGTGAGCCACTGTGCTATGAGCTGACCGATAGGTCCGGCACCCCAGACGGCGGCGGTCTGGCCTTGCTTGAAGCCGATATCGACGACGCTGTGGTAAGCGGTGACGGTCACGTCGGCCATGAGGAGTGCCTTTTCATCGGGCACCTCGGGAGGAACATGCAAGCAGTTCACGTCGGCAAAGGGCATACGGAAGAACTCGGCTTGGGTACCCGCATAGCCGCCGAGGAGGTGAGAGTAACCCAGAACGCCGCTGAGCTTCTGGCCGTAGAGCTGATCCATCTTGGCGCTCTTGTTGGTGCAATCGCACATGGTATACTTCTTGTCCTTGCAGTAGTCGCATTTGCCGCAGGCAATCGAGAACGAGGCCACCACACGATCGCCAATGGAAAACTTGGTCACCTGAGCACCGACCTGTTCGACAATGCCGACTCCTTCGTGACCGAGAATGTCGCCGGGCTTGATGTCGGGGATCTTGTTGTGGTAGAGATGCAGGTCGCTACCGCAGACGGTGACGCCCGTGTTGCGGATGACGACGTCGGTGGCGTCGGTGATGGTGGGCTTGGGCACCTCGGAGAGGCGGACGTCTTTGGTACCATGCCAGGTGAGCGCGTACATCTTCTTCTCGCCGGGCTTGTAGGTGGTCGAGGTGGCGGTGGGCAGGTCGTTGGTTGCGGTGGGAGCCATGGTTGTTGATGTTGGGCGGTGTTGAGTTTGAAGAGTGAGTTCGAGATGGATGGCAGATCGAGCTTTGGTTGGAAATTCGGATGCTGAGGAAGGTGAGCGGGCGCTCGTCAAGGAGCATCCTCAACCATGGCTGCTACTTATATCTTCGATCCGAGACCTCTACAAGGATCCATTGTTTCGATTCGACTCAGCCATGCCTACAAAACTGCATCGTCGAGCAGCTCAGCAGTGTCGTTCCTTTCAGCAAAACGTACGAAGCGCGATCGTTGGAAGTGGAAGCTCGCAGAAGAGCGTCTCTCTCTCGACACTGTCCAGTTTTGGCACACGACCCGCGATTGGGCTTAGTCACAATCTGGCAAGGGACGAAGACCGGCGCTCGATCGTCCGGCTTGGTTCGCAGCGTAACTGTGAAAGGCCAGTCAGGTCATTCCAACTCTTTCGGGAGCGAGCCGGGTCAAGGATGCTGAGTATCGGTTAACACAGAAAGCGTGGAGAATGGGCAACCTCTCTCAAGCCGAACCCTCCTCTTCCTCCTCCACGCTGTCGCAAGCCCGTTGCAGGCTGAGTCCAACTTGACAGCTGTCAACGTCAGTCGCATGCTTAAGCGAAGAAGCCACCTGATCAGAAAAAGGAACAGGAGGCGTCCAGAAAAATGACTGTCGCGCGTGATGAGGAGCCCTGACTCAGCCACACCCGACTTGCTGATGGTCACCGGTCCCGTGCCGTGTCAAAGTTGTGGATCCGTGTTGCTCTGCGTTTCGATATCTGTGCAGAGACCTCTTCTCGATGCTGATTCAGCGTCGTGCTGAGTGTGCTCGTGAAGAAGCAAATAAGCGGTTGAAATTCGCGACTGAAAAAGGGGGTGCCGGAAATCGAGGCAACAAAGGTGGACGACTGACAGTTATGTTTAACGGGGCATGTCATCGCTAAGAACTGCATCGCATCGTTGTAAGAGCTTGATCAATCCATCGGCACAACGAACTCATCAGACAGGTGAGGCGAAGCGAAGGGAGGCAAGGCAAGATTAAAGAAATGTGCATTGCTATCCATAGGGTATCTTATTATAAAAAACAAAAGAGAGAAAGCCAAAGTGCGTGTCAATCGCTCCAATCGGATTCTTCCTGTTGTTCGCGCAGAGCGATGCTTGCTGGTTTTGTCGTTGCTGATTGTGCACGTTTGCTTGCTCGTGATCGTGTTGGTGACCTCGACTGCTTTTGGCTCTGCGAGTCTACGACTGCGTTCGACTTTTCGGAACGGCTCGCGCATTTGCGCGTCTTGACCGTGTGTGCCACAGTGCCTGAAGAGCTGACCTTGGCTCTCGAATCCCTCGGCGCCTTCTTGATCTCGCGAGCCGAAGTAGGCTTTTGCTCCAAGCTTCGCGTCAAAGCAGCAATTTCTTGATCATGTCGACGATCGGCTTGAGGGGACCAGTCGCCAGCAGCGATCTTGGCTCGTTCAAAAGCGGCAAGCTCGGCAGGATCCGTTCGAAAGAGCGAGGACAGCTCGTCGGCTTCAAACAGCAATTGATCCACTTGATCGTCGGACAGTAGGTCGATAGGGTGATCTGCATTCGTTCTGTCGAGTGCTCCAGCAGCTTTGAGTCGTTGTTCGATGCGAGGCCAGACCTCCTCGTCTGCATCCTGAATGGTCGAATTCTCGGTCTCTGCTAGTGCTTCTGTGCGTGGTGCCAGCTCTGCTATCGGCGAAGAGCTGGAGACGAAGCAGTCAATGTCGTCGTTGTCCATTTCGCGCTCTGGATCGTGCTCCTCGGAACCGTCTTGATCGGCTCTATTGTGCGGAGCTGGTGACACTCCACCGAGAGCATTGTCGGCTGTATTGAGGTTGCGATCTGATCCCTGAACATCAGAACGCTTCGCAGAGACGGAGCGCCACACGTCAATGATATCGATACCGTGAACGATGACATCGATCCGAGCTAGTTCCCAGGATGTGGTGCCGCTGGTGTCTGATTTGGCGTTCGACCTGGACGATTGGGCTGGACGTCGCTTCTTGTTGATGGGCGCGACATCGGACAGCCAGGGTATCTTGGCGGCCGATAGCTTCAAAGCCGCACACAGCTCTCTGTAGTGATCAGCAGCATTTCTGCTGAAAGTGGCCTCGCGTTCTGCGTGCGGAGTACTGGTGGATTCAGTTTGAATGAAGGTAGGATCAAACTTGAGAGCAGCGTGGGTGCAGCGAAAGATGTCAAAGACAGGTGCTGGCGCTTTGATGTGGGCCTCGAGAGCAAAAACGACCATTGCGAATGCGGCCAGGTGCGCGGGAGTGGATGCAGAGCTGGTTCGTTGAGGCCACCACAAGGCGCAAAGATCGAGTGCCGTGGCCTCGACAGCCTCGAAAGGGGTGTTGGAAAAGGGCCGAGCAGGGTTTGCAGGTGCAGAACCGCTTGGATCGGGCAAAGCATCTCGAAAAGGACGCAAGAACTTGAAGACACTTTGACCGAGAATCGACGTGTTCTTGCGAGCCAAATGAAAGTAGAAGAAGGCGACGGTGCGATGGACAAAAGCGTCGGGATGGGCAAGTTTGACATCTCGGACAGCGCCTTTGACTAGCAGATGGAGCCGCTTGAAGGCTGTTCGCACTTTTGGGAAGGGCAGTTGTGCTGCGTTCGACACGTCAGCCAGGTCGATACGGACCCCTTGGCGTCTCAGGACAGCATAGCAGCAAGCGGTGGCAAGGAGCAGTGAACTCATGCCCCAATTGACACGAGGAGCGACGAGGCTAGCAGGCAGGGATGCTAACGAGGGGAGCGGATCGTCTTGATCTGGGCTCCCTGCCTCTGCGGTATTCGCCACATCATCGTCAAGAGATGGATGCGGCGATCGCTTCCAAGATTCGTCTCTGGCACGCTGAAAGAGGAAATCGACCTGTTCGAATAGGCCAGGATATCCGAGCCGATTAAGCGTACCTTGGATGCGAGCATCGACTTCGGGTTTGCGCTGCAAATCATTGTATCTGCGTGACTGCTCGCGATCACCTGACCAGATCGACCATCCTAGCGAGCCGGTGGGCTGAAAAGGGAAGGAGAAAGAGGCTCGAGGTGGAAGTGGAGCGCCGAGTGCGTAGGCTACCTCGTGGATATTGGTGGGCTCGTAAAGTTGGAGTTCGTGCGAGACGGCAGCACAATTGTAGCAGGCCTGTTGGCCGACTTCTGCAATGAACTGAACAGTGCCTGATGATCCGCAGTAAGAACAGACGTGATCCATAGTGGTGAAAGATGCTTTGTCGAGCTCTAGCAGGCTTCCACTTGAAAGGTTTTGGCAGTGGAGCCAGGCTCGACGTGGATCACCGCATCGCTTCTTGACGAGGGTGAGTTCCGATTCACTATCTCACGCGTCGATTGCGTGCGTGAGAAACGATGGAGTCGGGTGCGCCGCTGAGTGTGGATGGTGGTCGATGGGCAACGAACGTATGCGCAGATGGCTCCTTTGGACCCTGACAACCGCTTCCCAACGGCCAAAAAAAAAAAAAAAGGTGCTAGAATGTTACATCGAAGGACTGTGTTGCGCATAATTAATTCGCCTCTTCTCGTGACGAGCGGAAAATCACGACACGAAAGCAGGAAGCAAGAAGGAAGAACAGAAAGACTTCGGACACACAGAGCAACAACTCAGAAGCGAGCATGAGCGAGCAGGCAAAAGCAACGATGCGCGTCTTTTGGAACAATCGTCTCGACAAGCTTTTTTGACATGCGCTCGGATGGTGCGATTCTACTTCTCTAACGTCACACTAACTATCACACTCACACACAACGCTTGATCACCACGTCTTTTCTTTCGGCGCTTCCGACTGCTTGTCTTTGGCCCAATACACAACTTGACTGCTGCTGTGGCTTCCGTCGGGCGCGGATCTTGCCGACAAAGTTCTTCTAGGTTGCGCTCAAGCCCTTTCCGCGGTGCTCAGCTCGACGACCATCAACTCGATTCGGACTCACTCCGGCTCAGTTCAAAGAGATTGCGGCTCAAAGGAATCGGAGCATCCGCATCATCCCGTATCGTGCCAGCTTGACTCAGCGGAGGTCGTTGATTGCGCTCAAGTTGCGTTGGACAGCATCGCAGCAGCTCGTCTTGCCCACGGTCCAACTATCGACGTTGCTGACTCGCACTCCCGCTCCAGGGCTTCCATTTCGATCCCCGACGAGCACCTCCACCACCTCTTGATCCATGCGAGAGCATCTGTCACCCGCTCCTTAATACCTCGATCCCACATTTCATCTCCGCGCCGTATCCATCAATTTACTCGTTCGTCCATCCAAACTCCCATCTCATGTCGGCCTATTCACAGCACGCTTCGCCTGCAGGCGCAGCGTACCGTGCAGCAAGTCCCAATGTCATTCGCAGCCAAAACTTGCCTTACGTTCCACCACATCCTCAACCAGGTCCGGGAGGCTTGCCTATTCCACAGTACTCTCAGCATCCCCATCACCATCCCGGCTATCCTCCACAGAATCAGCAGTTCCCCAATCTCTCGAGACCCATCGCACCGCTTCCTTCGCACGCCCGTCACATGCATCCACCATCAACAAATCGACCCCTTTTCTCCACCGCCAAATCGCATACTCCTTCCTCCATGCTCCAACATCGAGGCAGCTCCACGAGGTTACCGCACATGCAAGCCGACGCTGGTGTTCCCTTCAAACGTGTCAAGATGGTCGGGGATGGCTTCGAAGCTCCATACCTCCTACCAGGTCCAAGCAATCGTATCCTCCTTTCATTGAAGTCGGGTCTTCCCTCGCAAATCGATTGGGCCCTCTCGCGTCTGGTTCAGCTCACCGCCAACCACCGCGATGCGGCAGCGCGCGAATTCACCCTCGATAGCGTCCCAGGACTTGCCGACGCTCTGCTTTCTTATGCACACCGGGTCCATGCCGCTCTCAATGGCGAGCATCCATCCAAATGGGCCGCATCCTACTTTGAGCAGCACGTCGACACTCCCGACCTTGGCATCGGTGCTCCAGGCGACGTTGGTCACCAGGGTCTAGCGACAACAACTCACACTGCGCTCGTCAAACGCTCGCATCCAACACCCGTTCCAGCCACTTCTTTCAATCCCTCATTCGATGCATCGCATGCTGCCCTGATGCGCAGGGCACTCGAAGCCGGCCTCTCGCTCCGAAATCTCGCACAGCATAGCTCCAATGCCCGCAGCTTGGCATCCATCAAGGGGATGCACGCCTTGATTCGCAATGTTCTTCGCCTCCCCTCCACGGCAGTTCAAACATACTCTCAACCGAATCACAGCCAACGTGACCACGAGCCACAACACGCTGACGAGTGGATCGAGATTGAAGGCGTCCAAGAATTGCGTCTCTACTTTCTCGACATTTACGAGACAATGGCATCCAAGGTCGTCTTGACAAGACGAGCAGCAAGCACGACTTCGACGTCTAGATCGCTCACTCTGACCAACGGCCAAGATAACACCCCGGACAAGGCAGCACCAGCAGCCAAACAAGACACGCCTTCTGCTGCCGACGATATCTTTGCAACGCTTCTTTCCATGGCCTTCCATTCCAACGATCGCGCCTTCCTGCTCGGCTCATTGCGCTGCCTCACCAGCATGGCCGCCATCCAGCGCAACGAACTCGCTTTTGTCGAAGTCACGCTTCCCACTGGAGAGCACTCACCAGGTCTTTTGCAGCGCTGCGTCGAGTTGCTGCCTTTGACACAAGACACTGAGCTGCTAGATGCCGTGCTCGACCTACTTTACCAGCTGGTCTGCATCGGAAACAATGCCATCAGGATCGCGGCGCCACTCGACGCTGATCCACGTCAATCTGCATCCCGGGACGCATCTTCCAAGAACGGTCGTTCCATATCGAGCAGCTCAACTCTTACAGTGGCAACACGTGCTACTGCTAAGACCAACGCACTCATTCGCCTTCTTTTGCGCAATCTGCAGCTTGGCCGCACCATGTGGGAGCGTCTCATCCCACTCAAGGTGCCTCAAGCCTGGCTCTCTAGCGTTCCAAGCCGACACGTTGAAAACATGCGCACGAGACGCGAGCTTCAGATCCGAATCGCCAACGAGACCCCCGAGCAGCGAGCTAAGCGTAAGAAGCTCACACCCGCAGAGCGTCAGACTCTGCTGGGTCTCAACGAACCCGAACGTGGCATCGCATGGATGAAGATGGTGTTTCAGCGCGACCCTGTCAAAGAGGTGACTCAGATGGAGTTCTGGACCGCGTACAAGGAGGAATTTGGTCTGCAGACCGATGGTGTGCCTCTGCAGCCTGCCGCCGAACTGATCCGAGCAGTGGGACAAGTGTTCCCGCAGGCAGCGGCCATGGTGGTGCCCAAGCAGGATGGTCAACCTCAACGCTTTGTCATCAGAGGCATCACTGTCAAAGAAAGGGATATCGAACTGCTCGAGCCCTTCCGCTGCCATTGGTCAACGTGTCCGGCTCCCGAGACCAACACGCTCGAGTCTCAGCGAAGTCACGCCAAGCTGCATGCAGAATATGCTTCCGACGGTCGCTGCCGATGGAAGCGATGCAACTTTGACGCCAAGAGCTCTAACGCGCCAGCGTCCGAGGAACAACAAAAACAGACCTTGATGGCGCACGTGCTGACGCACATCAAGTCTGATGAATCTGGCCATAGCTCGTCGAAGCCAAACAAACGCGCCGATATCGTTGTGGACGATGACCTTCGCGTCGTTTCGGGAGCTACACACACTGGCGAAGCGGCACAGCTTGTTACAGCAAAGACAGTGAACGGCGCTCGTACGTTGCGTGGTAAGAAGGACTCGGACGGCGTCGAAACTGCCTTCACTCTGGGGAAGATTCCCGGCCGCAGCGAGTCGCAAGCCAACGGAATGGTCAACGGACATACGGCCGTTGCTGTCAATGGTGCACCCTCAAGTGGGACCGTGGACAATCCTGGCTCGTACGTCTTGGACGTGACGCGCACGCCTACAGCGGGCAACGACGAGAACCCCTGGCCTCAAGGACCTGCTTTCACCTCGATCCTGATCCTGCGTATGCTCACGAGGCGAGCTGCGTCCCTTTTGCAGAAGGCAGGGTCAAAAGCAAGAGAGCAAGACGAGGATGAGGATGAGGAGGATGCAGCCGCCATCCGAGGTCAAGGTGATGAGAAGTTCGGACTGCCATTGCCCGCCAACTTTGGTGCTTCAGATCGATCCAGGCGTCAGGAGAACGGCGATTCCAACGCAGCCAATGGCACCGAAGCCGGGTCCCAGTCCATGCTAGGAAGCGAAGAGGAGGATTACGAGACTACCGAGGCTTGGGCGGTGGAAGCAGCTACGCGTCTATTGGATGCAGTGGAAGGTGTTGAAGAGGAGCTGATGCATCATTCGTCACAGAACGACATCTTGTCGTCGTACATCAACGAGACGCTGTTGGAACTGCGTCGACGCCCTGCTGCTGCCGGTACGGGCTCTTCTCTGGGCCAAGTGGATCCCAGAATCTTGAAAGATGGTGCTTCCCGCTAACTTATGTAAAGGGTCAGAGACACCGCAAGTACATCAATAGATCAGTTCATGCCGAGGAGCAATCAAGCCATTCATGCTGAAAGAGCAACTAACCATATCGTACGCAGTGGATCTCTCTCACAACGGTCAGTTGAGACTGTGAGAGAGCAGCTCTCTCAGATCCTAAACGTATCCTGTAGCCGAGACGCAGTGAAAGGAACGCGTCCACCATCTGAATTCCATCCAGTCAAGCGGTGAAGCGGTCGTTCCGTTGACAGCTGCGTGGAAATTTTGAGCTTTCTCTAGACAGACACGCAAAATAGAGATGGCCCGAGTTGAGAAGCGGAAAACGCGAGCCGCGCAACAGTCTAAAATTCAGGGTGCAAGCAAGGCGCGCACTGCTCATCACATGCACCTCCATCTCCATCACATGAAACTTCGATTTCGCAGCTGTCACTGCACTTGTCGTCTTACTGTCAGTTCTTCCGCACTCTTCACCATCGGCATCGCCACCTTGCGCTGATCAGCATCTTTCCGACGCACCAGCGTTGATCACTCACACGACGCCTCGATCCTAGCTCAGCCGCAGCCCGTCTCGCGCTTGCCTTAGCGATTGGAATCCTCATATCGGAAGTGCCGTCGATCCGACCAGTTACGCCCATCAGTAGACTCAGCTTCCCCATATAGGAGCAAGATGGAGCCCGCTTTCATTGACCACCAGCTACCTTGAACCGCATTCCGCACCAACCGACTGTCTTGCCACCTTTAAAGTCATACGCGGCACATCCTATCGACAGAGTCATCCCTCCTTCTCACTTGAGTTCCACCATCATGAATTCTCTTAGCCCGAAATCGTCGCCGACGATCCACGTCAACAAGTGGTCAGAGCAACAGGTCGTCGACTGGCTTACCACCGCCGGTCTCTCCAAGTACGCTAGAGACTTCAAGTCCAATGGCATCACAGGTGATGTACTAGTCTTGCTCGACGACGAGGCTCTCAAGGATATCGGCGTCGTCACAATCGGTCAGCGACTCGCGATTCTCTCGGCCATTTATCGTCTCAAGCAGCAGCACGGCATTCCCATTCAGGATGGAGACTGGGTCCCGAAAGCGGTTGAAGCGCAGGAGCAAGCAACCACGTCGCTCTCCACCGCCCACATGGCCCAAGCACTTCGTCAACGAGACGATCGCATCCGTCTCCTAGAGTCGCAAATCTTTCGACTGGCCGACTATCTCGCCCGCTTCCAACAAGACATGGCATCCGTTGCGAGACACGTCGGTGTCAAGGCGCACTCGATCGACACTCCCATCACGTTGGTCTCGAATTCGCTTTACTCGCACCATTCATCCGAGAGCAGCGCCAACTCCATGTCTGCCTCTGGCTCGAATTCAGATCTGTCTTCCACCGCCGGCTCCAGCTTGCCCATGGAATCACCCACTTCCCGCAACTTTGGCGGTCTCGTCTCTCCCTCTCGATCCGGCTTCACCTACCCTGCTGGCCACGCGATGAGCGGGTTCAAACCGGCTACCGTCACATCCGCCAGATCGGACAGCATCAGTGGCAACTCGCCCATGACGCCCACCACCGCCGCCGCGCAAGCCTATGCTTCCAGCTCTTCCAACTCGGCCGCAGCAGCCGATCTCTCGCCGACGCAGTCTACGCACTCGGCCACACCAACTTCGCTAGGGTCACAGCCCGGTTTCCCGCATCAGCTACCGCAGCAGCCGCAACAGCAGCCTCTCAGTGCCGGTTCTGCATCCATGGTCAGCCCTACGCGTCGACTTGCTCACCAGAACTCGCTTGCTCAACCAGACATTGCAGGTCCCTCTCGACCTCGCGCGGGCTCGTTGGGCGCTGCTACTGCTCTGTCCTCGGCGGGCAGCACGTCTCCCTTCACAAACGGCGGCAGCGGATCCTACAGCACAGCACCAACCAGTGCCACCGAACGAGACGATCGCAAGGATGCTGCTGCCGCCGAGCCCAGCCCCAAATCGACCGTCGTTCCAGCCACAGGTCCATCGTCCACGGGGTCCACCTCGGCAACTGCCAACACTGGCTCCTCGGACAGCAACCCTTACAAGTCATTCCGAGTCACCCTCGACGATCCATGCTACAAGGTACTGCCGGCAGCGCTCAAAAAGTACAAGATCAACGACGACTGGCGCAAATATGCGCTCTTCATCTGTTACGGCAAGACAGAGCGGTGTCTCAGCTACGACGAAAAGCCGCTACTCCTCTTCCAGAAACTCAAGGAGAACGAGCAAAGTCCTGTCTTTATGCTCCGTCACATCCGCGACGTCAAATCGCCCATCGCCATTGCTGAAGCCAAAGCAGCTTCCAAGCTGCAAGAGCGTGAAAGCGGCAACAGCTCGCCTACCAAGAAGCGTTCGGCACCACGAGCCGATCGACGTCGCATCATTGCTGGCACGCCGCCGCCGGGTGCGCTGGTCACCAATGCTTCGAATCCGGTCGAAGTGGGTCCCGCTGCCGATTTGCCCGAGCGCAACAAGATGACGAGGACCTATGCTGTGGCTATCTATCCGTACATGCCTGAGCGTGATGACGAATTTGACGTCAATGTAGGCGATACGTTTGTGGTCATCAACAAAGCCAAAGGTTGGTGGATCGTTCAACGCGATGCCAAGCGCGACGGTGCAGGCGATGTCGTGTACAGTGTCCCCGCCAGCGAGGCGAGTTCGGGCGAGGATGACGGCATCACCTATTCGAATTACCGTGCAGAGTATGCCTCTGGTTGGGTACCCGCCGGCTGTTTGTTGGAAACCAGTCGACCGCTGAGCAGCATCGTAGATGCCGAGGCTATGTCTTCGCACATGCGATCTGGACCTAGCACCATCTCGAATCCGAGCACGCCCACCGTGCTGGCGAAAGGAGCGCAGATGGATGCCAAGCGAGCTTCGATCCCGCCTACCTTGATTACGAGCACCAGCACACCGGGGATCATGCTGATGGATTACCAGAGTGCCGAGGGAGATTTGGATCTGCGCAAGGACGAGCGTCTGCGTGTGTTTAAGCGGTACAACCACTGGTCGTACTGCGTGCAGGAGCGGGATGGACATGCACGAGGCTGGGTGCCGAGCTGGTACATTGGTAAGCTGTCTTCGTCGTCATCGTCAAGCAGTGGAGGATCCGTGGGCAAGACTCCGTCGAGTAATGCTTTGCCGTCGGTGAGCAGTTTGGATTCAAGGTTTATGCATCATAGTGGTGGCGACGCGGGTGGTGCTGCCGGTTCGCCATCGTATGATACAAGTTTGGGTCAGGAGGGTTCAGCGGCGGCCATTGCGTCTACATAGTGAGTGGAGGTACAGTATGTTGTAATCTTCAGACTTTTTAGACAACTCGAGAGTTTCAACGTGTGCGTGTGTCAAAGAGATTCAACGGAAAGATGTGGGGCGTAGAGTCGAGCGTTTTAGCTGATCATGAGATGTGGAAATCCGTAATCGGATGCAAGCAATTGCAGCGGTATATATTGTGAACCCAAGCCCTCCGAAGCACTACAGAACTACAGTAGCCTAGTTGGTAACAAGGTTGCAAATCGTTGGTTGAAATCTCGGGTCTTGGGCTTAGCTTCTATGTTGTCCCTTTGGAAGGGCGCGTGTTCGAATCCGATTTGGGTGTTTGATTTCACACTTTCAGCGGAGAATTTTGATTTCGCAAGAACAGTTAGCCAAGTTGGCTTGGCTTGACGCACCTAGGCTTTAGGTCAAGTATGCAAAATGACTTTCTACTCCTCTTGCGCACAGCAGAAAAAAAATGCAAAAGGGGAACGATCCTGGTAAGGTCCCTCGTAGCAAGTGCACTGACTGAACACACACACTCACCACTGAAAGCAAAACGCTGGGCTGTGGATCCAAAGAACACAACCAACACAAACAGAGCACGTCCGCTCGAACGATGAAGGCTCTCACAAAGCTGCAAATTCCAGGGTTCCAGCCAAAAGGAGGCTCGAGTTGAGAGGTTCACAACTTTTTTTATGGCCCGATTTTTGCGGCAACATTTTTTGTCCACTTTTTTCCTTATATACTTGACTTTGCTCAGCTTTGTTTTTCTACCGAGCCAACAGTCAAACGATCCCAAACAACCTATGCACCGGATCACAGACACAAACGATGCAAAGCAATATTCGTCAGAGTATCACTCCAGCATCCAAACGTTCACAAATATCTCTCTCTCTCTCTCTCTCTCTCTCTCTCTCTCTCTCTCTCTCTCTCTCTCTCTCTCTCTCTCTCTCTCTCACACACACACACACACAACCAAGGACGAACGATTAAACACAAATGCAATGCAAATGGTAAAAAAAGCGGAACAAGTGAATCCAATGTACATGATGACTAAAGTGTGATGTGATATGCATATCCCCTTTCATCCAAAACTCGTATGTGCCATTAGAGTCGCTTCTCGATCTCGGCCAACTTACTCGGATGCTTCTGAGCAGCACTCTCGTCCTTTTGCTGCAACTTCTTCCCCGCTCCCTGTCCATCTGCCAACGATTGGAAGTACAGCTGCAGATCGGCCTCCAGCATATCCTCCGCCGGCAAGTCGTCATCGCCCTTCTCATTCTTGCTGTTCTGGAACAACGCCTGCAACTCCTGCATCTTTTGCTGACGATCCAACTCGGCATCGTAGTACCTGTGTCTCTTCAACACCACCCGCTCATAGAACGACACGTGACGCGGGTGGATGGCTACACCATGGTAATCCTGCTCTCGACCCTGAACGACGCACTCCCAATACCTTTCTTGCTCTCGCAGATCCAAACCAGTGGTATCGGGGATGAAAACCATGGTCAAGATCCAGCCGAGCAATCCGAACCACGAAACGACCCAGAACTTGGTGTGGTTCTCGATGTAGTTGTACAGGATCGCAGGAGCAAGCGCACCAAGCTTACCCACAGCAGCCGAAACACCGTGCGACGTGGCACGGATGGAAGCCGGAAACACCTCTGCAGCGAGCAAAAAGGTGGTCGAGTTGGGACCAAACTGGTTGAAGAAGGACGAGAGGAAGTAGATGGCTTGGAACGCTTTCACTCCTCCACCCGGCTTGGTCAAGGGGTTGAACAGCGCAGCACCAATGATGAACAGGATGAAATCGGCAATGAACCCATTCGCCTGCATCCATTTACGTCCGTACTGCTTGTGGTCGATCAAGAGCGCAGCCATGTAGTATCCCACAAGCGAGATGAGAATGTTGTACAAGTTGTACAGCCAGGTGGTCTCCAAACCGCCACGGTTGCCGGTGATAATGTTGATAAAGATACCCGAGAAGATCTTGTTGCCGTAGAAGAAGAAGTCGTTGGCAAACCATGCACCGGCGGTACCGACAAGACGGTGCCAGTAGTGGCTGAGCGACAACTTGAGCGACTTGACGTCGTAGCCCGAGGTGTTGAGACGCTTCTTGGCGTTCTTGAGCGCCGCATCCGTATACTTCATGCGGTAGTATCGGATGTAAGCGAGGTAAAGCGTAAAGGCGGCGATGATACCAAACTGAACACGGAAGGTCCACTGAGTCGAAGTCTGGGAGTAAGGAGCGTTGAGCGAGCCGTTGAAGATGAGAAGCAGGACGATGAGAGTACCCTGGTTGGCGAGCTGACCCCAACCTTGCATGAGGAAGGACAGAGCGACTTTGCGACCACGGTGCATTCGGTCACCCGTAGTAGCAGCTCGACCGGAACCGGTACCCTCCATGGCACGAGTGGAAGTCATGGGGTATTCACCACCCACGCCGATACCGTAGATGAAGACGGACCAGGCGTAGCAGATGATCCAGCCGTTGAGCGAAGTGCCCCACATGGCAGTGAGCATGAGCGAACCCAAGGACATGACGAGCGCATCCTGGACCATACCGAAACGACGACCGATCCAGTCACCTTCGATACCGACGAGGATCTGACCGACAATGATACCGACGATCTCGAGGTAGTCGATGGCATGGAGCCAACCCTCGTCGCAGATGCGGTAGTTCTTCCAGCACTGTGGCCAGACGGCCTTGAAGAGCGGCGAGAGGTTTCCGATGGAGAAGAGCGTGTAACCTTCGACAAAGAGGCCGAGACCGGTGATGACGTAGTTGCTGAAGTAGGCGCGGATGGGCGAAAGAGGGTCGCGCTTAAACATGCGACCGATCTCGCCGAGTTCACGACGCGCTTCGGCGTTGGATTGAGTGTTGACCCATTTTGTCTTCTCCCAGAAGGGAAGATCAGCCCAGTAGGTCTTTGTGTCGCTGGTGTACGAATCGGCGGGGAAGAGCGTCTCATCGAGCACTGAAGCCTGCGCCGCGTTGGGCCCGTTGTGTTCGTTGGAAGGTGGTGTGGAACCTGTGGACGACTGAGACTCGGCAGCGTGGCTCTCGGAGGAGACCGAGACCATCTCGGGGTGAGGCTCGGACATGGCGAGGGAGCGAGCAGGCCAGTGGGTTGATGCCGTAGCAAGGGCCGATGACGGGGTAAGAAGGTGGTGGTGGTGGTGGTGACGACGGAAGTGAGGAGCGACTGAGCTTCTAAGGGGGGACACGGAAGGCGAGGTTGGAAGAAGCAAGGGGGAATATATACAGTCTGACTGGCTGACTGGCAGGCTGCACGACACACAAACCCTACGAACTTGCCAGCAAGGCGCAGGCTAGTGCAGAAACGACAGAGGAGCGACCAGAATGAGGAGGATGAGGAAGATGAAAAGGAGGAGGAGGAGAACTAGCAGCTGCAGCTGCAGCTCCGGACAATGCGGCTAATCGAGCAGCAGCAGCAGAAGGAACATCCAGAACGGCTCGGATGGGCTGACGACGTCGAGATTTTTTTTCCCTCCACGCCAAAGCGGAAGAGCGGAGCAAATTCATTTGTGACAAAATAGCGCAGAAGAAAGCGCAAAGCCGAATTGGAAGTTTTTTTTCTCTTTGTTTGTCGCAACTGACGAGACGACTCAGTTAAGCCGATGATGAAATTGATCCCCCTTGCCTGGGTGTGAATGATGAGCCCGAAAGGAGAGCGCAGAAACAAAAGAAGGCAACTTGACCGGGATTGGCTTAGCCGAAAGAAGCACCAAATCTCGAAGCTGTTTCAATCTTGCTCACAGATCAGTCAACCAGCGGTCATGAACTTTGCAACTGACCGCACCGCCCGACGGAAACGGACCAACCGACGAGCTTTCATTGCAACACGCTGGCTATCTTTCAGTGAGCGAGATGAGCTTTGTTATGTGCTATCGTGACAACGTCTTCCTACTGTCACAAGGTCACCAGTCACAGAAGAGGGCAATCGGCTAGGGAGATGCTTATTTTGCTCTCATGAGCGTGGGGCTCGACACCTTGCTTTTGAATAAAAAATAAAAATAAAAAAAATAATTTCGCCAAAGCGCGGATCAACCGTCTCAACTTTTTAAAAAGTTGCCACCAGTCAGAAATCCCGCACCTCTGCGCCATCTCATGATCTCCCACACAGCACCCACCTCTCGAAAGCTTGTCAACCCCACCATCATGTTCAGATGCAAAGTGAACGGACCTCGAGGGAGATGTCTCGTCTCGAGACTCGACCTTTGTCGACGAGGTCTACGTGAAAGAACGCGGAACCGTCTTGCACCGATGCGGAAGTTGACATCAGAGAGAGGGCAGAAATATCTCTAAACGAGCCTCGCTTGGACGTCGTTTTCTAAGGTTCGAAATGTTGCTGCTGCATGCTCTGCTTTTCGCCGCTGGATTTGCTCAAAAACAGTGGAAAAGTGCCTACTCCTTTTTGTCCGCGGGCTGTAACGGCAGTACCGCAAATTCGTCTTCAGCTTTCCTTTTCTCGACTGCGGTTGGTCGCCCCTCCGCTTTGGAGTTCCGCTTCGAGTCCGCCTGCTAGGCATGCATGGTCCAAAGTCGTGTGACCGTGGCAACTCCAGACGATGCCGAAAAGAGCTACATCGGGGGCAAGAGAGCTATCGGGCGAGCTTGAGATGAAGCCGAGATGCCTCTCTCTGTGGTCCCTAATTTCCGGATGCTTTTCGCCAAGCCCCAAAAGGCTCTCTGATGCCTGACTCTGACGGCTGTGCACACACACTCTTTTGTCGTTAAGCTGCTGTTTCCCATGAGTAAGCGTGGGTATCGGACACAAAACGCCGCTCGATGGGATGACAATGATGACGCTATGTAACGAGATACTGTACCGCTGCCAGCACAATCTCGAAGCTGTTCCAATTTCACACTCTCTTCGAAAAACCTGTTTTTTTTTTTTTTTTTTTTTTTGCATGTAGTCGAGGTGTCCACGTTCCCTCAATTGCATATCAAAAACCAACGCGACATTTTCTGAACCCTGTCCGTCCAATAGGGCTTCAACTCTAACGCCCGAGTGATGGATCGAGTTGGCTTCCTTTACCGCGCTTGCTGTCATACACGGGGCAGGGAAACGCCGCCGGCCAGCACGTTGCTGCCGAAAGCGACTTTGAGATTGCGGAACCACCCTTGCACCTGAAAACATCCAACACAGAAGCTACGGATCTACCATTCCGCTGTCCCCAACATGATCGCTTCACCCGTCATGCTAAAGTGACACCAGTAATTTACTGTCCATGTTCGCGCTATTGACCGACGCCACAGGGTCCCACAGAATATCCGCCTTGCCAGTCCGCTCATATGACGTTGTTCAACTCGAGCACTTGCAGGTTCTTGAAAAGCCTCTTGTAGCAGCTCCGACACCCAGGATCTATTCGCCTCGCGTACCTTTCCAGCATGTCGTGGTGGGGCAGCCGATCCAAGCGTCGGCATCGAGCCCCGCAAGGTCTCCTTGTTTGCGAGATATACCCCGCCGTCAAGTCCTGACCGTCTCACCATGGTGTTTGGAGCCAAGACTTGGACCCTGCCAAGATTGTGGTCAGCTTCCACGCTTACGTGGAACGTGTTCGTAGGTTACACTTTGATCACGCTCACAAAAAGAGCGACTGGAATACATCTATATTGCGAAAACGGCCATCGTACTTGTTGTATCCATCTGGCTAAGCCGTTTGTGCTGGTGCTGGTAAAGTATGTTCGACATCACGGCATCAAACCTCGAATGTTGGCGCTCTGCACTTTGCCATCCAGGATGAGCTCCGAAAGCACCTTGCCCGTTCCCAGCGAATTCGTGATGCCCCAACATGAGTGTCCAGCAGCAACATAGACGCCCTCCTTACCACCGATGATCGGGTTGCCTGTTCTGTTGCTGATGGGAAGGTAGCACGCCTGCTTTGCACGCAGCGTCGCTCCGCCATCGACATCCAATGAAGAGGGCGACAGCACCTTGCTCTGCTCGAGCAATGCAGCAATCTTCTTTTCGTCAAAACCTACTTCGTCCGCAAATTCAGGCAGGGGCACATCGTCAGAGCCACCACAAACGTACGCCGTGCCATCGGGGCGGCAGTAAAGCTCCGGCGCACCCGCTTTGCGACCACCGGGCCCATACGCCATGTCCGTAAACAGACAGTCCGCCGACAGAAGCTTATGAGATTCGATCACAACGCTATGCGCTCGTGACCCATCAATTGAAGAGGCCGATTTGAGATGCGCTGGGAGCAGACTTCGAGGGAATAATCGGGTTATGAGCGATCCAGTCCATGGGCCTGCAGCAATGACGAGGTCATCAATGTCGATCGTTTTGCTATCTCCTGACTTGACATCCTTGATCTCAAGCTTGTCCACCTTTTGTCCGTCTTTAAACTTGAGGCCCGTTGCTTGGGAGTTGAAAAGCACCTTGACGCCAGCTTTGAGTGATTCGTCGACGAGGTGCTGCGTCAATTGACCTGGGTGAACTTGTGCGGTGGTTCCGCCTCCGCCCATGTTGGAGGTAGACTTGACAATGTCCTGGTCAAGCCAGCTAATGGCAGAATCAGACTTTTTCGGCCTGTCCTTGAGACTCGAATCGATGTTGACTTGCCATGTTTCCACCTCTCGATAGCCCCATTTGTCTTGTCCGCCGTCCTGGTTGGCAAGTTGGCGATGTAGCTTGTAGCTGAGCTCTGCTAGGCTGGCTGTTGCGGCACCGTGCCAATCCAGAGCAAGAAAGCCACCGGCTTTTCCGGAAGCGCCAGGAGCGGGTGCCGATGAAGCTTCGATCAGGGTGATCTTGGTTGCTGCCCGAGTTGCCGAGTTGGCCGCGGAACGGGAGAGGTAGTAGGCGATGCTCGAACCAACGATGCCGCCTCCCACGATAATAATATTGCGAGTGGGTTGGCTTGCCGCTGTCATGTTTGATCTTTGAATGTATGATACCTTCGATGGAAGTGTTTGAGAGACGGCAACAAGCGGCTGAGCGGATTCAGAAGGAGGTGGCAAATCTTGGAAGAACCCGGTATGCTGAGCAGTTATGCATCTGTGCGCGTTTTCTGACTGGACCCTGAAGAGTGGAGAAAATTCACCGAAAGCCGAAGCTGAGAACGCTCTGTCACGGCCGAGACAAGTTGTGTTGCTCAAAAAATAAAACAGTAAAGGCTGAGCGAGCGAGCGTCTGAGCGCGTTTGGAAAAGCAACTTTCGAAGAACAACAAACATCCAACATCAATCATCTCCATCATCTCGAGTAACACAACGACGAGTAAGCTTCGTACACCAAGTGCTTTGCTTCATACTACGATAGCTGGGCTGGAGACACTTCGGACCGCGGCGGATATATAGATCATGTTCTCGTTCTCAAATCCAGCGGCAACACCGCAACAGGGTGGTCAATCGCAGCAGCAACAGCAGCAGCCGCCTCAGTCGTCCACGCCGTTCGGGGCCAACACAGGAGGGCTCAACAACTCGTCCTTCTCGACACCCGGAGGATTCTTGTTTGGTAGCAGCAACAATGCACAGTCACAACAGCAACAGCCACAGCAACAACAGCAAGCGACTCCGCAGTCGACCGGGCTCTTCGGACAAAAGCCGCTGTTTGGCACTCCCGGCTCGCAACAGCCGCAGCAGAACACAGGTTCGCTCTTCGGAAACAACGCCGCATCCATCTCCAACAATGCGGGTCAGACAAGTCAGCCGCAGCAGACAAGTCTGTTCGGCACGCCGCAGAACAACAGCTTGTTCGGCTCATCCGCTTCCACAGGCTTTGGTGGTCAACAGCAGACGCAACAGCAACCTCAACAGTCATCCAACAACAATTCTTTCGGACAAGGCACTTTTGGATTCAACTCGTCCTCACCTGCTCCGTTCTCGACTCAGCAGCAACAGCAACAGCATCAGCCGCAGCAAAGTCAATCCTTTGGTAGCCCTTTCCATCATCAGAACCCTCAGCAAACGCACAATCCGATGCAGCACCATGGAACTCCCCAGTCCTCGCAGCAGCACCAGCAGCAACAGCAAGCTATCGACCAACAGCGACACATGCTGGAACAGCAGAGTCAGAACCTGAGCTACATCCCAGGCTATCTCAGCCGAACCAAAGTAGTCAAGCCATACAAGCTTCCTGCACGTCAAGCCGAACCCACGTCGCCCGAAGCAGCACAGGACGCCGACACGAGCATCGCATTCGGAACCCCCGCTTCCAAGTCGGGCAAAGAGGAGAGCACTCCTTCCAGCAAAGGTCAAACCTCGCCTGTTGGCCGTTTCAGCTCGACCTTCTTCAACGAGAGGCGTGATGACGCATCTTTCAGTCGAGCAGCCTCAGTCGGGCCTGGCACGCCTTGGCGAGGTGGAAAGGAGAGCATCTTTGGCGCTGGGGGTCTACGCGGCGGGCGACAATCGGCGACACCCGCTCCCGCATCTTCGTCGGCAGGCACATCCGCTTCTCCTGTTCGCAAGACTTCTATCGGCTCACCCGGTCGCAGCAGTCGCTCCACCTCAACGCCTCCTGCAGCATCCGCTCCCTTCCATCTATCGCAGGGCGCCATGGACCAAGACGACGACGACGATCTTCCTCCTCAGGGGCGACTTGAGGACGAGGCTTCTCAGGCTGCGCAGTCCTCTTTCTTGGGTTCCTCCTCCAGTGCTGACTCGGCGTCTGCACAGAAACTTCTCCCTGGTCGCTCGACACTTTCAACTCCGTCGTCCAATGCGCTTCCGAGGATGTCTCCTTCGCTCGGCGCTACCTCTGCACACGACGCAGCAACATCGTCTGCTCGCGCCGATGCATCTGCGGAGAAGAACACCCCTCTTGGCTCAGCGCAGCGCACCGTGCTCGTGTATGGATATCCCACGTGGATGGAAAAGGCGGTGCTCGAGCTCTTTGCTAGTGTTGGCGGCGTCGAGCTAATTGAAGCCATCGATCTCACCGGCAGCGGTTCAGCACAAGAGCAGGCCACAGCTCAACCCTCCTCACCGCCGCTCTCGTGCTGCACTCGAATTCGATACGCCGAGTCTTTTCAAGCGCTGAATGCCCTTCGTCGCAACGGCGAGGTTGTTGCTGGTGCTTGCATGGTGGGCGTTCGATGGGAGGACGACAACTTCCATCAAGTTGCTCTCACAAATGGCGTGGATGTTGTCTTCCGCATGGATGTCTTCCCCTCGAGCCGTACAGCAGAGACATACAAGGCCTCTTCCAAGTCGATCGCTGTCCCTTCGATTGATGCAGGCGCCAGTGCATCTGCGCTCTCAGCGACGCGCTCTGGTGCCGTCAACTCGTCCAGCTTTAGCGGCAACAATACCTCCAACGGTCAGAACAACCGTCACTCGATTGCATTCGGTCAAAATGTCAGCGCTCACTCTGGTCGCACAGAAGCATCTACCCCTTCCACCTCTAGCAATGCCTTCGGTCGACCTTTGTCCGTCATCAACGACCCATCCATCGCTTTCAAGCCCTCTGCTTCGACTAACAATTTGACCGGCCTCGCCGGCTCGCCCTTCAAAGCCGCCTCGTCGCTCTTCGGTTCTGGCGCTGGCGCTCCGGCTAAACCTGCCACCCCTTCGGCAAGCGCCAGTGCCACCAACGCCAAGCCCGCAGCAACCAGTGTCAGCACCAGTATGCTTGGCAGGATCACTGATGGCATCTTTGGTTGGTAGACGACGTCTTATGTGCAAGTACACCTTACGCTCTTGCAACGTTCATGTTTTCTGCCTGTCATCTTCGAGCGAGTTTGGACGCGGTGTATAACTATGCGATTTTCGATTCGATGCGATGCTGAGACTAGTGTACATGGCTTTACAAGGTGAGACGACAAAAGAAACAAGGCTCAGCGGAGAGCTTAGGCCTGAAAAGGTATACTGGATGCGAGGCGGCGTGGGTCATGGGAAGTATTTGCGGGTGAGACGAGTTTAGTAGCCGCCAAGGCCATCCCATCGCCCACGCAGGCGCCTGGCGAGCTGGAAATCTTTCTTCATGAGCGTGACACGTTTGCCGTGGATAGCGCACAGATTGCTGTTGAGACACAATCAAAGGACAAGATGTCAGCATTTCTACAATTCGGCTCATCAGAGTGTTGCAATGAGAGCACTTACGCATCTTCGAAGAGGTGTACCAGAAAGGCTTCGGTTGCCTCTTGCAGCGCCAAGATCGCCGAACTCTGCCATCGCAACCCCGAACCGTACTCGCCGTGCTCATACGAAGTGACAAAGTCGTTGGCGATTTCGCGGACGAGTCGTGCAAAGGGGAGTTTGCGAAGTAGCAGGTCGGTGGATTTCTGGTATTGACGGATCTCTCGCAAGGCGACTGTGCCTGGTCTGTGTCGTTTCCTCTGCCCGACCACTTATGACCGTATGAGTAAGAAAGAGGGCAACGAAATCAGGATTAGCGCGAAAAAAAAAAGATCCAGCATGGAGGACAGTGGACTTTGAACTCACTGATGCTGGGCTCGGTCACCGAGTACTCTTCGAATCTCCTCCTCCCCGACAATTCTGACTGAATGATTGATGGCGCTCGACGAGAAAGCATGGCCGAACCACCGCCTTCGGACGAGCTCGCATACGAGACTTCATCGTATGTCTCTGAGTAGATTGTCGATTCAGGGTAAGAGGAGTCGGCTAGACTGTGCCTCACGCGCGCGGCCATTTTGAGTGTATACAGTGGCGTTGATGGGGGAGCTATTGGGCGATGATCGATGGTTGCATGGTGAGTGTTGGAAGTCAGAATCAAGGGTCGCGTCGTGCATACAGTATATACCCTCGCCTTGTCTGGATCGGGACCGGCACCCAATTGAGTGTTGCTCAGCCAAATAGACGCAGATCCAGGTCATGTGTCCATGTCCTCTCAACCAAAAATGTGGATGAATCTCTGCTTTCTCAGACGCGTCGCGAAAGAGTGTGAGTGTTGTTCTTTTTATCGCAAAGGATACTGTAACTTACGCTCAGTCGGATGGCAATGTGCACGAATATCGAAAAGGGTCTCAACCACCATCATCTCACTGCACACATCACACTCCCTCAGCTATGGAGATGGCTACATCCGAAACGCAGATGGTGGGCACCACGCCTGCGCCGCCGTCTCAGCCTGGCGCTTACGATCATCTCCCAAATTTATCCGCGGACATCTCAATCCAAAGCGACAGCTCAACAAGACCTACATTCGAGCAGCTCAATGCCACCCTGATCTCTCGTGGATATCTGCGATCTCCACTCAACGTTACTGGCATGCGTCAAGATTCGTTGTCTGCCTTGGCGGATGCTTTGCACGCTATGATCGCACAGCGGGAAGAAGACATCGAAGTACGCACAGCCCTGACCGCCAAAAACCGCACACTCACCGCATCTTTGGAACGATCAAAACGCTTTCAAAAGGAGGAACTTGAACGGTCTGCAGACTTTGAGCGCAAAGCCGAAGCATCCAAAGTCAAGCTCGCTCATCTCACCACCCAGCTCGAGACGGAGCGAAACGCACACAAAGCTACCAAAGAGGCACTGGCTCGCATGAGGAGGGGCTTGCAGGCCATCAAAGCTTCAGCGTTGCAATACAAGGCCTCCAACGATCGATCCGTCGCTCGCGTTAGAGCACGTATCGGTGAAGTCACCAGCTCGGCTATTCGATCCGCTGTCCCCGACTTTCAGATCGTTGCTTCTGCGTTCGATGAGCCGCCGACTGGTTCTTCATCCAAGGCCGGTGCTGCAGGCTTGTACGCTCAACAAGTGCAGGAGCTCGAGCAGAAGCGCGCTCACTTGGTCGAGTACAACCAGGCTCTGAAGCGATTTGCCACGGAAGCTATCAATGCTGCTCGACGCGCCGATCAGGAACTGATGGATATGGTCGAGGCCGAGGAAGACGATGCCAAGAAGAGAGATGCAACTTCAGCAGCAGCGAAATTGAACAGCGACTCGAGCGGCTCCAGATCAGCATCTTCAAGCAGCCTGAGCAGTATGGGTGCATCAAAGCGTCTAGCTTTCAACGACGCATGGCTTGATGGACATCGACCGCTCTTCCAAAGAGATCTCTTCCCCGCCAACGACACTCTTCGGTCAACATCTTCAGGCGCACTTGTCTCTGGATCCTCGAGCAAAATCTCGCATCCAGCCTTGCGCGCGCTTGAACTCACGTCGACAGCTATCAGCTCACACGTCCAGTCTCTACTCGACCTGCGTACCGAACGCAACGTCCACCAAGCAGCACAGAACCAGCGTCTGTCTGCCGAGGCCCGCGAGCAAGCTTGGGCGGCCAAGCTCGAGCACGACATTCATCAAGATCTCGAGAACGACGCAAGACTCTCGCTCAACAAAGCCAATGGTCCTTTGCATGTAGGATCGTTGGCATCTGCAGCTATCGCAGCCTCGAGCGGCAAATCTGGTGGTGGCGCATCACAACGAGTCGACTGGCAGAGGGAAAAGGTCGAGCTGGAGAAGAAACTGGCCCAGCTCGTCAAGCAGGTCGCAGTGGCAGAGCAGAACATGGCAAGGAAAGAGAAAGAAGTCAAAAAGCTCGCTGAGGCCGAACATCGCGCGAGGAGCTTGCTCGACCAAACCACGTCCTCTGCTGTGGTCAAGGACGAGAGCGTAGCAAACGTTCCAGATGCAGTACAACAAGCCGAATCTTTGCGACTGGAGCTGCAAGCTGCTGAACAGGAGCGAGCGCAATTTGCTCAGCGATGCGAGATGTTCGAGGCAGAAGCACGAGAGCTTCGCAACGAGCGTGACCGCATTCTGTCTCAACTAAGTGATGCTGTACAGCCGGCCAAGGTGACCTCTCTGAGGCGACTTGACGAGCAAGAGGTGGCAGAGATCCATGCCCGCGATCAAATCCGTCGAAGCGAAATCGGCGGTCTCTCAGTGGTTGCCGAAGATGCCGAACTGCCTTCCTTGACCAACACCATCGACACGGTGGACACGGCTAGCGATGGCATGGCCGAGAATGCGGATGCATCTACATCACGTCGATCCACTCGAAGAGGCAGACTGAGCAAAGAGTCGGCGGACGCAGGAGCCATGAGCTTTGGCGAGAGCTTCGGTAACAATCCCGAGCTAGACGCGATCTTTGGTGTGACAAGGTCCTCTACAGCGAAGAAGGCAACTGGTGGTACTCAGGCTGCGAAACGTCGATCGTCCCGATTGTCTGGAAGCAGCGCGGTAACTGAAGAGGTGCCTACACCGTTCGCAGTGAAAGAGAAGGAGCAAAGTCCAAAAGAAAGTCGCAAGAGAAAGGTCGAGAGGGAAGAACCCGAGCCAGTCAAGGATGAAATCGTTGGACACGGCAGCGCAAGGAAGAGGCGAACCAGCCGTCGCATCTCGGACAGTTCTTCTTCCAAGATCGAATCCGAAGAAGCATCTCCACGAGTATCGAAGCGCGCTCGCGGCGAACCAAAGGATTCGTCATCGCCATCGCAACAGCCATCCAGACCGTTGGAGCCGACTTCGGAAGCTGGTTCTGCTACTGCTGCTGCTGCTGTTGCTGCTCAGTCGCGTCGAAGGCTTTCGACACGCGAGAAGCAAGAGCTGGAACTAAAGCAGAAATCGCGCCTGGTGGTCTCAACTCCTGCCGCAGCTGTTGCTGCCACAAAGACGCCCGCACTCAGCTCTCGAAGAATCGCCTCTGGATCTTCTTCGTCTGTCACTCGACCAACAGCTGCATCTCTACGCCGCAGTGAAGCAACGCAAGCGAGCGTCAAACGGCCCTTATCCAATTCGACCAACCTCCGTGAAGTTTCAACTCAGGCTCCAACCGCAGGCAAACCTGCATCTCGAGCTGTGTCTTCAGGCTCTGTTCGTGCTCGATCCTAAATGGGCTGGCTCAGCATCTTGTTCGCTATCGAAGCGCAGTCTATGTATTTTGTATCTTGCTTGCACGGAATCCATTTTTATTCAGTGTTTTGCTCCGCGGCCATCGATTATGTTGTCAGAAAGGATAGGGCTCTTAGATTTCAAAGTCGTAGATGAAAGCGTCTGCGAGTGCTGGTTTGACCTTTGCCTGTCGTGATGAAAGACGGTCAAGGATTCAGCAACGGACTCAGCCATCTTCGATTCTCCGAGTTGAGGAAAATGCACTCACAACAAAAGCAAGATGTACGGGATCCTCCTCGAGGTAGTACTTGACGTGGTCTTGTGACGGGAAAGTGCTGATGAAGATGTGATGGAAACCTTTGCCTGCGTTTTCAGGCGACATGTTTTGGGTCGAGCTCTTGAAGTCGAGGATGTATGGCTTGTCGTCGGTGTACAGACATTTCGTTTGGAACGCGCCGAACTGCTTGAACAGCTCTGTACGCTCCTCGGAGGAGATAGTGTCCTTGTACTTGAACGAGACGACGTGTACGACGGGCATGGTGGGCTAGAAAGATCAAGGTGGTGCTGAAGGTGAAGAAGCGCAAACAGTAAGGGTGGAAGCAACACCTTCCCACACGAGTCCGCGGACCACAGGATGCTAAGCGAAGGATCGTCTCTTCAGAGATTGTCAAGGTTCGATCGTTATCTGATATCAGTCTTTGCTATGTTTTGAAGCGCTGCTTCGACCTCGAGAATGCCATGCAGAGCAATCACGTTGCGTCTCACTTCGGTGCTTAGCATTGTAATGATCTGCCGGAGAAGAGCGCAATTGGACAAGGCGTCATTCGAGAGCTTCTCGGCGTTAAGTCAAGTCAGTGCTTCTCAGTTTGAAATTCTCGCGTCATTTCACGATTGCACGGAGTTGTGATTGCATGGGGCTCTTCGATGTCCATCCATCGGCCAAATGATAACTCCATGGACTTCGAGCTGTGATTCCGTGCTTTCGTTTTGGCTTTCGTCCGTCGTTCATTGGAGCATCATGCAGGCTTTCGAACCACAGACTTAGCTTCCTCTGGCTGTCGGTTAGCGCCGGTGTTAGCCAAGAAGAAACGATTCTCTCGCTTCTTTTGCTTTCGTTCGTTGACGCAACGGACATATGCTTCGCTTGGACTGCTGCAGTGTTTGACGATTTGTGCTTCTGCGACGCTATCATTATCTGTCTGTGCTTCGTGTGCCTGTCAACGAGCTTGCTTGCCAAGAACCCTGAGCCAGCTTCGTCTTTATCATGCTCGCGTCTATATAAGCAGCACTTGTCGACCGTCCTCTGCCCCTCATTGTCATTACTCTTCCAACACATCGCCTCTCCAGACACACTGCTCGAGCCTTTCAAACCTGTTCAACGCAAGTCTAAACTTTCTCAAGTCCACTGCGAAATGTCGACCATCTCCCAGATCAGCATCTTTCCTGCCACTTCCGCGAGTGCCACTCGCCTCGCCAAGCTCTTGAAGCAGCAGTACCCTGATATTCGTATACGCCTAGCTGCTCGCTCTCCCGCCAAGCTACAAGCCAGCGGCTCCAACATCACCGTCTCTCAGACATCCCTGGACATTGCGAATGTCGCTTCAATCAAAGATGCTCTCGAAAGTAGCGACGCCGCTTACATCATGCACCCTCCCTTCTACGGCGAGAAAGATCCCTTCTCCCTTTCTCAGACCTGGATCGACTCAGTCATCGAAGCTGCCAACGCAAGCTCGACGCTCAAAAAGATTGTCTACCTCTCCTCAGTCGGCGCCGAAAAGACTAGCGGCACTGGTCCCATTCGCAACGTCCACATTGCAGAGAACGGTTTCTTGGCCAAGCTGCGCGATGGTATCGAACTCTACGCAATCCGACCGCCGTACTTCCTTTCCAATCTCAAGGCTGTCCTTCCTCTCGCCGTCAATCCTCCTCACATTCTTCCTTCGATGATGATCCCCTTCGACAAGCCCTACCAGTTCACCGATGCGCATACCATCGCTACCACCGCGCTCAAGTATCTCGTCGCCCCACCCTCGTCTTCGCCCGAAGTTGCTCAGAAGGGTCGCATCGCAGCCGTGCAGATCGTCACACAGCAGAAGAAGACCGTCCCCGAGATCGCCGAATACGTCTCTCAGATCACCGGCACCAAGGTCAACGCCGTCCCCGTTCCTCAGGAAGAGTGGTTCAACACTTTCAAGAAGGCGGGCATGTTTGACGAGCAGGTGAATCTGTTCGTTGAAATGGCCACTGGTCAATTCACCGGAGAAATCGACTCGATTCATGACGAAGCTGCGATCGCACGGGAGAAACAGCGGGGTGTGCTGCTCATCACTGAGCACGCTGATGTTGACCACAAGGCTGCTCTCAAAAGCCTCATCGACAGTCTTGGCGAGAGTGCCCATTGATTTCGCTCATTGACTCGATAAGATTGTTTGCACTCATTGTGCCTCATAGGCTTTCGTGTAGCCCAAAGCAATTGAATGATCTTGAACCAAACCCCTTCTTCTTGACTGTGAGAGTCTTCCCTTGTACTCACAGGCACTTCGTGAATTAGCTATGCATCACGCCGTGGATCCGCAGGCAAAATTTGATCTGCCTATCGCATTGTATCTTGCACCACACCATACGAAAGCACAACCAGAAATTATGCACGAGTCGACAGCAATGTTGTCTGTCGTGCCTCGTGATAATGTGATTCACAGTCACTGGTCTGTAGACTCTTCACCTTATCCAGCATCATCTCAATTTCAAACCCGCTCAGTCTATAAAAGCTTGATCGACACGTTGATTCTTTGAGTATTGAGGATGTTGACATGAAAATGCGATTGATTAACGAATGCGAAGTAAGAGCGTCTATTGCCTCCCCTTGCCCATACGCTTTACTTTTTCGACGAGCCCCGAGATGAGACCAGCACCGATGCCGTAGCCCTTCTCGGTAAAGTACCAATAAGCTGCATAGGCGAGGAACAGCTGACCAATGGTATACCCGGCTACGATACCGACACCCTTCCAGCGGAACTCCCAAGTGGCGCCCAAAGTAGCAGCAAACTGATCACCGACCTGGTACTGGCAAAACTCGCACCTGTTGTTGGCGTCCGGATTGAGCAGCTGGCCTCCGACGGACTCGACCCATTGCAATGCGTACTGTCCACAAGTCTCACCGTTGGGTGGATTGAAGATGGCCAGATCTTCCTGACGACATCGCACAGGAAGGTCGTGAAGGATGTTGCCCACCATGGATCGCACGTACCAGTAGAGAGGGTTGGCGTAGATGAGACCAGACCACGGCGCAGGCAACGTCGACTTGGGCTTGATGACGTCATTGACGATGGCCACAAAGGGCAGCAAGAAGGGCAGCAGGTTGGCGGCGGTGACGGGTGTGGGACAAGCTGCAGCGAGTGCAAGCGAGAAAAACATCTCGTAGCACGTCACGAAGAAGATCATTAGGTACCACATGCCTGCGACTGTCGATCGCTGCGTGTAGAAGGG
The DNA here is from genome assembly GCA_014826065.1 of Anthracocystis panici-leucophaei. Lineage (NCBI taxonomy): Eukaryota > Fungi > Basidiomycota > Ustilaginomycetes > Ustilaginales > Ustilaginaceae > Anthracocystis > Anthracocystis panici-leucophaei. The sequence continues at coordinate 9,100 of CP060315.1, read as the reverse complement.
CAGGAAGAACGAGGGCAAGAAGAACAGCACAGAGGCTACGAGCGCGATGGGGATCGATACAGTCACGAAAGCCGTCATAAACGCAATCCACGAGTAAGTCTTGGAAGGACCTTCACGGACTGTAAAGGTGATACGCATCTCCCAGAATTTGGAGATGATCGAGTTCACCGTGGCAGGGAAGTTGAGAATGACCAAGAACACGACAAAGACGCGGTACTGCAGATCGGTGACCGAGTTGCCAAGGTGTGCAAAGCCACCTCCTGCCGCGAAACCGGTGACGATATTGGAGAAGAGGATACCGTAGGCGAAAGGTGCATCTCTCCAGAGGTCTCGGAACTGTCGCTTGGTGCACTCTGCGATTTGTGTCTTGAGCGTAGCGGAGTACTCCTGTGATGATCGCGAGTCCTCGATGACGGGTCGGCCAGATCGTTCTGCGTTGATAGCCTCGACCTCTTGACGAAGAGCTCGGGCTTCAGGCGATGCCTTCCATCGCTCGGACCAGGGCTTTTGCGACTTTTGAGCGACAACTTCCAACATGTACTCTGCCACATTGGTGGTTGGAGGACAAGCGGGAGCACCATTTCGCTCAAAGTACTCGCGGACTCGATCGGATCCCATTGCTCGCTCGTTGCCAATCTGACCCATGTATGCCGTCTTTCCGCCAGATTGCAACAGCAAGAGGTTGTCAGAAGGATTCGAAGAGCAAAGCACTGGGTTGGTGTATCGTGCAAAGAATGGCTTGCCCTTCGCTTGCGAGACGACGGATGAGGCGAACAATCGAAGCAGCACCAGCGGAATCCAAACCAGAGGTGGGCTCGTCGAGGAAGAGAAGCAGGTCGGGCTTAGCAGCAAGTTCGACGGCTATAGTGACACGCTTTCTGCGTTCTACACCAAGACCAAAGCCAGGCACGCCGATGAGAGCGTCTTGCAGATCTTCAAGTTCGAGCAGCTCGATGGTGCGCTGAGCGTCGGCGAGCTTCTCTGCACGGGGCACTTCGGCAGGCTGACGCAGCAGCGCTGAAAACTCGATTGCCTCACGCACGGTTTGCGATGCGAGATGAATGTCGCCTTGAAGAACAAAGCCAGTCCCGCGCTGGAAACCAGGACCAAGAGGCTTGCCGTCGACAAGGATGTCACCGGAGAGAGTACCTGCGACTCCTCGCTGTGAGAGTGCCGTGAGCAGCGTCGTCTTGCCTGCGCCCGACGCACCCATGAGGGCAGTGATAGTACCTGGCTTGACATATCCGGTGATGTCGTCGAGAAGCTTCCTTCCGGTTGGCAGCTGGAGCGAGACGTCCTTCCAAGTGAAGATGGCTTTCTTATCGAGATCTTGGGCTGATTTGGCGTTGATCGCCTTGTCGGATCCGTCATTCTTTTTGCTAGACTCAGCGGGCGAGTTGGCACGGGTGATGCTACCGTTGCTATCCCTTGAGCTTGGGTGATCAGCAACCGTCGCGGCCTTTTCTTCAGTGTCTCCGTTGCCGGCAGGCTTGGAAGCGGCAAGCTTGGCTTTTGCAGCCTTAGTTCGGGCAAAGACAGTGACACCGCCACCAGCGCCACCAAAGTTCATAATCTCGGCACCGAAGACCGTAGGAATGAGGTAGAGCACGGAAAAGGCAATGATGACACCGATGTTGCGACCGATGTGAGATCTCGAATAGCCAAATGTGACGGAAAGGTGGTCGGCACTTTGAACCACGAGGGAGCCAGGTTCACCGCCGGTGAGCGAACAAGTCTGGTAAGCAGCATCTCGCGGCTCGCCAAAGGGAACGATCTGTTGCGAAGCACACTGGATGGGGTAATTGAGCTCGTTAGACAGGAAACCTTCGAAAGCGTAGCTGATGGGCTGAGCGTAGCTCAACCAGATGAGCCAGTTCATCTGCGGGCGACGAAGTACGTAGCCGACCCAGATGATGAGCACGTTGAGGGCGAGCACGGAAAAGCGGATGGCCTCGTTGAAACTAGGAGAGAAAGCAGCGCACATGCGGTAGATCGCTGTCAAACTGTAGGAAGAGAGGAAGCAGTATACGTAAAAGATCCAGAAGGCGCCGGCATTGCTCCTGAGGTTGGAGAGGAAGTAGATGATGATGGACGAAAGGAAGCACTGGACCAGCAAGAAAGGAATGTCGACGAGAGCACGTGCCAAGACCACAGCCGATGGACGGTAAAAGGCAAACTGCTGATGCCTGCTGAGCATGGGTCGACCGGCGACGGCTTCGAAAGACTCAGAGAGCTGAAGCCAACCGTTGAACAGACAAGCAAAAAGAAGAATACCACCGCGAGTAAAGACGCCTTCCGAGTCAAAGGGCTGCTTGTAGAAGAGCGACGAGATCATGAACGAGACCGAGATGATGGTGAAGAGTTTGACGTACAGATCGCCTCTTGCACCCCATTTGATAAGAAGCTGACGCCAAATGCAGCTGAGAATCTGATCCCAAAAGCTGACGGTGTAGCTAGAACCCTTGTTGACACCCTTGCGCTTTTCGGAACGCACGGTCTGCTTGAGCTTGTCAGCTTGTTGAGCCTGAGCGAGGTGCTGCTCGTACGATTCCATTTCGCCTTGGAGCTGGCTGTATAGCGTGCTGGATCGCCATACACGCTCGCGGTCTTGTGCGGTCTTTGGTGCTTGAGCTTCCATGCCTGAACGGAAGACGACTTGGTTGACATCGGTGAGTGCGGTGACAAAGTCGGCCGTGGTCTGACGATCAGGTGTGTCGTAGCCGAGCTCGTAAAAGTAGGAGCGGGCGAGTTTGCGTGGACCATAATAGATGCATCGACCCTGATCGATGACGGCAACGCGATCAAAGAGATCAAAGATGCTCTTAGACACCTGGTAGAGAGTGGCGATGGTGGAGCGCTGGGCAAGGTCGGTGATGAGGCGGAGAGAACGAGCGTAGTCGAGGGCGGTGGAAGCGTCGAGGCCACGAGTAGAGTTGTCCCAGGCGATGACACTGGCACGAGTGGCCAGAGCCTCGGAGATGGTGGTCCTCTTGCGTTCGCCTCCCGAGACACCACGGACAACTTGGTCACCGACGATAGTGTTGCGGACATGGGACATTTCAAACATTTTGAGCATGACGTCGATGCAGGTCTCGATGAACTGTTGTCTGGACTCGCCTTTGAGACGACGGGATCGATGAGGAAGCTTGTTCTTGAGGGCAAATTCGAGTGTCTGACCGACGGTGAGCGTGGGGAAGTGGGTGTCTTCCTCGTCGACAAAGACGACTTCGCCTCTGTACTTGCGATTGATCTGGTCCGGGGTGAGACCACCATAGAGGATCTTGCCTGATGCAGATACGTTGGCGTGGTTCTTGGAAGTGATGGCACGAAGGACAGTCGAGCAACCAGAGCCTGGACGGCCCAGGACGAGAAGCATTTCGCCAGGTTTGAGAATGCCGCTGGAGGAGTGCAAGAGTGTGGTGGTGGGCATGTTGCGTGGAGCGAAGAGCTTTGAGAGTGGTGGAACGAGTGTTGTGAGGACGCCGATGGGATCTCTCCATACAGTGTTGGTGATGGCGACAGGAGAGTTTTGACAAAGATGCCACCTCCTCCCGAACCTGGAGCAGTGATGGAGATGTCCCTCCAGAGCATTCCGACTGGTTTGCCATCGTCGATGCCTTGTTCCTTTGCCTGTGCGCTACGAGTGAGCATCCATTTGCCGAGATCGAAACCGTTCTCGTAAGTGTCTTCGGAAGTGGCATTGTCGAGATCGAGTTCGTTTTCGTTGATCTTTGGCCGTTTGTTGCGATCAGCACCGCCGCTGAGAGTGCGACCGATGACAGATCCGCCATGAAGGGCAGAGGAAGAAGAAGCGTTCGCATTGGAGCTGGTGGCTGAGTGGCGAGATGATTGTCGTGCTAGTTGGAAATCTTGCATAGCTTGGTCGACGTTGACATGCTCGCCACGTTCAGGCTCGCCCCAGGTGCCGGTGCTGGTGACGCGTGCCAGAGGAGCTGCTTGGCTGTTAATGTTATTTGTCGACTGAACTTGTTGCATCTCGGTTGGAGGCACGATGATTGCCTGCTGTAGTCTTTGAACGCCATCGGTTGGCAAGTGTCGTTCAGGTGGACTCTGTGTTGCTGTCGAGAGTGCTGAAATTGGGGACGGACGGTGTGTATGCATCGACAGGCCGCTCAACCCTGATCAGAAGTGTCCGCCCTCTATGAAACTAGTCGGAGCGAGGTGAACATGGTAGGGTGGACGTGGTAAAGGTCTCAAAGGTGGGAAGGTAACCAAGATGAAGGGATGGACGAGGTCATCAATGAAGTCAAAGTTTATCCAGAGTTTTAACGGTGGAGCTGGATTGACTGGAACTGCTTCTAAAGTCCGACTTTGAGATGCAAGAAGGAAGCTTCGGACGGCGAACGAGAAGCGAAAGATTTGTTCGACGGCTTTGACGTTCGAGTGTTTGCTGTGCCTAGTTGGCCGTTGAACGGTTTTGCAAAAAAAAAAAAAAAAAAAAAAAGTCGCCGTTCCGGCAAAGCAAAGCAGATCAAGAATTCAGGCACATAAAAAAATAAAATAAAATAAAATAAAAAAACTGGGCTCGATATCAGACGCTCCGCGGAAGACAAACAACCACAATGGCTGCAACCGGCTCGGTCAGTTTGAGAGAGCTTTGGAAAGTGTGCAGCCGAGCCGAGCCGATTACCCGCCAAGATGCCATAACGGTGGACACGAAACCGGAAGCGAAATTGACCGTCGCTCATGCAAACACACACACACACACACACAAACTGTTCCTGCACGTCGTCGAATGAAAGCTGTCTTTGAACTGCCAAGCCGTCCTTATGAGCTTTGAAACAGGCTTCGAACGCGCAGAACTTTGACATGAGAAAAAAATTACACACTCGTCTTGTGCCTGTGTTGGTTGCCGACATGACATCACTTTGGTTCCTGATCGTCGCCGGATTTGCCGCTTTTGCAAAAGCCGTGATGAGCATCTGGCGGTATGCTTCTCAATCGCGATTTTGCTCACACGCATGCTGGCGGCAGGTGAGCACGGAGCGTCTTTGGAGCACGCGCTTGGGAATGGAATCAACTTGATGCTCTTCGGAAGGTTTGGTTTGTGCTTTGCTTTTCGTTGGGTAAATGGCGAGGGTGAGTGGCAATGCATTCGGACAGACCGACAGACGCGATTCTCAGTGGGGCTGGGAACAGTGATGAAGTGATATCCCGACGGAAGCGATGCCTCCCCTTCCAGCTCGTACAAGTGTGACAGAGCACGGCATTGCAAGTCTCCACCTTCATCGCTTCTCAGTTGTGGTGGCACTTTTGTTTTCGGCACTTGCGATCCCGACAACGGTCACAGACACAAGCGGATCAGAGCTGTCAACAGCGAAAACGACAATTCGGATCATAGCATCATCTGCATTGCCGCTTCTGTCGCTGCATCATCGGTATCTTGACAAACGTTGCCCGATTTCACTCTGTGTTATCGGCTGGGCCGATCACACCGCATGTTACCAAGGTGACATCTCTGCCTTTTACGCATAAACAGACGCAGCAGTGCTTACTTTCCTTCTATTCAAATCCATCGCAAGCGCCCACGTATCTCTACGAATAATCCCATGTGACCGTAAAGTATCAATTTCGACTCCATTCGTTGTCATCACAGCAAGGAAAATACGCTCTGAAATCGCAGCATGCAAAACTGGGCAACTTAATTGAGGCACAAATATGGTGTGTCTGTTGACTGTATTGGCGACTACCTACTCGCTACAGACTGCGAAACGAGCTGAGCAGCCGCAACACCAAGCGCGTACAGCAAGTCCGACCTTTTCCTTGAACGAGTGCGCTTTCGCAACCCTCTGTCGGCGGTGTGGCCCTAGCCCCCCGCGTCGATCTCGGTGAAAAGGGCGTAAAATTTACCGAGCTTCAAAATCCCTGCTTCCCCACGTTTGCATTCTACAGTCAGCAGTCGAACGAACCCTTCTGCAACGCCTTCTAGTCAGTGTCAAACAATGTGGACCGTGCATACACAGCCAGCAATCTCTGTTCTGGTTGATCATCTCGTCTTGTTCATCGTGTGTGCACATTCGACGACGACCATTCTTACCCACTCGACCACATCCCTCAATCACAAACATTACCTTTTGCGCTCATACAACTCAGAGCCCACCAATCACTCGCACGCACTCTCGCCCAATATGTCGATGACCATTGAAGACTGCTCTGCTGTTCGACAGCCACGACCAGTGCCCGACACACCCACCAATGTGCTCGAGCAGCTCAGCATGAAGGGCAAGGTCGTCGTCGTTACAGGTGCTAGTGAAGGTCTTGGTTACGCCGCCATCGAAGCTTGCGCTGAAGCAGGCGCAGACGTCGCACTCTGGTACAACTCCAACGATATTGCCATCCAGAAAGCCCAACAGCTCGCAAAGACTCACTCCATCCGAGCAAAAGCCTACCAGTGCGAGGTCTCCCAGGTGGATCAGGTTCGCGCCTTCATCGACAAGGTCGTCGCCGATTTTGGTCGAATCGATGTCTTTGTTGCCAACGCTGGTATGGCCATCTCCAAGCCCATTCTCGAACAGACCGTAGAAGAGTACAAGCGCCAGATGGAGGTCAACGTCGATGGTGTCTTTTACTGTGCCAAATACGTAGGCGAGGTCTTCAAACGTCAAGGCAAAGGCAACCTCATCATCACTTCGAGCATGTCTGCACACATTGTCAATGTACCCGTCGACCAGCCCGTCTACAACTCTACCAAAGCTGCCGTCACTCACATGGGCAAGTCTCTCGCAAGAGAATGGCGTCAGTTTGCACGAGTCAACATTGTCAGTCCGGGCTTCTTCGAGACAAAGCTGGGTGCCAGCCCTCGTTGCATCAACGAAGCATACCGCATGTCCGCACTCGGTAGACAAGGTCACGTCAAGGAGATCAAGGGTCTCTTCCTCTACCTCGCCAGTGATGCTTCCTCGTACCAGACTGGCAGTGACACCCTCATTGACGGTGGCTACACTCTTCCTTAAGCATCCAGTACATGTCAATGCACACATTCGATCTCTGTCAAAATATCACCATGTTACCTTGCTGTCTTATTGCAACACATTCGCCGTGTCCTTTCTTGTATGTGTCCATGTGTTCTTATCTTCATCGTTTCGATCGAGCAGCTTCCTCTTCAGCAGCCAGTCGAATCTTCCATGACAGCTTGTATGTCTTCAGTGCGTCTGCGAACGAGCTGAGTGGCTCGTTTGGTACGCTCTCCTTCCATTGTTTCGTGTCGTCGAAGGACGTGCTGCGTCGCACCAGGCACTCGAATTCACTCAAGAACGGATCGTCTTCGATCTTGATGATCTCTTCCTCGGCTGCACCTGGTCTTCGAATGGCAAGTGTAGTCACCGCATCGTAGGCGTTGCGCACTCGGAGGATCCAGCCGTCGGTGAGCACTTCGATCTCCGTGTCGTACGTGGTGCCTGTGTCGAAAATCATGACAAGCTGTCAGCCATCTACGACGAGAGCACGACACTGTTCGAGACAGACTCGTGAGATGAACCAGTACTTACCATGCAGCGTGATGCCGCGAGTCAATGTTCCAGTTGTACCCTGTTCAGAACGCCTGTTGAAAAGCACGATCATCATCATGGAGCGTCGAGAGATCGAATCTTGCCTTCTGACTTACTTGTTCGTTTGTCCGCCTGCAGCTGGATTGTCGAAGGCACAACAAGTGCTACTCACCTTTTCGTGCTTCCAAAAAACGCGCCCTCGGCACCCTCTCTTCCGCCGGAATCACAGATTCGTCAAAGCCAAGCTTGGACAGCGAGCCCACGGACTCAATATGAGCAACAGTCGTGGCTTTGACTGTATCTAGCAATGCGTCGTTGTTGTCTCCTGCCAGAAATCGGATGAGGTCGACAAAGTGCGTTGCCTGCTCCACCACCGGTCCGCAAGATCGTGTCTTGTTCCACCAATCAATTTTTTTTTCTCTGCTTTTCCGACTGCCCTAGCCCTAGCCCTAGGAGGTTAGGGTTCCAGTCACGATCAGATGCTGGGGCTGACCAGAAAGAGATTAGTAATTCAAAAAGAAAGTCAGAATTTTGACATGTCTGTATTCAGCTGGAAGACAGTCTGCTACAAAAATTATTAGGAAATTCAAAGCAAATTCCAAGACAGTCTGCTACAGAAGCTGGAAGATGGTCTACAACTGGAAGATGGTCTGATGCAACCAGGAAGACGGTCCTACAAAACCAAGCCAGCATGTGTGGTGCACAGCCTTCAGCACTGTCACTCACTCATTCACCATGGCACAAATCCCAGCTGTCAGTCTGTCGGACAGCCTATGCAGCAACCAACATCAGCAACCACATCTGCAAGGCACAGCAGTGAGCAAGTCAGCCAGGAAGCAGCAGCAGTTGGCAGTTGCCTGCGCTGTGGTCAGGTGGTGTTGAATGTCACTGCTTTGGCAGTGGCAAGGCAGGGATCAGAAAATGCCAGAGCAGACAAGAGTCAGACAGTTGCAGCTCAGCAGAGCTGCTCAGCCAGTTGCAGTCCAGGCCAGAGCCAGAGCCACTGAGGCTGAGTGGACCTAGCTGGACTCAGAATTTCAGTTTCAGGATAATTTCACTGCCAGACGTGTCTCACTGGCCCAGTGCCTGAAATTCAGGAAATCCCAGCCCTGGCAGACTGCTCTCCCTCTCCCAGCACTCTTGGCTGTCACTGATGGAGCCACACAGTCTGAAGGAGAAGATGCTGCCCTTTCTGCCTCTGTCAGCAGAGTCTGATCAGAACTGCTTCAGCAGGACATTACAGAAGACATGGCTGAGGATGGCATTTGTAGTGTTGCTGCCCACTGTAGCAGAGGAAGAAAGCAGCAATGGTCCAGCTATGCTGATGGATACAGCAGTACTGGAGCCTTCAGTACTAAGGCTGGGGGCTAGGGGTTAGGGTTAGGGTTAAGGGTTAGGGTTAGGGTTAAGGGTTGAGGAGGGTTAGGGTTAGGGTTAGGGTTAGGGTTGGAGTTAGGGTTAGGGTTAGGGTTAGGGTTAGGTTAGGAGTTGAGGGTTAGGGTTAGAGGGTTAGGGTTAGGGTTAGGGTTAGGGTTAGAGGGTTAGGGTTAGGGTTAGGGTTAGGGTTAGGGTTAGGGTTGGGGTTAGAAGGG